>KZ308264.1:365141-417024 GCA_000376725.2 Ladona fulva
AAGGAGAATAACCTTTTCTTTTTTTCTAATGTCTGTAAATTTTATTCTTTTATTTTTAATTTCGGTGTACTAATCACGAGCATGATCTTCTTCCATCTGCAAATAGCGTTATGGTGGAGATAATTATCGTAGTAATGGAGAAATTCTGTTTTCATAAAGATCAATCTGCTATTTATTAACTATCGAAGAGCATAAAGGCTTAAAAAAATTAATTTTTCGATTATTTTAATTTTTTTTCTCAAGGATTGGTATATTTGATAAAAATATTTGAATAATTTATTTGAAATATTTCAATAATTTTTTAAAAATTGTTTTTCCGTTTGGTATGTTTGCGAAAGCTACTTGAGTATTTAATAAAAAATTAGAGCTTTGTTTGGTATAAATAGGAAAATGTCGTTTATGAACTCCAGGAATTTCTAAAGTAAAACAAGGATCACCTGGATTATAACGCAATTTCAGTGAGAATGAAGATCATATTCGTGATCACCACGTCAAATTTAAGAAGAATGAGTGATTTTCCCTTCATTTGACCGTTGACGCGATAAAAAGTTTCCTTGCAAGTCTCATTAAGTGATAAAGTATCGCGGTAAATTAAGCGCCCATATGATGTAAATTGATAAGCCAAAAATACTCATGGATATGTGTTCAATTGCCATACACCACTGCACCGCGGCAGGTCGTTTGGGAAGCACTTCTCCGCAGGGTTCGCGTTTCTATGGATTCCGACTGTGCATAGGGATTCGTTGAGGACGTAACCAAGGGGAGCACTCGTCCCCCTCAAATTTTCTTGACCCTTTCTCGGTCCCCACCGGTTTACACGCCTATATTGAATTCGTGGGACGTCTTATATCTTCCGTTTGGAAGGTCTTTAATTCCTTTATTCACTCTGATGATGAAAATTCCTCTTCCTTACATATGCCAGGGTCACCTAATATTTATCGATAAATGTTTGATGTTTGCAGAATGCTTTGCTCGGTTTTCATTGGCCCTCCGTGGCCGAAGAGTAAAGCTATGCCCATGGCTGTGGAAAAGGAAAGGAAAGAGTTAGATGTTCCAAGAATCAGGAGAGATAGATGTCTGCTAATTTCTTTTATCTTTACCGTCTATCTCGGCTAGCACCACGCTATTTGGTCATTAGCCTTGTCTCTTCATCGGCAGAAACAGTAAACTACGTAAAAATAAAATTCTCGATGCTATTTTTAAAGTGATAGTTAATGATCCGTGATGACGAGGGGTATTAGAAGGCATTTCATTTCGTTTGGCATAATTCTCCGAGAAGAAGGCAACTGAATCTCATTTTAGAACGAAAATTTCAAGTTTCAAACAATCATCATCGTTTTATTTTTTATCAATTAGTGATGGGACGATACCACAGTGTTTACAGATCCCGATGCAATCCCAGATACTTCTGTTAAATTTCGATTCCGATAAGATTTACGATTCCGATTATGATTAAAATTCGTTCTTGTTTACTGTTTGTTAGGGACTGGAAGGGAGGAAGCCAGCAGAATGTCCGTGTTAATTAATTTAATTTTTATGTTACACAATTTTAATTAATATTTCATAATATTAGGAGTTTTTCAATAACGTTTTAAAAGAGTTTCAAAAAATATTTGAAACTGAAACAAACTAGGACTAACGGAAATTCGAGAATTGGGTAGCAACTCCAAGGTTCCATTGTTTTTACTCAAGATTAGCAAATTTCTCATTAAATACCATTTTCAGGCGTTATTAAGATCTTTAAATTTTTTTACTGATGGTAAAAATCAAGCCTCGTTTGGTCTTTGTAATTTTATAAAAACGTCTCCATTTGGAATCTAAAATCAGGATAAATATTCTCCGATTCCGAATTTAAGTCCCGTTTCTACTAGCAGGTGACTTAAACTTTACCGTTTGCAAAGGCAAATCAAAGAATGGCAAAGGCAAAGAATGAATCTCATTCAGTAGTCGAGAGAAATATCACTCAATTTTCATAGCGATTACGGATAAACATCTCGAGTTTTGTTTATGCTGGAATTGGAGGGTAAGGAATGCGAATTAACGAGGACATACTCCTAAAGGAAATTAATGCGTATTTAGCAGGATCGACTGCTTTGGCCGTAGTAGGATTTCTCTGAAGAAGGAAAGGAAAGTTTAGCCTACCTCTACCGTAACACATACATTTCTTTCAGACGACCGTGGTTTATTTTCTGACGATAGTATTATTAATCTTTCTCCGCTTTGCATTGACCGGATCAACCGATGTGTTTACTAACCATATTTACAACGTAATATTTAAGTAGTAAGGTGCGATGCAATATGGTTTCAGTTTACATATTGTTTTCAAGAATTATTTAGCACTTTAAATAATAAAATTGAGAAATTAAACATTCAAAAATTCACAGAAGGAGATAAACCAGAAGATTATTGAAAGACAACATCTTTGGAAAAATGTAAGATTTTATTTTTATATATTTTTATGCACTAATGCAGAATGTGGACGCGTTAAAAAGTAATATTTCTCAGTTTTTATTCATAATGCCTTGGAAATATTTTTCTAATGGAAATAAATATGTATATACATAAATAAAGTATAAAGATACACGTCGAATTAACCGGCCGGATGTTTAGTCCTAAGGTAACCGGATAAGGATTATACAGTGCATTTCCTCCCAATAAGGACTGTTTGTGTCGAAACCACGGTCGTCTGAAATCATTACACGCGGTACGGCGGAGAGTAGACTTTCTTCCTTCCTTCACGTGCGTAATTTTTCATATAAGAGGATATTCAAGTGCTGAGGAAGGTTCGATTGCGTCCAAGACTTGCTACCCTTTTCTCCGAATTTCGGGCGTCTGCCGTCCTCAAGGATGATCGAGAGAGTTTGCAGTTACGTAATCATTTCCTCCCCAAGTACTGTTTTCTCTTTAATATCATTGTGCGAACGCTTGTTTGACATGGGTCATGGTCGTGGGAGCGATCTGGAAGTCTGGTTTGATCTCCGGTGAAATTAGAAGCTCAGTCAGAGGAGAACCTGTTATCAGAAGGGGTGGGGAAACGTGACGTAAGCTACCAATGATGTCTACTGACCGGGAAGCGATCCCCGAGATTTCGACTTCCTATTGCTGGCGGCAGAAACGGATGGCTAACGCGAAGCTCCCGCCTTCTATTGCGCAGCCAAGGTCGCTGTGGGAAATTAAGTTGCTAAATTCCCACCTCTGCTTTTGTACGGAAATTTCGTTTGCGGTGATAACCGACGAATATAGAATCCTTACGAAGACGTTCATTCAGAGTTCTCTCCAATGCCTTATTTCGCAGATGGTTTCTTCTAAGATTAAATTGAATTCTGGAATATCCGAGAGAAGCCTTTATCAGGTATTCTTTTTATATATCAGCCTTGAAGTAAGATTTGCAGGTAATTTCAGTGGAGATTTAAATAATTTTTTAGATAAAGAGGGGGGTTTCTTCTCCAATTCCTGCTGCAGGGCAAAATGTATGTTTCGGACTATGTCAAGAACAAATACAGCTCATCCGCAGTGATATTGTGGTCGTAAAACTGCGAATTCTTGCTGAGAACACTGTAGGAACTGGATTTCATCTTGAACAGGTGACATGACAACCAATTATTGGGACTGATTCTCTCCTAATCAATCGTGTTGGAGTGAGACAGAGTAATGAAATTGAAAGACGGGACCTTTATACGGAAATATAGATTCTCTAAAGATTAAAGCCGGTGAAAGACGGAACAACTGCGAGTAAAAACTTTAAATCAAAAGTAATTAATGATATATATCAATTTTCAACCAAATCAACTTATATAAAACCAATTTCAATTGAAATAAATTCTGGTATAGATTGAAAACGATACAATTGATTTTTTGCAAATTCAAAATCTTGAATAGAATAAAATTCTTAAATTAAAACTTGATTTTCGATCTCACCTTTTTTCGTAATATTTTTACTTCATACATAACCTAGCTTGACGCAAAATGGTGTTTATTGAGTTTTGCTTTAACTTAAAGTTTTGCTTCCAAATTTTAGAGCAGTAGTTGATTTCTGTCATCCCTGCACAGCTCCCCCAAAACTAAATATTCCATCGCGCTGCATTAGCATGCTGAAAGGTATAATACTTAACAGCGGGACATTCGAGTCCGGACGCAGGAAACAATCCGTCAAGCCGGGAAAATCTCGCCTAACCTAACCTCGCCTTGGCAACTCTGTCCTGAAGAGTCACTGTTTGATGCGAATGTCGCTGATTCATAATTAAAATATTTTCCAGCTCAAAGGACAGACTTATCGTAGGGGTGAGGAACCTTTTATTCATCGGTAGGCCGCATCTTCAAACGGTTCGGTCGCATGAGAAAGTATAGGCCGTACTCAAGTGGTACATTGCCTTTGTTGAAAATCCGGCTTCGAAATTGTACGTGAAAAAGCGAATAGATTCCATAAGTGAACTAAAAGATTATATTTTCCATTTTACTTTCTCTTCACGTTATTAGTGCGAGTGAGAAACGAAATTATTCGAGCATCTGATTTAGATTCAAGGAGTTCTATGTGAACATCGTAAGAGACCGCAATTTTCTCTCCTCTGGTGTAGTTTTTAGTAATTTTGCCGTACTTTATTACAGTGTACTCTCGATTATCGGGTCTAATGATAGGGGAGTATATACGGATAATCGGTAAAAAACGGATAATCCAAACTGTCTATGCCTTTCTTCTCACAATTTTCATAAGTTACATAAATAAACTATCATTACCTTACATAGTCCGTTATTTTCGATCGTTTCATTGACTCGTTAACCTTTACCTGACCCCAGATCTTCTTAACTGCGTAATGTCATTGTAGTTGTATTCCCACTGCTCCAAAGAAAAAGCATTACGGAAGTCCTGCTTGTATTAGGACGCGAAAATACTTGCGTTTTTTGTTTGATTTTTCTTTTTAAAGACCGCGAAAAACATTGACGAAGAACAAAACTAATTCATCAATTCAATAATCCGCATAAAACGGATTACACACCCACTAATAATCGGTAGTTTGCTTTATTTTAATTTCCCTTTATTTAAATACACTTATGTTGTGCTCTAGACTTCATTGAAGACAAGCAAACGGCTTTATTGGGTGAAATTAGGTAAAGAAAGACCTATTCCCTTTAAACATCGTCTAAAATGCATTATGTATTTGTATAAAAATGTATCATTATAAAGATATAGTAAATGTTTGCGTTGGCCGAAAAAAATGGTAAGTGTCCTCATATTCCAGGCGAAACCCTCTCATTTTCTCTGCATTATTCTCGGGAGAGATGACTTCAAAAATGTGTGGTGGGCAAAGCGAATGTTTTTCGAAACATCAACATTTTTACTAAGTTGAAAGGGAATTTCGTGGAAAAAAATAATTTTTTTCTAGTGGTGTTGGAAAGGAGTTATCAGGGTGATAAGTGCCGTCTTTTCGGTTCTATAAAGGCCCCTTCTTTTTCCTCCATTTTTCTATGTTAGCACACGTCTTATGTATCGTAATCCTCAAACATTAAAAATTTTAATATGTCAAACATACGTAGCTTGAGGCCTTTTATTACCAACAATTTTTATTGCTTCCCATTAAAAATATCAAATTAATTTACGTTTTATTGAAATGTACGTTTATGCATACGTGTATACAAATTTTCCACTCATTATATTATATAATCGCGATATCGAGGAATTATTTAATAGTTAATTCCTTTTTAGTTTGAAGAATCGTTCGTAAGCGTGGAAATATTTATAAATATTGAGAATGTTGGGCTAAGTTTTAATAAAAGAATTATCGAATAAACATTTTTATCTTCTGATAGGAGCTCAGAGAAATTTTACATTTTTTGTTCCATATTTTGGTGAATGATTAGTATTAATGTCGGTATACCATTTCTTCTCAGCAATTTCAAGCTAAAAAATATTCTTGCGAATACGCACGATTTTGAGACGTTATGAGAAATTTTTCTGATAAATTGTCTGTTTGATATTGAGTAATTTAAACTCCTTAGTCGTATCTAATATTAAAATTAACTCATTCTGCGAGTACTTACTCTCGCCGACAACGTCGAATTTTCAACTTTTAATGTATTTGAATTTACAGAGCGTATTGTTCAGCTGCTGAATTGCTTCAATTAACTTGCTTGATGATAAATTTCCTTCTCGGTCATAAATTTCCCTTGCGAGAAAATTTTTCCAAGAAAAGTTCTTCGACGAAGTATGAGATCTAGCTGTAAAATTTCTTGGGCACCTTATTTTGGAAAGGATATAAGTTTGTGTTCGTAGCTAGGATATGTTTTCGTAGCGCAGAAAGATTTATGGGAGAATTTAAGTAGAATGAATAAATAGACCCCCCAGTCACGGTGCAGTGTTAGAGCATCTCTTATACTGAAGATCGGCTTCAATTCAATTTGAGTCAGCCAAGTTGGATGAGAGGAAAAACTTCCGGTGTTGTGACGTCGGTTTTAATCTAGAAAAATTGTTCTCCTACGAAATAGAACCCGAGACCTTAGCATTGCCAAGCGGATAGCCAGCCCGAAACCAGTAGAACGAGGGAAAGTGCGGTATTTAGCACTTGATCTTCCCTTGCCCTTGGTGTGGAATTCCGCACGGAATGGTCATTAAGTAATAAGAAATTGCGCTCTCAGTACAGTCCGTCGAGTCAATTGTTTTTATCTGTATTAACGAGCAGAGGTTGGAAAGTAATTGAAGTGAGAAAAATTCTTTTTGATGATGTAAAAAGTCAATTTCGGCAGATGTGTGTAGCAGCATGGTGAATTGCTGAAGAATTACTTTAGGAAATAATGAATAGTATATATTCAAGCATATTAAAAAGGACGGAATGTTTAAAAATCATTTAATCTGTGTAAGAAACAGCGACTTTAATTTTCCCTCATCTTTTAACAGTTAAGAAAATCTTTTTAATTTTTTTTTATCTATTTACATTGATATAGATTGCTATTTATATACTCACATTTAAAGTCTTATCTACTTTATATTTTTAATGCATTTACTTCACATGCCTTTGTAGAGTTATATATTATCTTTTTCCATGGCGAATCTTTAACTATAGTTTGTTTATCATAATACCACACAAAGAGGTAATATTATCTTTTTCCATGGCGAATCTTTAACTATAGTTTGTTTATCATAATACCACACAAAGAGGTAATATTATCTTTTTCCATGGCGAATCTTTAACTATAGTTTGTTTATCATAATACCACACAAAGAGGTAATATTATCTTTTTCCTTGGCGAATCTTTAACTATAGTTTGTTTGACAATATGGCCATCATAATACCACACAAAGAGGTATTATTTTTAATCAGTAAATGGTGCAAAATTACCTCAGCTGTCGACGAACCTTAACTTCGCTATTATTTCTGCTTACTATAGGAATTGTTACGTAAAATCGGTGTAAACCAGAGGCGGGGAACCTTTTTCCATTGGAAGGCAGCATTCTTCCGCCGTATGAAATCATCAGGTCGCGCTCTAGTGAGTTATCGCGTGAATTCAAACAGTGAAACATCGAAGTTATTTGTAAGGAAAATAATCGAATCAATTTAGAACGCTAAAAGAGCGATTCATTTATTTAGAAGATAAATCATATGAATGCCTGCATTTGTTTCGAAAGTGAAGAAGAGGTTGCAATGGGAGCGAGGAAAATGCCTCAGGTTCCCCAGATCTGTCTTTTTTGGTTGTATCAGTGTTTTATGCATTCCTTAATCGAGTTACAAAGATTTTTCTCTCTTTATCCCATGATTTGTTTTCTTTATTAAAGCTGTCGACGGAAGATAAGGTATCTGATTACTCTTTGAGAAGTAAAGCTAGCTCGGTGTTAGTGCATTCTGTAAGACTTTGGTATTCACGTAGATGGTTGGACCCGTTAATTTGTAGGAAATCAGGTATGATGATCCACTTTATAGTTGAATACGTTTTGTCAGTATTGACTCCTCCCTGCTACCATATCTTGATGACTGGAATATCTTTCACTCTATAATCAATCGTTTCTGGCCGTACTTCGTGGAAAGCCATTTCATTGAATGAAATAAAGAAACTTTGTAATTTCCACAGAATATCTGTGGATATTGCAAAGTTTCTTTATTTCATTCAATCTTTCACTTTTATTTTGGTAAAGGATAAATAAAAATGTATCTTTAATTTACTTTTGCCTAAGTTTTGTCATTGGGTGTGATAGTATTCAAGGTTCTTGTGATGCTGAATAATGGTTTTCATTTAGGTCACTACTGATTGAATGCTTTGGAAAGTGTTATTCATCGGGTCATTGTCCTGCACTTATGTGGACTTGTTCCGCCTAAGGCATTCTGGCCTAATGAGGAAAGCAAGGGCGAATTTGTTCACTCCTCATCATTCCTATTCGGCCTCATCCCCTCTCTGAAGCTCTTGGCAGCTAATGTTGGAGGGTATGAGGATCCAACAGGCCTTCGGGATGATGACACTTGACGTACTTTTTGTAGTGATTCACTTACTCGCTGTATAATGAAGTTGCTCACTATCATTCAAAGTAATTTCATCAGACTTTTCAGAAATGGTTCATTATTTAATGAATATTATTATAATGGTTATTTGGTCAGATCTATTTTTGATTTTATTCTCTGAAATACCTCAACGTTTCTAACCTCCAAATAAGATCTCGGATGTATTCGGTGGCGTTTCTGGCATTTCCGGACGACCAGGATGCTCAAGTCATTCTGCGATAATACTTCCCGCTACTCTTAAACGGGATCAATTGAAGATACAGCTAAATACAGCTGAAGTGATTTCGAAATCGAATTCGTCGTTAGAAGGGCGAACTACGTACATTTAATAGGTTATCTCTCTTTGCGCGGATACGAAATTTTATTTCTAACCTAGATATTTATGTAAGTCGCAACCAAAGAATTATTTCTAATGCTAATGTTAGTTTTCTATCATACCAGCAACTCTGTTAAGTCGGAGCCAAGGGTTTTACTAAACTTTTAGTCATTCATATTCCATATCAATCGCTCGAATGTAGTAGCGTTAATTTTTTTCTAATTTGATCATTACGTCTCGAGAAAACTATCTTTGAACCTTAATAATATGCTTGTAATGCCATTTTGTTTAGTGTTTCTCTGGTATCTTCGGTATCTTTTCTTTTTAGATGTAACATTCATAGGCTGAAGGGCTTAGAGCAGGGATGAGGAACGTTTTGTCATCGGAAGACTGCATTAATCGCTATGGCTCGTATAAAACCACCAGGCAGTATTTGAAACCTTAAGGCCACTCTTGAATGCTTATTGATAACATTGAAACGGTCTGTCACCGAATTTGTTCACTGGAAAACGAATAACGAGAACTTGACATTCATGTTCACTTGATGTTATTAATGAGTATGGAAAACTGAATGTATTATATCTCTAGATTGAACAAAAATTGAAGAATAGGCGGTGTGTTGCCTGAAGGTCTCAGGTTCCTCGCCTCTGATAAAGGGCCTCGCCTTAAATAAGACTTCATTTCTCTTGTAGTAAAATAAGTTTTTTCGTGCGGAAAGAATTGGTTCGCTCGTGGATTGTAATGACGTTCAGCTAATGCATGTAAGGTTAAGGAAAGGGATGTAGGATAAACTTCGCATGATGCGTCATGGTCCCAGAAAAACCCGAGGAATAAACGGAAGTGAAAAAGTCATGCGTGACTGGGACGTTTTCACGTCCGTTTACTCCTTGTGTTAAAATGTTAAGAGTGATGTCATTAAAATGGCTAAATTTTTCAGTTCTGTATTCGGCTGTGAAGAAATAACTCTCATAATGGTGATTGAAATAGTATTAATGCGTTATGGCATAACTCAGTGAACAGTTATGGCGATATTGAGCGAAGGAAATTCACGAGCGAAGGATTTATTTAAAATTAGATTCTGTAAAGGCGACTCCGGTGCAGTTAACAATCCCAGCGCCACATCTTGCAGATAACTTCTCTCAGCACAACTTGCAGTATTCAACGGTAATTTCATCTTTTCCTTGTTTCGTGATTCCTGTAAGAATGAAGTTCCGCTAAAGATAACACATAGACATGATCCAATTCTATTAATGTAGTACATAGAGCTAAGACTGAAAATAAGGGGATTTGTGATTATGTGAATTAAGACAAAGTACATTTTCTGATAATTTCTGCAAATATAGCCTTTATTAGGCTCCTGCTACTTTATATCGATGGAAGGAGTATCTTTCACTTTTCTTTAGGTACGGGATTGAGGAAAATGGCTTTCATCAACTGCTTTTCTCAGTCTAGCTCATGGCAGTAACAATATGAAAACTGCTGAGGTTTGAGTGATGATGAATAATCACATTTATTTTAGCCGCTCCTTATTGAATGCTACGAGAAATCTTATTGACAGAGCCATATCGAGCACTTACTGGAATTTAATTGCTTATAGCATTCTGATTCATTGTCAACGGCCATCTGCCTCACTCCATGTCCTTCGGTAGATAGTAGCAGAGGGTTTTAGGTTAAATGCTGCATTAGGACTTAGATTTTCCAGAAAATAAATTTTGCTCGAAGAATAGGAAGAAAATTTAAAATCATAAAAATTAGCATTGCTTCCATGGTAGGATAATTCTATGAAGGAGAATATTTTTTGTTTAATTTGTTTAAATGTCCACGGAAATACAAATGTTGGGGAAAGAAGCAGCGAAGTAATATCACGAAATGAGTTCATACGCAGGTGTATAAGAGCGAGAACAGGTTCCTCGATGTCCTTTCTAATTCATGGGTCCCCTCACAGGCAGATTTTCTGAGAACGACCTGCTTAGAGTTCTGTCTAATTCCAGGGGTCTATTTCGCATTTTTCACTCATCATCACTTTTCATCTACATAAACTATTTTTAAGTAATTTTATTCGCTAGATTTAAAGGATTTTGAATCTTCGCGCCAAAATCCTAAGGAAACGTGATTTTTAACTTTCTGCATTACTTCATTTACCGCTTGTTTTAGCAAATTATCCCTCGATTTCCTGTGTCTAAGTGGAAATTTTCCCTAATTCATTAGTAATTATTCACCGTTGTCTTAGACTTAAATTCCCTTGTTTTTCTTCCCTTTGAGCTAATATTCTTCTCATTATAGCATACATTCTTCCTTTTATCAATTATTAATCCACTAATATTCTATATTCGCAGCTCTCATTTTCCTTTACGTTGTCACATTAGAGCATTATTTGAGTTCTTCAGCTGGGAAAGACGTCCATATTCTTCGGATGTTTATAGTGAATACTTCAGGTTTCCTTCCTTCACTATCAAAGAGAATTATATTAACATAAGAACTTCTTTGGATATATTTCTTTCAGATTCTCCGTCGGATGCCGCAGAGCGTTTTAAAATTTAGAGTTTTCTTGTACTCCAAATATGAGATTTCAATCGTGGATGAATCAAGAGAGATCAATTTAGAGTTTTCTTGAAACTTATAAAAAATTCCCGAGATCAGGGAAATGCATTCTTAAATGGAAAATCAGGATTTTTGGGACCTTCTGGGGTGATATCCAGGATTGAATTCTCATATTTGGCGTTCTACGAATAACGTTTTCCAACTCTGGATTTGGTACATTATAAAAGCTTTAGTCGTGAACAGTTATTTTCCTTTGGTACCTCGAATTATTTTGTCCCCGTATTCCACAGTCTTTTGTATTTCATCGCTTTGATTTGACCTCCGTAACTATTCCGCATTGTATATTTCCTTGCATAGTTCATTCAGCCAATATCTGTTTACCATCTTAATGCACAATTAATTTTTTACAATTTATTGTCTGTTTTCGCTTTTTTATCCTTTCTCCACCGAAGAATTAAGTAATATAAAATATATCCCGTCTTGGGACATTTTCTTTTCTCTCCTATTACACGTACGTTCATATTTTTCTGCATATTTTCTGCATGATAATTTCCGAAATGCTGTCTTTCATACTAGTACTTTCTTTTCTTTCTTGTGAAGTTACTCTTCTGATTTGCGAAAGACTTACGATTCCTTACAAATCCTCTTTTCTCCTCCACCCAGATCACCCAAATCCAATATACTCTCCCCTATCCTTGTCTGCTCCATTTTCTTTAGTTTCTATATCTGTTACAAATGGGTTATGACCGAAGTCTTTCCGTTCCTTCAGTATCTATAGTTTATCAGTTTATAATCTACATCCGTTCATCTTTTAAATTCTCACAATTGCCCTTATCTGCCTTCAAATTTATCGTAGTTTGATTACAGAGCCCGTGCGTCATTTAATTTTATGACAGTCCTTCAAAGTTCTTTGCGATACAATTATTCTATATTTTTTCAGTTTCTTCTCTCAGGGCGTAATTTCTTGGTATTCGATTGAGTCAAGCGTAGGTGTTAAAGTTATCAATGAATAGATATACGTACTGTGTGGCTTTTTCAATGACGGATAACTTTCGGGCTTGTGGAAAGAAAACAGTTACGCTAACTGGTAGAGAAACCAGTAAAATTATAATAAAAAGTCTAAAATCCTTTGATTAAATGAACAATGAAAACCATCAATGAATTGTTCGTATTAAATAAAATAGGAAATTTTTTCATCGTTCTTGTGAACTAATTTGAGCTTTTCCTTTTTCCTGTGAACTCTTTCTGTTCTTGCTATCGATTTCCTCTAAGTTTATTGCTATATTATGCATATTACGTATTGGCATCTAACAGGAAGGCTTTGTCTAGAAAGAAATTCCAGTGAAGATAATGTATATCCAAGTTTTCAGAGCTGTGCACTTGAGTCAGTGATCATGTTCGTTATTAATAATGACGAAGCAGTGACATTTGATACGAAGTTTATGAAAAGTCTTAGAAAGTTTATCTCTCTGTCGTTACATGCCATATGATATTCTACCCTAAAGTTTAAAATAATAAAGCCGAGGAGGCGTAAGACATGCTGGGGAAACCTCAGCTTTCTATTTCGGGCAAAAGTGTCCTTGGTACGCGCTAGTAATTATGGTATATTATCAACGTCTTAAAGCCGTGTTCTTCGAGATGAAATTATGGTCTAATAATTTCATACCTTCCTTAATTTCCTTAATGGAGGCACTCTTAATCGATTATTTCCCACCTCTTACTAATACTTTTTAGAAATGTGCCAATCCAATCTGTCATTTTTCACGCAGTTTAGTTCTCTCGATTTGATTCGTTCCGTTTGGTTTACCACTTCATTAATATCAACCAAATCTTTCCAATCGTGGCTTTAAGCGAATCGCGCGTAGACATTCGCTATGAGAATTCCTCCACTTAAAACCTCACTCTTAATTGCCGTCACTCTTTGTTAAAGATTCGCCATCCTTTTCATCACGTTCTTAACGCAGCTCTACCCCTTTCAATTCTTTCCCGCCGTGATTAAGTGATCGTGAATCCACCCGTCTTTTTTCCCCAGCCTTCTCACCCAAATTCTTTAACAATACACCGCAAGCTTTGCAGGAAACATTCACTTAACAGCAAAGTAAAGTGTGAGTATATTTGTTCATCATTATCACTCTCAGAACCTGGAACGATTTCACTAGAATCTTTATAAATAAATTACGTCTTTATTTTGGGCAAAATTGTGACTATTCTCATCTCATCTCTAAAGAACTGAAATTTAACCCATCGTCAATGTTACTTAGTTCCAATTCGTAAGTAGTTCTAAAAAGTTATTAAATGAATTGAAATAGAAGAAATTACTTGTGGATTAAAAAGTAAAGTTGAGGAAAAAGTATCCACAGTTATGTTATGTACATACATTTTTATAAGCAAGTTGATAATTTTTTTGCTATTGTCTCTGAGTTAATGAGCAAACAGCGCATGGATTAACTTAGCAGATATTTGATGAGTTTATTAAAATGTTTCAATAGGTATTCAGTGGCGCAGTCTGTGGGGGGGGTGAGGGTGTTAACCCCCCTCACCAGAGCCAAAATTCATTTGAAAAGTCGAGATTATGGGAGATTAATTGTAATTGTTTAAATATTAAAGTAAAGACGTAAATATTAAAGTAAAACTCACCGCACGCAGGAAATAAATGTAAATCTGATTCATATATAAGGCAGAAGCTTACCTGCCCCAGGAATGTAGATAATTTTGAGTTAACTCCATGGCTCAGCACCCCCCACGGAGACAAACTCTGGCCACGCCATTAAGATACGTTTTACCTGGCGTCTCACTCCTAAACGGAAAGTAATCTTCTCTC
Source organism: Ladona fulva (assembly GCA_000376725.2). Taxonomy (NCBI): domain Eukaryota; kingdom Metazoa; phylum Arthropoda; class Insecta; order Odonata; family Libellulidae; genus Ladona; species Ladona fulva. Next base: position 379,303 of record KZ308264.1, read on the forward strand.
AGACGATATCTTTTGTAATGTGTGTCACCAGTATTTTTGTCCTTGGAAGGGGTCTCTATAGCCTTTGGCACAGCTGCTGTAGGTTGTCGACCTCTTTTTTTCTTACAACGCCCATTTTAGACTTCCTACATTTTGTTATTCACTTTTCATTGTAAAAGGATGTTTCGGCGGAATTTTTTGTGTAGACTTTCATATGAATCTGAGCTTATTCAGCGATTATTTGCGTTAAAATTATTTGAAAAATATTGACAGCTTGCTATGATAATTGCAGTTCATTCCAATTTTCTTCTCGCAGGGAGGATATTGTTCCGTTATCCATGTATCTCTTTTGTTTTTCTGCAACAATCTCTTGATAAATGTAATATTTTTCTTTTGTTTTTTTGTTATAGAACAGAGAATAATTTACCTTCCATAAAAATCGAGTAACTTGCTTGTAATGACTATTGATGATATTAAATCATTGATATTTCTATCAAGGACGCTCAGAAAGTTACGGAATCAAGTACTACCGGATGTGAGATTTTTTTAACATTAAACTACAACCGAGGGTTGCTGAATGTACTGGTTTAGGAAGTTCTGTACTGATTTTGTTGCTCTTTTATTGATTTGTGATTTGAGTTGAAAAAAATACTATGTAGTTCTTTTTGTTGCAAATAAAGAGTGACGATTTATTGAACAAAATTGATCGAGAAGAATGCAAATGTTATTAAATAACTTATCAGTGATTTATTTAAATCGGATATGTTTTTAAATCTTATATTTAGCACATTTTGTCAGTAATGTAATTTACCAAAAGCAATTGAATGTTTAGTCATATGGCTTATAATTATCTTTCTCTCGGTGTTAAATGTGCCAATTGTTTTCCAGAATTTATGTAACGTACTTATCATTTGAAAATAAAGATGAAGTAGAGAAGTCAAATGCCTGACGATGTATAACATTTATGCAAATTATTGTTGTTCATGAATATAGTGTTCAGTTTTTNCGAGGGTTGCTGAATGTACTGATTTTGTTGCTCTTTTATTGATTTGTGATTTGAGTTGAAAAAAATACTATGTAGTTCTTTTTGTTGCAAATAAAATCTTTCTCTCGGTGTTAAATGTGCCAATTGTTTTCCAGAATTTATGTAACGTACTTATCATTTGAAAATAAAGATGAAGTAGAGAAGTCAAATGCCTGACGATGTATAACATTTATGCAAATTATTGTTGTTCATGAATATAGTGTTCAGTTTTTACTTTTTTATTAATAAAAATCGATCAGCATTTTCACTGCGGATATATTGAAATAAAGAGTTTATTTTCTCTAAATTCTCTCTCTGAAAGCATTTCCCTTTAGCAAAACGAATATAATTTTTTTCTTTTTTAACAAAACATTGTTTACTACACTTATATACCGATATTTTGCTGATTTTTTAAAAAATATTACCACTTTCGCGATTATTTAGAAATTTTCATGTGACAACCCTGGACATAGCAGTGTTGTTTTTAACGCAATGGGCATGTTTCAGAAACTTATACAACACCCCATTTTTAAATAAACTGCTTATTTGTTGCTGCAAGTTTTCGCTGATGCTTCTTCCATCTATTTTCCTTTGCGAAAGTTTTGCAAGTTGTCTCCGTCATTGAAATTTTGTAGGGAGCATGAGGTGTAATCTTACTTCTTCAAATTATGAATTTTTGTGTCCTTACGCTTACGAAAATCAGTGCTGCAGTTAAGATCAGGCAACTGTCTTTTCAACTCTCTGATAAAACCTAATAAAAGAAATGACTCGATGAAAAATTTGATCTTTTCCCTTAAATAAAAAGAGTATTGAGAACTTTGAGCATTGGATGCGATGAAACGAATATTATAGATACCTAGAAAGAAGGGGAACATCGAGTAGTAACATAGAACGTATTAATTGTAAATCTACCTTTCTGCCAGCTCCCTCACTGGTTCCGGTCAGGGAGTTTTTTTCACACTTAGCAGCTTTTGGAGGTCAGTTTGGTTTTGGACGGTGCACAAGAAAGATTTTTTTTAGATAGAGGTGTGCGGGGAAAGTTTCTCTCATATTTTAGGCAAAAATACGAAGCGCGAAAGAATAAAACTGTAGTGGCAGACCAAAATTCATTCGGGTTGAAAATGTATCGGGGAACCAGGAACACGCGCCCAGGGCTTGAATTTGATTCGAGGCGTGAAATGGAAGCATAAATTGAACAAATTGAGATTCCTGAATAATTTCCTCGATTTCTGAAATGGAATTTTATATTTTGTGAGGATCGTTCCTGGATAATTGTTTTTGAAGTTTTACCTTTTACTATTTTTACCTTTTTAACACTGAAAAAATAATTATTGGTTTTGCTGTATAATTTGTTGGATACATAAGGGAGAATTTATCGAAAAAATATGCAGTTTGATACATTACCTTCGGTGCGAGATGGAAAGTTTACTCAGAGAAATTTTAGAATTTTTCCCCGAAACGGGTTTGAATTAATACTAATGATAACTTGTTTAATGGAAACAGGAAGATTACAATTACATCCATTTTCATATTTATTATTATTGACGAACATTCACAACCATTCCCTAACTAGAGAAATCCGATTAGCCGGAACTCGAACCCGGTACCTTAGGATTTGAACGCTATTATTTAGTACGCTAACAAGGTGGTTGTTTAGTTATATTTTTTTAATACGTCTTCAAAACTGCAAGATTTTGCTGTGTTAAACTTGTCTTGTAGAGCAGCATGCACGATGTCAATGCTATATTGCAGCAATCTCAGTACGAGTTCGTTCGATGCAATTTTCCTGGTAAAAGTAATTCACTGCAACACTAGGCGATCCTGGAGTGAGAAAGCAAGCTTACCTTAGAGCTAAAGTGTTACCTTTCGCAGACGAATGGCAAAGACAGGATTTTCTACTTCTTTAGGTATTCTTTACCACAATTATTAAAGAAAATATTATTTAGAAAGGGAGATTATCAAATACACGAATATCCCAGTCGTTAACTTTTATCTCAGAGTACGTACATTGTCATGAAGTCAGAAGATTATTACGCAATGAATTGATTTAATGGAGAACGTATCTCAATAAGGGCGTCAACAATGCATGCCCGTCAGTACGAATGGATTTATAAATAAAATCATTAAGTATGGACGAGCTGACGCAGTTTTAGAAAGCTCGTTTTCTTTGGCAAACACCTCGACGGAGCTTCGGCTGCTTTCTATCGGCTTCCAATGAGTATTGAAAGGAAATAGATACTTCCAATGCATCCTCGAGAATGATAAATTTCCGTAAGGTATTTCAACAATGTCATCAATATTCTGTGTAATGGCGACTTGCCGCACACACAGAAACTCCTGACATTCAAACTCTTTTCTCACATTATAAAAGCTCAAATATTACTGAAGGTGGGCCAAAAAAAATATCGATATCCCATCCCTTTCACCTCTAGCTCTCTTATCTTCTCCTTTCATTTAAGGAATGAGTAAATTGTAATACGAATATGTCAGCTGTTATCCTACACGAGGATTAAAGATAAGCGATACGAAGATAAGCTACTGCTGATCAGAGGGCGGACTATGACTGTTTAATTGATTCATTGTTTGTCTGCTAAGCCATAATTCCGAAGGCCGGTTGTAACCCCCAACCTTCCACCATTAGCTACGGAAAGCTATGGGGAGGAAATGAGGTTCACTCTGTAAGATGAGGCATGAGGTACTTCAAACTTAATTTCTTAACTAAACTGTAATAATAAAGTCCATGAAATGTAAGTACAGTAACCCTATGAACACACTTTTCATAGAATTCAATGAAGAGTGACCAAAATGATCCATGGATGATCAGTGTCACTCATACCTCAGAAGCTTTTATATTATCACAGCCATGGATAAGATGAGGCACAAGTAAATCAAAGATACATTTGCCTCTACCCTGCATCAAAATACACAAGAAAAGTATTCCGTTCGTTGATATATAGTATCAGAACAAACAAAAGTTGGTTTGTTTGTAGTTGTTTTTGGTCAAATTCCCTGAAACAATCCACTACGGAAAGATTTTGGTAGGCAATGAGACCTAGTTGACCAGATGAGGAATGAAGTGGTTTGCCCTTTCGTAGGTAAAATCTTGCATCTATTCCCCCGCGATTTCTCATGTCCGTAAAATCATCAGACTAAATTTCTGAAACATCATAAGCTACGAAATACATCATAAGCTACGAAAAGCCCAGGAGAGGGAATGAGGCTTACTAGGCGAGATGAGGAATGAGGAACTTTGCCCTAGCTTTCCTTACTAAGCTAAGATGAAAATTTTCAAGTGATACTGTACACTGAACCTATGAAAAACAAATTTTCATCGCATAAGTATTGACCGAGATGAATGCCAATATTCAGCACCACTCACACCTCAGTAACTTTCATTTTATCGCAGCCACGAACAAGAGATACAAAAGTAACATTACCCTCGACTAGATGTCAGAAGATCAATGAAAAATATTTCATTCATTATGGTAGAGGTTTAGGAGAATTGAATCTTCAACATTCAGTAATGCATTACGACTATCAGAAATTTTTGCGATGATATCCATTAAATTGGTATTTTCGGCGATGCGTCGCCACTTTATCTACAGCTAAAAGAATTTCGCTTTTTTTAAGCCTATTTTAGTGATTGTAATGAAGTAGGAATCTGTAGTTATCGCTCAATCTTCCATCGGAGAGAATTTCCGATATCCGATAGTTTAGATAACAGCTGAATTCCATGAAATATTGCGAGTACGTTAGTTTGGTGATAGCAGATTTTGAGAACTCGAAGTGATTTTTTTATTGACGCTTTCGAGTGGAAAGGCGTAGGCAAGAAAATTCTATAAAATATCGTTTTTTTGTATGAATGACTATCCAACATCTTAGTCATTATTCTGCTCCTTATTTTTTGATGTGTAGCAGGTGGTATTTAATTCTTATACACTCACCTTTTATATTTAATTGCTACAGTTTCTTAATAACATTATCATTTGTGAGGTGCAGTGAAGGTTACCTTTTTTTCTTCATTTGATTACTCAATTTACACAATAAATACAAATGCATAATTCAATTACGTAATTAACTCCTTTGATTAATGCAGTTACTTAATTATTCAAAAAATACATTAAATCCACATACAGTACTTTTGTATGATTCATTCCAATTTGCGTTCACTCATAATTAAAAAGACTATTTTCACCAATAGCTAAATTCACATAAAATCATATTGATATATCATCGAGGTCGTAGAAAGATTGTCTATAAAAATAGTTAACAACGGGGCAGACTAAATTTATGAAAAACAGATGTTATGCGTAAGTTAAGGTGGCCCCAATGGATTATGCTGTAAACTTCCTCTCTAGACAGTTGGTAGCACTGGCAAGATATTTAAGATTTGGCTAAGAATCTCCGAGCTCCGCTATGTGACCCACCTTAAGATAACCTCCGAGGAGAAATTTAGCGTGAGGATGCTTATTTGTGTTTCCTGTGATGATCAATGACAGTGGAATTGCGGGAATTCTTATTCCGCTGAAGAATATAATTTCGGTTTTGGTGGTTAACCAGGAAGTGTCAGACAATTACCCATAAAACCCTACTCTTCCCTTACGGTTAACAGCCGAGCCTTTCTTTGCCTTCGCTAACTTCGTAGTGCGTGTTTTGTTTGAAGCAGTTTACTTTATTGCGTCACTTGCTCACTCATTAGCATTCACATTGCTCTATCAAGTGTTCACGTAGGAGTACTTGACGTTTCTATGACGTCACTATTCATTGCCAATATCTGGGCGTAGTATCTTCATATCGCCGCGCATACCGAAGCTAATAATATCATTACGAGGCGTTTTAATCGTACTAAAGCTTGGAAGTGGATGTCGGAGCATATGTTTTGTTCTTTCTACTTCTTGCTCTTTTGCATATCTTAAATGAGAGAGTCAGTTTGATTACATTTTTATGAATGAAATGACCAACTTTGATAATAATGTAGGTAGAGGTCGTTTGAATTCTAGGCTTCGAGGTGTCCTTAATATCGTCAAAGCGCTATCGCATAGCATGTTTTTTGCTCGATGGGCTGGTTTAGAGCGTAAACGATGACGAATTTGTAATTTTTATCGAAGTTCGACGGCGACTGACTACTTCAAGTGGTTTGAATTATCAATTTTATTGTTTAATTACTGTTTAAATGCCGCCGTCGAATTTGCTATCTGACACGTTTCCAGAATCGTGCTTTTTGTATGCGCAAGAAGTGCATTAATACCAACCATGCAAGCCATCCACGGGTAATGGCTGCGTATTTTCTAGTGGTTTTTTCCTTAGATATTGTATAGAATTCGAAGTCATTGAAACATGTTATCGAGCCATGGTACAACCTAAATCAAAAAAGGAGTTATTTTCGAAACGAAAAAAACTAACACGAACCGAAGTAGGATCTTAATTATGTTCCGATATTCGGTTTGCGTTACAGTAAGGTTAGAAACTACTTAGATTTACTAATTAGGTATATGTAACGGTAACTAACTAGCTAACATTAAATTTTAATAACGGATTTAATATTTATTTACTTTATTATTATATCACATGTAATTCAAGTTATATCATAACCAGTTTGTGATAAATAAGTTATTATGTTTATTGATTTCAATACTTTGATTATTCTATAATATCGCGAGTTATGTTCAAAAATTAAATCGAATGTTATGCTCATGAAATGGTATACGTAATAAAAACCTTTCAGAGGCACTGGAAAGTTTATCGTTCGAAGCGAAAAAGAATTTATTCGAATCGCTTCGAAGATGGCTGCCGGAATAGCCGGATCTGAGCAGAAAATTTTGCGGTTTCGTTTAAATGGAGCGATAATCGGAACTAAAATACGACGGTTCGGTACCGTGATTCAAACTCAATTGACTTTGAGGGCAATATCTTGCTGGTCCGTATGTGTCGTAGCCTATTATTAGTCAGAGACATTCTTGGTAATTATACTCTATATGTACTATAATTATTATATTATACTAAAATAATGCTTCGAAAATCATGAGTAGTTTCTACTCAACAGATTCGTGATTTGAGAGCATTTTTACGTTTCATAATGTGGGGCACCTCTTCAGGGAAATCCCTCAAAGTCTTATGTGATTCCCAAATGCAGATTGAATCAGCTCACCGTCGCAGTGAGAAATTCCTCCTCTAAGAATGAATAGATACTCGTCATTCTCAGCTAATCACGGAGGTCATCGTGAACAGTTAGTCACGTTGCACCTCGCGGCTGTCGGGATGCTTTCATATGTCGAGAGGAAAAAAGATTTTCCGGCCGAATATTCTTTCCTCTTTATCACAAGTTCCTCTTGCGCGGTTTCTATGACAGCCGAGTTATTTACTGCAGTTCTAATACATAGGGTTACCATGTTCTAAGGGTAAGAAACCGGGACTTGTTAATTTCTGAAGCTGGTAAAAACGAGACGAAACAGGAACTTAAGCGGGACGTCGCTGTAAAACGCAATCTGGGTTAACTTAATACGCTTTAAGACACTCTATATGTACGCATGGCTTCTATTACTGAAATATCTTACATTATATTCATTCACCAATTTTCTCCATCAAACCGAGACGAGAAAAATTGACCGGAACCATACTTACAAACCGAGACAGTCCCCGTCAAAACTGGACGTATGGTTAGCCTACTAATACAGCTAATGGTTTGCAGTATTTTTGATAATGCCGTAAGAACGTAATGTGTTGGTTCCATACCGTCATTCTCATTTTTGTCGATGTTTTATCTTCATTAGAGTAACACGTATCGAATATGAATAGAATTTTGTTAATCATTTTAAACTCTACGATTGTTGGACTTTCGAGTTTAGAAACTGTGATAGCAGCAAAGCCTTTCGAAGTACATCGAACGCTNTTAACAAGTTACACTAGATATCGCCAAAAATAATTAGTAATGGAGTGGAAAAATACGGTTGGATTCGGTTCGACGGTGGGTGCCGGAGCAAAACCGGAACCGGACCGAAATTCGGTGTCTTTATTGAACCGGAACGAAAATAACGGCTCTAAGCCATTCAGTTCTGCACTAACAAATAAAGAAAGTAAAAGAAAAAAGAATATAATAAATACCCTTTCATTGGGTGAAGAAGTGATACTTTTTGGAAGTAAAGAGAACATCATGGGTGCTATATAGAATAAAATTGCTTGTATACCTGTACATTTGGTTTGGGGATTACAAAAAAAAGTTCTTAAATTATATGCAAACAAACTAGGCTTATTAACATGTCCACCACGATTATAAAACACTCTTAAAATCTTATAAACAAAGAGATTCCTAAGTGGTAGACCTTTTAACTTATTAAATAGCGGAAAAGATGATGATTAGAGTGCTACAATATTTTAAGTTGTGAATTCCTTGCCGATAACATTTTTGTTGTAAAAGAATATTTCTTCTAATGAAAATATAGTTCGATAATTTAGTTCGAAAGTATAGCTCGATACCTACGTATGTACGCCTTACTTTTTCCTTAAAATCATCAAGGACGCCTCTGCGCATTTCATCATTGCCTCGTAACGAGCTCAGGGCATTTTTATACGAGTTTCGTTGCAAACGGATAAGGAAGAGTGAAACTGTCCCATTTCTCTTGGGGGCATCTTCTCTAGAACATCCTTGCATCATCAGCGTGCTTTCTCCATCGCTTTAAACTCGAATTCCTTTTATTGATTTGGGCTCGGCAGGTTGAGTTCCAGCTTAAGAGTGAGCGATTTCTGAAAGCGGGAAATGGGAAACTGCTGAGTGGCTGGTCGTCGGCTTGCGCCCGCATGTTGTGTGTATTTCCACCATGTGGCGACAAGTGAATATTTCGAGTGCACTAACCGATTCCCGCTGTGAGCGCGTCGTGACCGCATTTCCTCCAACTTCCTTAATTATTCCACGCTCGCGGGAGGTTTTAACGCTCGAGCGTCTGAGGGCGAAAAATCAACTTCATTGATGGAACGTTCTCACTTAAATTTAATGAGCCGTTTGAGATGGGCCAACATTTCTGCTGTGCAAATGCCCAATAACTCCTACCATTTCCTCGCTATGCCGCAGTTATTTTTTTCTTTGAATATTTAAGCGTTAATTTTTTATGCAGGTGATTATAACATCATGGAATCTTTGTCAATACGAAAATGAACTCAAGAGAACTTAAATCCACGCAGGGATAGATCTTTGTGGTTGGGTGATATTTATCTCCGCGTTGACGTTTCAACGGAGAAATAAAATTGCACGATTTCCTTATCGTCTGAAGAAATTTTTCTTCGGATAAGATCGGTTCCTGCTACCATTTCTAGATTAAATGATTATCTTTGGCTCTTTGCACAAGATAGAGGAAAATGTACTTTCATATACTCTTGTATCCATGTTGTTCATTGCTACGATAATGTGAAAGTTAAATTCTGAGAGGTGCTGAATAATGGCGTACATTTAGGTCACTCCTTTTTTAATAACGTAAAAGAAGACTTATTCATTGAGTCATAATGCTGTGCTTACGCGCAATTTTGCAGTATTCTGAATCACTGGCAGAGAGGTAAGCCAAGGGCAAGTACGTCACTCCTCATCTGGTCCAATAAGCCTCATTTTGTTTTCGCATCTTTATATAGCTAATGCTGGGAGGTTTGAGGAGATTCAACTTGCTTTCGAGCTTATATCCTCCCTGAGACGAAGACAGGTTCTGGTCTTAAAGATAACTGATTCCGTCCTTTACCATTACCGTTCACTTTTCTGTGAGGTAAAATTGTTCCAATCATCAAACAGTCATCAATGCGTCAACTGTTCCTTTTGCTGTTTCAGGGAACCCCTATGTTTCGTGATCTGAAACACGATATTAACGTTGTCCTTTCGTACTCATTCGTGATAGTTAAGCCCTCAGCTTAACCTACCTGTGAAGACAATCTAAAAGTCGATATTTTGTGGGACTCCGAACGTAATCGGATGGGTCACACTTTTCTCTGTAGTCTGTCTGTACATTCTTCTGCCCGAGGGCTGGTTTGAACCTCATCCCCTCCACCATGAGCTACGAAAAGCTTTGGAGAGGGGGCTGAGGCGACTAGGCAAAATGAGGAGTGAGGTAGTTCGCCTTTGCTTTCTTCACTAAGACAGAATGCTATAAACGGAACAAGTCCACGTAAGTGAAGCACAATTACTCTATGAGTAAAACACATTCAAAAAGGAGAGACTTGAATGAATGCCATTATTCAGTATCACTCATACCTCAGTAGCTTTCACATCATCACAACCATGAATAACACTGAGACCAAAGTGAATGAAAGATACCTTTTTCTCTATCTTGTACCAGAAGATAGATGAAAAATATTCCATTCGTCAGGATATGGTAACAGGACCTTTTCTCTGTTGTATAATTGAGCTAAAATATAGGTTATTGCTCCAGGAAGCAATTATTTTTAGTGATGCATAATGCCAGGACAATTATGGATTCGCAAGAACTATGATGTCACCTACACTTCGGGTATCGAAAAAAACCGAATCGTAAGCCAAAACCGAAATAATCGCCCAAATGAAAACGAAACTCGAACCGAAAAACTAAAATAGTTACATCGAAACCGGAAGCCATTATTTTTCCGTTCCAGCTATCAGTTCACATTCCTATCAAGTGTAATCGTAATTATACTCAATAAAAATACGCTAAAGTTATCAACAGCTTAATAATTGACATTAAAATGTTGATAATTGAACTATTTTTATATAAATAGATGTATTCTAAAATGTAACGAAAAAAAATTTTTATGTAAGGGTCACGTGCAATATAAACTTTGTACAGGGATTGTTCTATCGTAGTAAAAAAAATTGGTACAATAAAAGCAAAATTTGACTACGTCTACAGAAATATTTTGAAAAATACGACCGGTTTCTGTGCTTAAACGTCATCTTCAGGCAGCCGGGAGAAAAGCTCGAAACCGGTCCTGGTTTTCCAAATGCAGTGGTACCTTGATTAACGACGGCAATCCGTTCCAAGATTGCCGTTGTTAACCAAAACCGTCGTTATCCAAGGCGCGCATGTCAAATATGCGGCTAAAACTCATTTAAATGTCATTAAAATATAGCACATAGGATTTAATCGAATATATTTTCAACGACAGAAACATCAATAATAAAATGAGTAGTCATAAAAGAAGTTTTTAACAGTCAATCTTCGCCAGAACGAGACCTAAACCCAAGATTCGTTACCCGAAACATTTTTTGATCATAACCATGCGTCATTAACCAAGTACGTCGTTAAGCAAGGTATAACTTCTGTGTACGTAGTCAAATATTGTTTTTATTGTACCAAACATTAACAAGTTACACTAGATATCGCCAAAAATAATTAGTAATGGAGTGGAAAAATACGGTTGGATTCGGTTCGACGGTGGGTGCCGGAGCAAAACCGGAACCGGACCGAAATTCGGTGTCTTTATTGAACCGGAACGAAAATAACGGCTCTAAGCCATTCGGTTCTGCACTGCAGAGTTTGTCGCAACTTTCTTCGTTGTGGAATAGTTCTAGGCTCCTTATCAATTGCATTTCTCTTATCATTTCTTGAATACGACGACTGATGATTAGTGAACGAACTGTTGCGAACAAATCAGATAACGAACACTCTTACGCAAGATATTTTATTTCCGGTCCTATCACGGAACAAGCGTAAGAAGCGACGGGTATTTAAAAATTGGAACGGACGAAATAATTGTTTGGAGACATCTGCTGTTAAGGTTATAAATAAGTGATTGAATGTCAGAATAAGAACAATGTTAGAATGGCACCCAAACTAGGTTGAGGTCAAAACGTTTGATATCTACAATTACAATGCTAATTCTATCAATTGTGAAAAGCGCCGAAAAGAAAAAGTTATTGACATTGGACTCAATTGTCGCCTAACAAGCGGAAAATGTGTTTGTGAATGTATGCACTATTGTAATAAGATATAACTCAAGAATAATGAGAACTTCTTAAGAATAATTAAATTTAGTTTGTGTCTCCAGAACTATTTGATCAAATTTGGGTTAAAGCTATGCTATATTGGATTGTGGTTAATGACCAATTTGGGGAACCTACATCGTCTTTGAAAGGGTTTTTTCCCCCTAACCAATCACCTACTTTGTCACAGTGAGATCTAATAATATCCGCGATCATTTCCAGGATATTCTTGTGGGAAATTTGGCGGATATTGAATCGGTACAGTAATTCTTCAGATAAAATAAATTTCAGATAAAAATTGACAGTAAATTTCAGATAAAAATTGACGTTTATTTTACAGTATCGGTTTAGGTAATTTTAAGAAAAACGGTATTCATACGGAAACACTTTATCAAATATTTAGCAATTTGGTAATTTACTAATGCGTATGCTTCACGTTATACAAAACAATTCAAACGTAAAAATTCACATCCTGTACTTGAAATTTAGGCATCTCAGAATGAAATCCCTTCACTTTAATAACTAATTGACGTGTTTTAAGGTACATACATTTAAAGTATCACTGAATATGAACAAAGAAACTTAAAATTCAAACCAATTGTAATGTGAAAACGACCTAAGTAAAATGAACAAAAATATAATTTTTATTTTAAATAAACTTGTGAATCACTTCATAAAAACAACTGTTTTCTCAGTCCATGAATTCACATTTGAAAACAAAGTGTCCTTAAATCGTCTTCTGAACGCAGGGCTTATTAACACGAGCGCCATAATCATGGATTCTCTTACATCTTTTTAAACAAAGAGATTCCTTAGAATTTTCTATTTTGAATTTAGTGGAAAAGATTACTCCATTTTTGAGGCTCGCAACAATACTCTAATGGGTTTGTTTTGCGTAACTCGTTAGCGCATAATGTTAGAGGGATAGACGCCACCCCAACACACCATTCCTGGTATTATTCTAAAACATGCATAGTAGGCTGCTTTCAAAACAGGTATTGGAGAGACACGTTTAAGGAAGTAAGATTAACTTAAATCATAAAGTAATTCAGACTTTAACTTATCTATATGCGATATAGTTTCTTCCATACTTGCAATACCAGCACCATTTGCTGTAAATGGAAAATTTGCGCGTCGGAGCAAGGTCGCGGTCGTGTTGCCACGTTAGATCCGTGCCAGATTTTTTAGACTATGAGCTCGAATGACGTAATCGCCGTGCATTTCCGCTGTACATCCTATTCTCGCTTTGGAAATTATAATTTTCAAAATCGTTTATCCGATAACATGCGTGGAAAGTTACTTCGCTTTCAAGGCTCTCGCGTTTTCATTAATTATGAAACCACTTGTCGGCGAAATCCTCCAAGGTCGCCAAGAAATGGGTTAGATTTTAAATATTTACACAAACGAGTCGGATAGTTGCTTTCGAAAACAGAAAAGCTTGACTCTTTCGAAAACAGAAAAGCTTGACTCTTGGCGTAAAAGTGAAACTGAGGGTGGTGTATGTCTTCCTTTGTATTTGTAGTATTTCACACAGAAAGGAATTTGTTGCATGAAAAGTCGTGCGCTTAGGAATATTTTCTGGGAGAAACGGATATGAAAAGAGTCTGACAGGAACGGGACTCGAACTTGGGTCTTTCGGTTTCCGAACGACTGCTCTAGTCATTGATCTATCTTGCCATAATATACAAAAGTCTCTCAAACGGCATGGGTAATAAAATACTTAAAAATTATCCGCAAAAATATGGTAACAGCGAACACAGTTTTCAATAAAATATTTAACAAGGAAAAGGGTAAGATGACTTGGCACGATAAGTCGTGCATCTCGGAAAATTCCCAAGGAGAAACGGACATGAAAAAAGTCTGACGGAACCGGGACTCGAACCCGGGTCTCCCAATTGCCGGTCGGTTGTAGGTAATGGGCGCCCATTACCTACAAAGTCTCCCAAACGGCATGGAGAAATGTTCTGGCGGGATAGCTTAATGGATAGAGCAACCGACCGGCAATTGGGAGACCCGGGTTCGAGTCCCGGTTCCGTCAGACTTTTTTCATGTCCGTTTCTCCTTGGGAATAAAATATTTAAAAAAATTCAGTAACCAAGTGTAATTATTCTTTATATGAATATCTATTGGATCCTGCTAGAAACTGTGTTTTACTATGGTTGTTATACATTTCTATGAAAAGATATACAATGTCAATTGCCTTATAAATTTCATGCGATAGCCTTCTATGTAAACAGTGGTGTGAGCTTAAAATAAGTGCTTTTATGTGATTTAAATTTCGTAATGTAATTCACCAAAAAGTTTATTCTAATACTTTGACGTAACAAAGGAAAAGATACGAGAGATTGTGAATGTTAATTTTTTCTTTTCTAATTTTCGTGTCATCAATTCAACACAGATCTTGCTCTGTGTTTATGAATATGATAGAAATAAAATTTTATTATCATTATTATTATAAATGTTCTGGCAAGGTATCTCAATAGTTGGAGCAGTCACCCGGAAAGCGGGCGAGTTCGATTACCGGTCCTATCAGATTTTTATCATGTCTTTTGCAATAGTAGTATTTTTGTGCTTCGATAACAAAGGTAATTTCGCACATGTGGGCCCCCACCAGGAATCGAGCCCGAGACCGAAAACGAACGCGCTACCTGCGAATGCCTTTTGCCTTGATCGTAATTTCCATACAAGGAATTAGATTTCATACGTCATCGGACCATCCTGAAGAAGACAGGTGCATCTTTGAAAACATCAGAGCCGACCCGAACATTGTGCTGCGTCAGCACTCATAAAACGAAATGCGCGTTTCGAAATTTCAACGCGGAACTTTGTTTACTCGTAGAAGTGCAGCGACGGATTACCGCATTGGCATTAGGGGCTCGTCTGCAGCAAATGAATAGAGAAAACATCGGAAAGGAAAAAGACATGCCTATTTATGGCAATACTCAGCGAAACGTTATTTACTCCTTTAAAGGATTAAACCGTTTTCTTTTGGGAGTTAATCCATCTTCAAGATTGTGTGGAAGTTCACAATACATCAGCTGCTACTACCAACCGCGTTGTAACGAATTTCGAGTTATAATTTGTCAATGTTTTAAATACTGGGTTAGCTCGTGCTTAAGTACGGTTTTTATGATCAGGCTCGTTATTCTATGCTAATATCACCATTTACTCAATATGACATTTCAATTTACCATAAGTCTCTCGTTTAACGCGCGATCATATTTTAATTACCATTTTTGGAAAAATATTTTAATTTAATTTATAATTATTGTTTATTATATGGATTTATATTTGATTTGTTATTATTATATATTATTTATTTATAAGAAGGACCCCATAGCAACCATAATGTTATTTATTTTATAGTTGGAAATCACCATGTCTTCAGCTTGAATCATGGATAAAGTTTTTTCGTACAACAAATCATCAGGTGCATTGCTAATTCCGTATTTTTTTTCAAATTACAATAGCCTCGCTTTTAACTCTTTTCCAGTAATTTTTCATTCATTCGAAACGAAAGCGAAAGCCGTTTCACAGCTACATTTGACATCGTCAATAGATACTCCAGTGTACAAGAACAGTGTCATCATCTTGCTGTGTAGTAAATACAATAGTTTGGATCACTCGTTGTCAGTTTAAACAAACAGTTTAGATATGCATTAAGGAACTCTTTTGTCTCTTAAGTACATAGTGCAAATAATGCACTTACAAACATGCAACGGATCCATTTTCTTGCAGGAAACAAAAAATGTTGGTAAATTTCACAATTATTACTATACCTCCAAATCTCGTGGAGCTAGTAGGATAGCATTTTCAATAAATTGTGTCTTTGGACTGGAAGATTCAGTACTACAGTTTTAGAAATTTGTATGATGGTAATTGATAGTCCTTTCTGAAGTCGCGGCCAAGAAATTCTCATCACCTTTCCCATGGTGCTATGGAACTTAAAAATGACTCGCCCCAGTTTATGATTTATTGTATTCGAGAGCATTGTTTTGTTCACGCGCCTCATTTTTTGTGGCTCATTATGGGTCTTAAGTGTTACAGCTGTCGGGGGCCCAAGGCAACGTAATTGGGCTCTACTCCGTAATTAATGTGTAAATAAAACTGGAATTATTTTAGTTCTCTTTTTTCAGAATTGCAGTAGACCGATTGAGGCATTTAAAGTTTCCTTGGCTATTAAAAAAACGTAACCTTATTCTCCAAGTTTCGCCTCTGTCCAGCGGGAAAGATGAAAACTGAATTGATGTTACGGATACACCTTTTTGAGAAAATGTTATCATTGCACCTTACAATTTCCACATTTTGCGCTTTAACAGCTTTTTCATTTGTCTCCTGCGAAGAACAGAAATTCATTTGGGCCTCCTCGGAATTAGGGTCGTTGGAAAATTCATTTTTGTGTTTACAGTATAACGCGCTTCTGGTCTTATCTCTCAACTATGTAATATCTAGGTGAAGTAAAACTTTAACAATGACCTCGTGCTCCTACAAAATAGGACGCTGCAATTCATCCTTGACTCACCCGCTGAGCATGCAACCTCAGGAATTCCCCTCCGGAATTTGTTTGTTCAACTTAAAATTGCTGGCGTGGAAAACAGTTCCGCCCTCAAATGAAACGCTTCCAAATTCTTCACGGCCCCCGAAAATTCAAAGAAATCTAATCCGATTAAGCGTATAATTTGTCCTTTGCCATTCCTTTCCGTCTAAGCACTTTTAAGGGTTGTCCTACTCACGATGGCATGCGTTTCATCCCTCCCGTTAGTGCTTCGCCATTTTTATTTTTTTCTCGCCAAGTTGGGGATGCTTATGTCGCCGCTCGCCTTCGGAAGTAGAACATGGTGTTTTTAGCTGTGCGGAATCGCTGCTTTATCGATGAAGCGAGTATTTAGGTGAGTGAAGCACGTGAATCATTCCCATTATTTATCTCTCAAGCAAAGGTTCTGCGTTGAAGCTCGTTATCTTTTCTGTTGTAACACTTATTTATGTATTTTCCATACGCGGGATCTCCCAACGAACGCCCTTGTATCGGGTATGCTCAGGGGCGGATTTAAGCTACCAGGGGCCCTAGGCACAAAGATCAGATTGAGGCCGCCACTAGGAATTATGCCCCCTCTAGGAATTATGAGAAAATTTCAAATTCTTTCATAAAATACCAAATATACATCCCATGGAAACCTCAGTCTCTTAACTACGGCAAAAATAAACAAGTTTTAAATTACTATCAAATTTAGTACTTCATTACAACATTTAATTCAAATTGCCTTTTTACTTTATATAGTTACGTAAGCAATGTAAGATATTTTATAAACACATCATGTAGACTCTCTCAACAAATGCAAAATTCTTTCTGGAAGCGAAAAACCAGAACAATCCCTTCATGTAGATGAGGCCCACGGATAGCGCCTTGTACACCCGATTATAAATCCGTGTGGGTAAAACTATCAAACAGCTCTTTTGTGGAGGATGATGACGATGTATGCCGTAATATCATGTTTAATCTGATGCTAATTAAATTGTTACGCTTTTGGAGCCAACTCTCGCGACGTTACGCAAAAATGAAATTTAAAGTTAAAGATGACCTTCCGCATTTAAGGGAGGATGTTACTAAATGGATAAAATTACGATCATTAATCCCGTTTAAGCCCAGCGATTTACCGTACGATTTTTTTTATCAGATAGATTGGCCATCCAAACTGTTAGATAAGAAAAATGGGTTAACGGGCCTTTAAGGATTCCGTCTGTTTGTATGCGGTATTAGGAACCCTTTTTCAATGTGCTCGTATTTGGGAATTACGTTTTCAGTTGATGACGCCTTAAAATATAGCGCTATATAAGTATTTTCAGTTAATTATTGCCGTATTCGGAGAGGGAGCAATGGAGGGTACATTAAAATGACTATACAAAACTAGTATTTTGTCTAGGATACAACTAAGAGGAAAAAGGAAAAGTTTAACTTTCAAATACCACAATATTTATTATTTAAGATGACTCACAGACTCATCGTCAGGTATGAGTCAGAACCATGGTCGTTTTGCAATAAATATTGTGGTTTGTGAAATATCGACTTTTCCTTGTTCCTTCATGGTGTCATGCCACGAAGTGAAGGCCCAATCAGTTGAGTCCACATCTAAGAACTCAGTGTTTCAACGTTAACTATTTATCTATATTAATTTTCTCGGTAACGTGGCATTGTAACAGTAAATTGGAGATAATTGAAGCACTCAAGTTGTCGATTTTAGAAGATTTTAAAAATGGAATTGAAAAGAAATTATCAACCCGTGACTGTTTTCTAGACCCGCCCCTGCAGAAACGAATAGTAAGAATAGAAAATATTGAAGTTATTAGTAAGCGTTCTTGGAGACTCGGAAGAGATTCTGAAAGGTGATTCACAAGCGGAAGTTTTACAAACAAGGTGAGAAAATGTTAAATGCCCGTAAATATTATGATGAAGCAATGTGGGAGATTCTCCGGAAGAGTTCCCATATCTCATAAATATATTCCTTGGGAAGATTATACGGCTTCAAAGGCATTGGGAATAATCTCGTCTAATAAAGTAGCGCGGAATCTACTAAATTCTAAGTTGTGCCCGCGTGGTCTGTGATAGGAGCGGTGCTGGGATTTCTCGGCCCCTTGGCCAGATTATTTCGGGATCTCTATTTGCGCCATACTTACGTTGGTACAAGTATTCTACGAGTGCGAAATCAGTTTCTCCGATTTAGTTTGGCTCTTGAGGTACTTAAAAGCTCTCGGATGAATTTCGCGGGCACTTTCTGGAGTATTTAAGCCTCCCATCCCTGGATCCTGTCAGTTCATAAAATGTATACAATCGTTGTGATTCACTATTGTGCACTACGTTACACGTTTGGCTTGCTTGTAGTACAAAATAAATTTTATTATGAACAAGATTAAAGCAAATTTTTTGTACATGTAACCTTTCGTTATTATTATTTGGTACGGAGGCTGAGAAATATTCGTGTATCCCGGATGCAAAGCACCAAAGTAAATAGGCTCATCTATTCTTTTTTTCATAGTCATTTGCAAATTTTCTTACTAAAGAGCATTCACTAATTATAGTGGTTTTTTCAGTTGAACGATTATTTGATCTTCTATTTCAATTGTTTCGAGGCGTTTACATACATTTTTTACAGAAGTTCCTTAAATGATTATAGGGTTGTTATTATTTTGACTCCCGGATAGCCAAGTGGGTAACGCGTTCCACTTCAATGAAAGCGGTCCCGGGTTCCATTCCCGGTTGGGGCCTACGTGCGAAATGACCTCAGCTCGAAGTACTTTTTATAATACTGCTACTATTATTGTTATACTCTAACGGCGAGGTTGGGGCAAAATTGCCTCTGCCCACCTAACCTCTGGAGATATTACATTATAATAATATTACGCTAATAACCAAAAACAATAGTCTGCAATTAACTTAAATCTAGAAAAAGAAATCAATAAATCCAAAGAAACCGGCAAATATAGGTAAGATAATTGGTACAAACAGTATAGACCAAGTAATAAGCAGTCGATGGAAAGTTTCGAGTTTGCGGCTAAAAATAAATCGGTGATACAATAAGCAACAGCAATACATATCTCTTCACTATGCGTGTGCAGGAGGATTTTCGATGGGTAGTATCTGTTAGGTTCGTAGGTGGGGAGAAATGACGTAATCGTGATTTACTTATTCAGCCAGTTTCACGTGCAGCGGAGTATCCATTTGAAAGTTAAGACGTAGCAAAAGAAATTATTCAAAATCTCATAACAAATTTACAAATGCGAGCTATTTTTAGACAGTTTCTTTCATCGTGTTAGAATACACATATATAGCGGGTGTGAAGGATATACCGTATATACATGGAGAAAAGAATACCAACTACGAAAGTGGCTAGCAATTGCTTATCTCGTTCAAACTTCTCGGGACTCAATCTTGCAAGTCAGACTGTAGAAAAACCGCTACGGATTTCCGGAGATGCTAAAAATCTCAACAAATCAAAAAATAAAACGTAGATTAAGAAATAAAATCTGTCATCTGGTTGGTTGTATATTAATATTAAATTTTATACCCATTATCATTGACCTCAGTTCAATAATTCATAGAATATTTGGTAGCAACTCAATTTGACTAATTTGCTATTAGACCCAAATACAGTCTAATGGCGTCGGTTAATTCTGCTTTGATGACGTCCAATGATGTTCTAAAAAGGTTGTTTTCGTTGCTCCTATTTCGTCTAGAATTATTTTTGTATACATGTTTAGGTAGACTACATCTTGGTGACGGAAAAATTCATTACAATTTTCGATGAAAAATTAAGGCGGTATTTCTATTTCGGCCGTGGCTATTTCGGTTATCATAGAAAATACAATATTAGTAGCTCAATCAATATCCTACCCTTGTCATGTTGTGACTATCGGCTTCGTCATGGATTGCCTGGATATGCCATTTTCTCGTCTTTATCGCGTGGCTGGAGAATATTGAATTATAATCGTTCGACGTTTTCATCAAGTCATATTTGACGGAATTAGTTCCTCATTTCCATTTTCACGTTAAATGCATTAATAATCGAATATCGCTTATCTTAGAAAAGCGTATAGCAGGATCTGATCGAAAGAAGTTACTGTTTTTACTCTTGTTTTAAGCAATTCAGGTAAAACGTCCTCAATTTTAGATTCTCCCAACGCTTAGAAATTTGCTTAAATAAATAGAAGGTAATCTTGCAAATTTATTCCTTTCGCCGCACTTTTTGTTCGCCAGAAAATAATTAGTCTTGGCGTATTTTCTTAACCTCGTCCTAGTTGAGATAAAAACAAACAACCTAAATTCATACACGAGAATCCTCTAATGAAGTAAACACAATGAAATTTTAATTAATTCACTAATGAAAGGATCGATGTTATGCACTCTACGTTGGCACGGGCTAAGATGTAGACTCTCTAAAGATTTTCGCAAACTTCATCGCACCATTACTTTAATTTTGTCATTCGTACCTTAGTACTAATTTACTTCAACGGTTTAGTCTGGGTTTTGCTTTCATGTGCATAATTTATTCTATACCAAACTTGTACTACACACGAACGGCGGGCCAGAATTCAGCCCGTTGATGGTTTTAAATCGGCGATTTCCTGTGCGATTTGCGATCTCAGAAAAGTTTACACCTAAAAATAATGAGTATAAATTATAAAAAATCAAGAATAATAATTAGTAGAAACTATTTTTTTGTCTCTAACTTAACTCGACTGGATAACTAGTGTATAAAGCCCATTTTTTAAGGCCGAATTTAAGAGATCCACTTTTATGAGGATACCACTTTTTCTGGGTTGAAGTTTATATCCAACCAGTGTCGAAAAACTCGAGCCTAATGTATCTATAAATTATTTCAAAACAAAAATCGTAATTGTGATTTGTGTTTGACTGTTTACATTAAAATACAATTCCTGTTAAAAAAATCATTGAATAATCACTATGGCCGATTTTCTCTTGTATTTATCCTTGCTCTTTCATGGATTTAGCATATTAGTATAGTGTTTAAGTATTTACCGATATTTTCCAATCCAATGCAGTTTGTATTTAATGATACGGTATCTATGGTTGCACATATAGTTTCTTTAAAATGTCGATAATTTATTAAAAAGGCAATTGATAAGATACGGTATAGATGAGATGAGGTACGGAACATAACTAATCTAAAGCTGGGGTTCATTATTGACATTACCTTCATTGATGAGGGTATGCTACAGCGAAAATGGCAAGAAAAGGAGTATCGTCTTGATGTACCCATATAGATCCGTATTAAATTAAAATGAAACTAGGCAAAAGACTTAAATTTATTCGTTCAATTTTGTAATAATGCTCACTTATCTGTCTTTTCATAGGTTTTGTAATACATATTTTAAATTGTAAAGAAATTCATGGACACCCTGTATTAAGAGAGAGACAAATCTAAGCTCGAATTTTACTGGGGGTACATGAAAAGTTCCGGATTTTCTGGACACAAATTAGAGGGTCGACTTTTGACTGAGGTCAAATCAGGCGCGGACCCAGGGGGTGGATGGCGGGGTCAAGCCTCTCCGCCCAAAGTTTTTTCAATTTCATTCCGAGTCAAATTCTCAAGGGTCTGATGAACAAATATTCATACTCTTAAAATATGTGTCTTTTTAGTCTTGCTTATGATGAGATTCAGTTATTTGGCATTCATTCGTAAATTGGAAGGAGTTCATTATTGACCCCCAAGCGAAAATTCTGGATACGACCCCGGGTTAATTATTACTATATATAGTAGTTACTCTTTTGGGATATTTAATTTTAGTGATTATGCGAGTTTGATGTATCTGTACGAGAGATTGAAGGAGTTTTCATTGACTTGAGTGTTTGATGAAATTTCTAATGTCCTGCCGACAGGGCAGAAGAACCCTGTGCCGCCTTATTGTTTAGCTCTCGTAGCAAGCCTCGGGAGAATTTCCACATCGATTGCCTTCGTTATTTTTATCGTCGTCATCCAGACGTATAAGCGGTAAAGAGGTCGCCATTCAAAAGAATTTTCCTCCACTCCGCGTATTTCGACGATTCCCATCATTTGTTTGATGTTCTTCGCGAAGAGTCTGCATCTCTTGGGTCAAGGCTGATGGATAGCTGCCGCAGAAGCGCGGTGTTTGAACATCTTTAAAGACTATGCAAGTATCATTCACGGTTGCGAAGCTCGCTGGTTGGATTCTTGTGTAATAAGGTGAACTCATTCAGAAATGGAATAAGATTCGCTCTCGGGTCTAATTTTAAATTCACAGTCGACTGCTTTGTGCTCTCCAAAAGACTCTTTCAATTGGAAAATTGAATGGACTCGGTGAATTGGGTTTGCGAGTGGTTTATCGTCCCAATGTGGTTTCGCAATGTTTCTTTATTCGCATAATGATTCACTGTGTGTATTGAGAGGGGATGCTTGCTTCATCCAACCCATACTGTTTCCTGTGCAAGATAAACTTCCTCTCCGTAACCATGGCGAGATAATGTTGTTCATACACTTCATAGGTTTGGGTGTTACAATCAGTAAGGGAACTAAACTGGGTTAATCCGAATTCATTCATAATCCAATTTGTAGTCCGATTTGTTTCCTAATTCTGTTCAGTTGACCACTCTACCGGCATGGAGGAGTTGCTTCCGTTTTTATTCTATCTGAGTGTGCATTAACACAAAAGCGGGGCTTACAGAAACCAAGGTTGCGGTGGTGTAGCCTTCTAAACCTTAATACAATTTCTCGTATTAAACTGCTACTGTTAACATATGAGTCTCGGGATGGCTAAATTAGCTGCGGATGAGTGTGGAAACGTTTAAAAAAATCAGAATTACATGCAGTAGAAATAAGTACAGGATAAACGCAGCTCAGCTCTGTTTACCGAAGGTTGGACGGTATATTGGAACAATCTGCTTTGCACTTTCCAATTTATCGTTTCAGTTCTTGGAAATTAAATAACTTCTACTTCAACCATCATATCCAATCTCCAACCTTTTCAAACTTTGTCTACATATTGCTATTTTTGCGATCCAGTAAGACTGTTCAGATAAATTGTGCGATATATCGTTAGGTGTAAACCCGGCTTTAGGAAATGATTTGAACTCACTCGTTGTAATTCATTCTATGTTAGCTGACAGCACAGTCGCCTGAGATAATTTACTTAAGTTTGCCAATAGCCTCAATGTTTACCTCCAAAAGTAGCCAATGTGTATTCATCGGAAGATGAAGTGATATAGACGTATGCGGAATTGCTTGGTTTAATGAGAAAAGTGAAATGTCCTGAATTCTAAATTTGGAACTAATTAAGGTTGACTAAACGTAGGTTGTTCAAAAAGTTCCGGAAGACATAAATGTCGCCTGACAGTTGTCTAATTTTATTTTGAATCTATCAAGCCGCGGTAAACCTGGACTTTGGGAACTATTTAAAGGCCTCTCGTAGAACCTTATCTGAATGCCCTAAATCGGATACGAAACGATTGACGTTAATCGCGTACCGACGATTTATTCAATTTGGTCAAGATGTATAAGTAGAATTAATCGGGTATTACAGTTTGCGTATTCCCTAGGGAAGTGTGTTCAGGTGAAGGAGGAAGTGAGAACATGATTTTCGTGAATATTATAGCGAAAAATAGTCTTAGAAAGACTTCTTAGGTCGCGAAAAAGTCGATGACTGGTTTTTAATCAGATAATACAGAAACTGTGTGTATAATAATTCTTAAGCGTTAACTAGGCACTGTCAAATTATAATTTTGAGACCCAAAGCGATGTGGATGCTCATTTTTAGTTGATTTAAAGTGTGGTCAGCGCCTGCTTTGCTAATCCTTAATACGTTTTCTCTAGCAGAATGCAACAGAGTGGCCAACCGTTCTTTTATTTGTCCAAAAAAGACAACGATCGACCTGTCAATTACATAGTTGAGCAGATAAAAATTCAGTTCCTGGAACTAGGAATTCCATCTTAGTTTAGCATATGATACTGTGATAAGGACCGTCGCTGGAAATGTCGGACCGTATTCATTTGAGCTATCGAAATGTCCTGAAGTGTTTGATCCGCCTGATTTATTTCTTACTAGTTTTGATTTTGACGTGTTTTCTTGTAATTTTCTATGGTTGTATTCGATTTTCTGTGGTTAAATTCGTGGGTGATTTTTGAGTCATTTCCGAATCATATCGCCGGAAACGCTCAACTTGGCGATAGCGTCTTCGACTCTCCTCACTTCCCTAGCGGTTTCTTTGGTCTGTTTTTCTACTGTATTAGATTATTCTATTGGATTGGATTTCTCTTTCTACTTCTCGGAACGAGAATTCTCGCCACTTGAATAAGGAATGGCCAAAAATGGAATTTCTGGTCAAAGTGTTTTTGGGAAGATAAAATCCGATAAAATCGATTGTATGTTTCCACTTTGTAGGCAGAAATGCCAATTTATTATAGGAGATTTCGTTTGATGTACCCATGAAAGAATCTGAAAAGTCTCTGAACTTGGAAAAATATCGGAAAAAATTGTTAAAAAGTTAAATTCCTTATTTTCGCTTTTGTAAATATAGCGGGAGTTCAGTTAAAACGGTTGTTACTTATGTAATATGGATTTTTAGTCATTTATTAACTCTACATAATGCTTTTTAAAATTATGAATAAGTGAAACATGATGGCGTGAAATAGAGGATCTGCTTATCAGGACATGCCAGTTCAGAGTATGGGAACCTGCTGCCTTTATACGGATTCAGTACAGCATTTTTTTCACTTGCCCCGCATTTAAATAATTTTGATTCTCGGCCTTGATTCCCACAAGTAGAAATTAAATGGAATATATTCAACGTAACATACATTCATTCTTAGCCATTAATTCGTTGAGATTCGTAAAATTACGACGTTGAAACTTTTGAATGTATGCAACACGTCGCCCAAGTGTGCCTTTATGGTTTCATAAGCGGCCAATGGTTTCTTGCGGTCCAATGGTCTCACAATGAAATTCCTAACACCTGTGATCGTTCGAGAGGTCACTGAAACAAAAATAACGCTATAAAGGGAAAAGGCGCTACATCTGTCGGTGACATCCCTAATTTGATTACTATTATTATAGGATTGTTATTGTACTTTTGATTATTGTTGATTTTTGATTGTATCAAATACGAAACGTCGGGTGTTGATTTCAGAACATCGAAGCTCTCCCTTAATTGAAATACGTACGAGTTTTGTTCGATTACATTAGCAATATTTTGTGTTACATAGGTGGCGGTCAGGTTGTTTTACGAAAATATGGCGCTGTCTGTATCTTTTAATATGGTGTCCTTACGAAGCGGAAAGGTGTTCTTTTAGCACCAATTAGTCCTTTTTAGAAGTCATCTGCTTATGAGCCGAAGAGCGCATATTTTGGTCGGTCGGACCGTCTGAGCGACCATTGGCATGTCAAGTCAATTTGTCCTATCGCGTGTTACAAAAGCGGTTCACTGAACGTCGATACCTCTCTCTTAAAATATCCTAGAGTCCTCAAGTAATAATGAACTCGGAATTTCGACTCCGCTACATTTTTCCTTCGGCGAACCCTAAATTGATGTGAATTCCTTCAGTACTTGCGGTGTCCATCTTGTTCGGTGCTTTTCTTCTTGATTTATTTTCACCATTTCTCATCTTCGAATGCTTTCTTCCACTTAAAGCTCTTCCTTTCTTTCGAATATTTGAAATTCAGATATTTCAGTCGTTATCTGATGAAGCGTGTATTGGAAAATCAACAAGTGTCCGCGTAACAGCCCTCCGAAGGAATTTTCCTTGTATTGTCGATTAAAAGAAACTATATTCAAGATTATACGACTTAGGCCGTGTGTTTTAAGCGAAATTAGTCTATTTAGCTATTATAGCTGGTGAAAACCAGTCAGAATTAGTCTATTTAGGTTGTTATTGCTGGTGAAAACCAGTCAGTTCTCCCACACTGTTAACGGCAGAAATACCTTCTGGAACATTATCGACACCGTATTGCAAATAATCTATTTAATCTATGCAAATGCCTATTTAAGCTCTTGTATTAGTTAGATTACGTACTCTGTCTTTGCTATATATTTCTAAATTTTTATGGATAAATTAGTTAAATTTGAATGGCAAAAAAAGAGCAACTTTGCATCGCGTCAACATAATCTCGTGAGGTTTGTTACCGTGAACACGAAAAAGATCGGAGGAAATTTTCCCGCTCGATAGAATGGGGTGTGGTCCTTTGTAAAATATTTGGGTTAAGTTTCAGCACAGCACCATTTTGGTCTGCAGCCGTAGGATTCCGAAGTATTCTCACCGGAAAAATATGCGAACTCCTGTAACAAATTGGTAAATGAAAGAGTTCAAATTGAAGCAGCTTTAGAGCGTGCCTCTGAATGTTTATCAAACAAAATAAAATCCATAGTTAAGACGGTTCATTTGTTTATTTATAATGAAATACGTCATAAGTGAACCAATAGACCGGTGGCAACGTCATTGTTGCATGAAAACTATTTACGATGTAGAATGAAAGTATAAAAGCTGGAAGAACTACGAAAATTTGAAATTTTTATAGGTGTGATACGTAATCTTACGTAAAATTAAATAAATAATGGCTTTAGAAACGTACCATGCGTTCTTAGTAACTGATTAATAACTTATTTAGGTCATTCACTTTTATTACATAATGGTTCTATATAAGTATATTGTCCATCTCTTAGGCTGTTAATTATGTCCTTTACAATTATGGTCAGTTTACTCGTAAATTTAGAACTTTTTCGCCTGTTGATTTCTTTTCAGGTTGCTTTATTTGTATTAGCTCAGTGTTATAGTTTTCTTCGATTATTATGGATCCCAACCCAATTTTCTAGTCATCTCTCTGAGAAACTTTTCTGGAGACAAACGGTAGCTTATCGTTGAATCTTTTCAATGGTGCGAAAATGTGAAAGTCGGACACTCGTACTTATAGCTACACACCTAAAATAAGTGAGGAAAAGATAAGATTGTGTTGTTGGAATTTGAGAAGAAAAGAATTCTAACGACAACTGAGAATGTGACTAATGGAACCGAATTTAGAACGACGGATCGAATAACGGCACCGGATCCCATCATTACAACGATATATTTATAAAAAAGGCATTTCTGTTTTACGTAATTTCTATCAACTCCCTCCTTTTTAAGGACTTTTTCTGTATATGAATCAGATTCCGCGCGAAAACAATGATTGTGAATTTGATCACGTGTCATTGGACTTTTAGGATGAAAATTCTCGGTGTGAGTGAGTCCACACAACGTAGAGAGCGTAGTAAAAATCTGGTGAATGAATTTCAAAATCAGAATTAAAATAAAATGCAACCTGCGGAGATGTGTAAGTAAGTAATATGTGTAAGTGTAAGTAACTAATAATATGTGTAAGTGTAATATTGGGTCATAAGCAAGAACGTACTTCTATTGATACTTGCGAATTAGAGACTTTTCTAATCTGCCACTTGCGATATTTGAAGAGAAACTGAGGAGAGATTGATCCATTGGAAGAATAAAAATTCCCTGTGAACGAAGATAAGATGGAGTTTGCGTCCTAAAGAAAGGTTAGCGGAATTCTCAGGATTTTTCTATGCCCAATTATATTCAATAAAGAAAGTCCTAGGAGACTTAGTTAATCTGTGAAACCTATTGTAGAAATCGGTTAATGCGAAAACATTTTATGGTCCTCAGGGAAAATATCTTCACCGATTTCTTCGGGTTACACAATAGTATTTAAGGGGGGATTACAGTCGTAATAAGAAATTATCATTCTACATTTTCAGTTGCGTTTAAAATTTTTGTACATACATTTTCCAGTAACTTTAAGAATAGGTCAGATCACATAATTAATTAGATTTTATTCGATAAATATAAAGCTTCGATGCTTTTTCAATGTGGGATGGTACATTTTGTTATCTTTTGAATTCGATGAGTTGGGTTTAGCGAAGAAATCGGTTAACACGAAATTCCGTTAACGCGAAACGTATTGGTTGTTCCCCTTCATTTCGTGTTAACCGAATCTCGGAGATAAAGTCGTTCCTTAATGACTTAAAAAAATTGTCTTTCGTGATATCAGGTTGAGGACATGTTATTCTTTGCTATTTAAAAAGGGTTTAATTTTACTTGTTGGTTGCTAGTTTTAGTAGTTGCTGGCCTTATTTCCGCTATACTTTGATTTTAATCTCCTGCATTTCGGGATGAAGACTTAAGAATAAGCACTTATTAGAGAGCACATCACGTTGCCTCAGTAATTACTTACCACGACCTTTCACAGATTAGGTTTTAACGCACTATTCTTCGTCGAGAACATCGACATCCATGTCATGACAGGAACTCATGAGTTGGGATCTCAAATGGTGCCAAACACGCAAACATCCTCACCGTGTCAACTAGTACACTGAACTCGACTTCTAGTGTCTAACATTATTCCATGTCTGAAGGCGAAATTTTTAGGTCCCAGCATTGGTAGGATAGGAATCTCACATTCCGAATCTCTAATTTTCCCGGATTTAGGGCCCGACCCGCGTCATACATACCGGGAGTTCACTGAGTTCTTCATTCGACTTAAAGTAATTAAAATGTGTCTACTTCTTGTTGCGAATGGTTGGGGTAAACTTGGAAGCTCTTCAGTAGGATCATTAATCACGCCAAGTCCTTTACGGCGAGCAATCAGCTCGTTACGAGTAATGTACCGGAACCGTATTGAATTAGTAGAAATGGCACAATTAGAAAGCTTTTTTCAGTGGGATGTAGCTATGAAGTAGGCTGAGCAATTCCATATATTTTCAATTTGATGTTCGATTTTGTGATATTCCGTCTAATGTCGTGTTTAGGTCGACACGAAGATTTGAAATTAAGATATCAGTTTCCTGATAATATCGTATATGAATTATCCTAGGTTTTTCCCTAATTATTATAAGTGTAAAATATTGTATGACTCGTGTACTACCTAAGTATAGTCTTAAAAAGTCATCCAACAAATAAAAATCGGCAGAAGTCTGAGATTATTTTTTACTATTACAGTTTATTTGGAATTATTCAGTCACAATTATTTACGTATGAAAGCCTATAAGAAAATAGAAATGCAGATTTTCAGAGGTTACAGCGTGTAACAGGAAGAATACGATCAAACCAATTCTTATGAAAGATTTAACAAGAAAGAAGATAGCAAGATGTACGAAAACTTAAAAGTGAAAAATACTTTATATAATTTTCTCAATAGCACAATAATCAAAGTATTTCTAACGAGATAATATTTCGATTCACAATAGACCATACATTAACATTTGCCATATTAAACACCTGTAAGTTAATTCCAGTAGATTTAACATTTCTGTTTTAAATCGTTTGATTACAGAACTTTCATTTAAGTTTTAACTATATATGTAANATATTGTTTTTTTTCATGTGTTGAGGTAGTTTATTTAATAGTTTACTTCCAAAGTAGGTTGGGCCATTACTATACAATTTTAAATTCTGATTTTTTAAATTGGTATCATAGCTACCTCTTGTATGATAGCTATGAACATCAAAATTTCGTTTTACACCTAGTTCATTTATGTTTTCCTTGACAAATAACAATGCATGATATATGTAAATACATGTAAGTGGTAAAATCTTTAACTGTTGAAAACCCCACGACAACTTGTAGATTATTAAATATAATATTTATATCCTCAAGTTATCACAAGACAAGGGTATTGCATATATTTGCATTCTGAAATGAATGTGGAGTAAATTCAACCATTTCATTTGTGATTGTCTGAGTGTGAGAAATATTGGGGTGATAAAAGTCCAAAGTAAAAAATCCTGTGGTATGTGTTTATAAATCAACTTTATTTATGCAGCATATGTTATTGACTATTATTTGACAATTTTTAATATAAGGAAATGACTCATTGTTAAAAAGGAAGATATTTGTGGGTCGTCTGAAAATGTTCAGTGGATTAATAATCAAAATATGGAAGAGATAATCATGCATTTTGTAAATTTATCTCAGGAATCAGTTGGATTTTCTCAGAAGTGAATGAGTTATTTATCCATAGTTCTTTTTTTTCATAGTAAAGACAATTAGAAAAAAATGATCGTTTATTAGAATTCTACTTTTTGTGTGATACGAACTCCATAACTTTCATTGACCATAGGAATAAAAATTTCCGTTGAATGTCTTCTTCTAACGTACTTGTCTCTATTTTGTACAATGATTCCTTCTGTTATAATTTTGCTGGAGATACAACTTCTGAAAGCCAATAAAACGAACTTTAAATTTGTTTCGAATTTGTGACATCGAAACATTTTATGGTCTTAATTGATAATGTCATTCATTATTTCTTACTGTGTTTATTGTAATCTTAGGGTAAACGGGAGAAAGTGAACAGAAACTATAACTTTAAACCTATTCCGTGACCATTCCTTTCCAATTTTTATTTATTACAGTTCATTGATTTTTGTGAATGATTTATTGTTATATGACATTTATTAATTATTTGGATCCAATTTCTAGCCTTCGTGCTGTATGTAGACTGCGTGTCAAATAAGTAAACAAACTTAATGTGTCGTCAAAAGAAAGATGAACTTAAGCAATGCATTTGGTTTACTCGAAATTCGGTTAACAGGAGACTGAAAGGCTACAAAGTCTCGTCTTCACCTATTTCCAATGTATATACAAAATTATTACGAAGTATTTCCTCCGGTAATCTCTCGTCTAGTTTTCATTTCGGAACCGTATAACTCGGCCATCTTTTCCAATCGAATTTCTCGACCATCTATACTCCATTCTGTCGCTGCAATTTCCTCTAGTTTCTATTGCCTTGCGCGCTAAAGCGGTTCCCTTTCTGGATGCGATATCCCCAATTCTCACCTCATTTCCCCTTTTTGCGCTAGGACGGCCTCCTTCCCGTTTGAGGGAAGTAGACATCCCGTAGGAAAAAGTAGGCTTCCGGAATCGTTTTATTCGTTGGAAGCTCGCGGGGGCAGTTGTCGCTGGCGACCCGCCGGTTCTCTCTTTCTGTCGTTGGTGTGCACGGTCATTCCCGACTCCCTTGGCCGCTGATCCGTTCGTCTCCACGCAGATCGGCTGTTCGTGCGAAGGTTAGACTCGTGATGTCGCCTTGAAGGTCGCCGTCCCATTGTGAGATTGATCCTCGCGGTGGTCATTTTCCCGTGAGGCGTCTCGCCTCTATTATAGCAGCGAATCCTTTAAAACCGCGATCGATTTTGGCTTAGCATCTCCCCAGAAAAGTACAGACGCCTTAATAGTGTACGATATTCGAAAGTGTGACGTAAGGTTTTGGGAATGTTCTTTTGCCGATCCAAAACATCTTGCGCGTGCCCGTCATGAGCTTTAAAGATTCCTTTTCTACCGCTGTCTCCGAAGTGAGGTAACTTATCGATATAGTGAGGGTTTTAGGCAAATTGTGGAGCTTTTATTTAATTATCACAATACTTTTTAGTGTATTATTTTTGGATTGATCTCTTTTTTTATTTTTTTCTTGTATTTCAATTCTCTATTTTGCTCGAAACATGTGTTTGCTCAGTTCTTCTTGTCTTTCGGTTTTCGATTCTGTCATGTTTCTCGTATAAATTTTGTTTATTTATTTGTATTAAACACGACCAGAATGACTTAGTTCTTTCCCGGCGTATGGAATGTAGAAAGTCTTCTCGGGTAATAAACGACCATGCTCTATAGATAAATAATGTATGCAGTTTCGATTAAGGTAACTTTTTAGGCCAAACGGCATCAATTTAGCTCTGACGTTTGTATCATAACCACAGAAATCATAATTTCATTTTTAGGAATATCAATACAGAAAAATTGTTCGTTTATTCTCATCTGTTATAAAAATTTTG
This sequence comes from Ladona fulva, assembly GCA_000376725.2. Classification (NCBI taxonomy): domain Eukaryota; kingdom Metazoa; phylum Arthropoda; class Insecta; order Odonata; family Libellulidae; genus Ladona; species Ladona fulva. The sequence goes on from KZ308264.1 coordinate 411,572, forward strand.
CGAATTCATAATTTTCACAGACTTCACAAATCGAATCTTAGCTTTGTAGCTTTATTTTATAACATGTTGCTAAAATTTTAACAATTTTTCATTAAGATTTAACTTAATATAGCACGCCGTTGACTTTATCTGATAATTAATTATTATTTTCCTGACAAAAGATTGTATACTGAAATTAACCAAAAGCATGTTTTTCTGTANATATAGAAATATTGTTTTTTTTCATGTGTTGAGGTAGTTTATTTAATAGTTTACTTCCAAAGTAGGTTGGGCCATTACTATACAATTTTAAATTCTGATTTTTTAAATTGGTATCATAGCTACCTCTTGTATGATAGCTATGAACATCAAAATTTCGTTTTACACCTAGTTCATTTATGTTTTCCTTGACAAATAACAATGCATGATATATGTAAATACATGTAAGTGGTAAAATCTTTAACTGTTGAAAACCCCACGACAACTTGTAGATTATTAAATATAATATTTATATCCTCAAGTTATCACAAGACAAGGGTATTGCATATATTTGCATTCTGAAATGAATGTGGAGTAAATTCAACCATTTCATTTGTGATTGTCTGAGTGTGAGAAATATTGGGGTGATAAAAGTCCAAAGTAAAAAATCCTGTGGTATGTGTTTATAAATCAACTTTATTTATGCAGCATATGTTATTGACTATTATTTGACAATTTTTAATATAAGGAAATGACTCATTGTTAAAAAGGAAGATATTTGTGGGTCGTCTGAAAATGTTCAGTGGATTAATAATCAAAATAAATTCAATGACTTACCGTGGTATTTAAAAGTAATGTAGGATATTAAGGTTACAAAAAATTGTTGAAACTGTTTCTTAGTCTTTGGTTATGGAATAGATTTTAACTTAATCCCTTAAGTACAATAAGATCTGCAGCCTGTGAAACTGAGTTATCAGCAAGTTAAACTGCTCTGGTCACGTAGTGAACTTGATATTCATCATAGTAATATTTCAACATTCATGCTCTGCAAATCTGCTGAAAATTTGACATAGTTTTGGTAAAATAAAATGACAAATGAAGGAATATTCAATTAGTTAAAGTCGAAGAAAGGAAAGTTTTGAAATGCCTAACATAACAGCAAAAAGAAACTAAAAAATGGAAGAGATAATCATGCATTTTGTAAATTTATCTCAGGAATCAGTTGGATTTTCTCAGAAGTGAATGAGTTATTAAATTTGTGTTCAGAATATACATATTTTGTGGTATAAAGCTCTTCCAATTAGTATTCATTCCATAAAAGGATTCTGTAAATTAGAAAAATAATTAGTTGTAATATTTTGCTATCATATTTTGCTGTGAAATAAAAAAATCAGGCATTATGTGATACCTCATTTTTAAATAAATGTGAAAATTAGAATATTTTTTATGCTTGACCATTTTTGTATTGCATATTACTTACAAAATGCTTTTGTTACCCAGTTTATATTTCTGAATTAATATCCTTGTGTTTTTGATTAAAAACACATGCTTTATAATATTTTGTTAACATTTTCATATAAATTAAGTTTAATAGTTTGAATTATTCATTAGAAAATGTTAAGGTTTTTGGATTATTTCTTTTATAATTTGCTAGACCAAATATTTTGTCACGAGTTATTTGGTCGAAAATTCAGAACTTGAAAATAATGCTTATGTTTTTATGGAAGATTTGGTATATTTATAAAAATGGCTTGAGTAAAGGTTTTTGGTTCTGTTTTTCTTTCTTTATGTTTTATTTTATGCTACAATGGATGTATGTACTAAAATTGATTTATTGATCCACTTTCTCTTCGGGTGGATTGGCCTGCAAGGTGAAGTTAGTAATTTCCTCCTTATCTCTCTTTCTCCCTTTGTTATCTAGTGGCCTCTTATATTTGAGGCCAAGAGAGGTGAGGAGCCTGTTTGGGCCCAGTTTGCAGCCTGGTTGTCTGGCAGATAAGCAACAGAGTGACAAAGACCTTATTAACAGGCACTCGTGTGCCTGCATTTAGTGATCTTGGGGTGTGACCCAAGGTAAACATGTCTCACCACAGTGCTGAGGACAATTTGCTTGTGGCCGGCAGTGACTCGTTCTGGGAGCCTGGAAACTATAAACGTACCACAAAACGAGTGGAGGATGGATTTAAACTGTGCGGTGATCTGGAAAAGTTGGTTCAAGAAAGGGCAGACCTAGAGAAAGGCTATGCCAAAGGCCTTCGAGCGTGGTCAAAGAAATGGAATGACTTAATTGAGAAAGGTATGTCATCCAGATGTGCTGCAAAATGTGAGAATCTACTATGAATATTTGTGCACAAATATTTATCTTCAGAGACAGTTTGGAATAATGCTGTTTTATCTCGAAGTATTTTAATGCAATTTTGTTGTGCGTTCTCATTCCTAAGCACCTTCTTTATTCTTTTCTTCTTGAAAATCCCTCTCTGTCTTTCCATTGCCTCCCAAGTTTGAGTAAAAATATTATTAGGAATGGATCCTGGGTTTTAATATTTCCGAATGATTTGGCAGGTGCAACCTAGTTGTATTACTAGGGAAAAATATGTGTTGTGAATATATTCCACAGTTAATTTAGTCGTACATACATTTATCATCCATGTGGTTCATTTCCATGTCAATTATAATGATTGCATGTTACATACTATTGAGATCAAACTTATTATTTATTATGCATGATGATTGGTGCTCAAGATCATTTTCAGTGAAGAATGATTGCTCACAATAAGTGATCATAATTATTTTACTGCTTTCTGTGTATTATTTTATTTTATTACTCTCAAAAAGTCTAAAATTGTTAAAGAGGATCATTCTGGTGATTTCATTTTTAGGTCCGGAATATGGTACTACTGAAGCAGCTTGGAAGGGAGTGTTAGTGGAGGCTGATCGGTTGGCTGACTTACACTTAAGGGTTAAGGATAATTTATGCAATAATGTCATCAATTCCATAAAGTCATGGCAGAAGGAGACGTACCACAAGGTATTAAGAGAGTCCATTCTAAAATCATTTAAACCAAATGACTACAGTGTATCTGCTTATTTCATTTTTTTTTAACCATTGTTCCATTATAGCCCTCTACTCATATATCACCAAATAGTATAGTGTAGTATAAAATAATTTATTGATCCAGGTGATTTGTAAATACAAATATAGGACTCATCATGGTAAAAGTACATCAGATCAATAACAATTTCTATAAAGATATTCTAATACAAAATACTATTACAGAGAAAAAATATTATAAAACATATTATTTATAAATTATTTCAAGAAACATTCCATATATTTTTAATTGTATAGAAACAACTTTCTTGAAGTAATGATTTGACATTTCTTTTAAATATAGAAATATTGTTTTTTTTCATGTGTTGAGGTAGTTTATTTAATAGTTTACTTCCAAAGTAGGTTGGGCCATTACTATACAATTTTAAATTCTGATTTTTTAAATTGGTATCATAGCTACCTCTTGTATGATAGCTATGAACATCAAAATTTCGTTTTACACCTAGTTCATTTATGTTTTCCTTGACAAATAACAATGCATGATATATGTAAATACATGTAAGTGGTAAAATCTTTAACTGTTGAAAACCCCACGACAACTTGTAGATTATTAAATATAATATTTATATCCTCAAGTTATCACAAGACAAGGGTATTGCATATATTTGCATTCTGAAATGAATGTGGAGTAAATTCAACCATTTCATTTGTGATTGTCTGAGTGTGAGAAATATTGGGGTGATAAAAGTCCAAAGTAAAAAATCCTGTGGTATGTGTTTATAAATCAACTTTATTTATGCAGCATATGTTATTGACTATTATTTGACAATTTTTAATATAAGGAAATGACTCATTGTTAAAAAGGAAGATATTTGTGGGTCGTCTGAAAATGTTCAGTGGATTAATAATCAAAATAAATTCAATGACTTACCGTGGTATTTAAAAGTAATGTAGGATATTAAGGTTACAAAAAATTGTTGAAACTGTTTCTTAGTCTTTGGTTATGGAATAGATTTTAACTTAATCCCTTAAGTACAATAAGATCTGCAGCCTGTGAAACTGAGTTATCAAGAAAACATGATTTATTTTGTCTTTGCCATAACAATGCTCGAATTTGGATTGACGAGTACTACCAAAATACAAACACTTCAAGAAACAAAGAAATATGTGCTTCATTAGACAAGTTCTTTAACAAGTTTGATTGTGTTAAGATTCTTGTGATTTATACAAAAATATTAGAATTGTTACATATCAAAATCTGCTATCATAATGCAAGTTATTCATGGCTGAAGTACAGAAAATCATCATTGCCACCAATAATATCATCCTTGCAGTTTCTTCATACACTATTTCATCTTCTCTGCACATTCAAATCACCAATTCCACATTCATTTAAAGTTTTTGCTATAGTCTTCTTTGTTACTTGCTCCCAAAAATGTTTCGTCAATTTTCAAATTTTAGAAAAATAACCTCACAACTTTGTTTATATAAGTTTGTATAAATAATTATACAATGTAATAATATAAATAAGTTATACAAACACAAGTTTGTATAAATAACTTCAAGAATAACTTAATCTCCTTCATTTTTTATCTCATTCTTAAATCTTAAAATTTTAAACTTAATGTTTGATTAAATTCTATCATGGAAGGCCGTACTTCGTGGAAGGACATTCTAAAGTTTACGAAGTTTTATTTTTCATAATCTTTAATGTTTGATTGTTCACTATTATTATCACAGTTTATAATTTTTACCCTTCCAAATAACTGCATCTTGCTGACTGGGAAATGTGGTAATTTGAGTATCCTAGAAAATAGGGTACCAAACTTGTTCTGTTTATCTTTTCCAGTCTATGATGATGATAAAGGAGAGGAAAGAAATGGAGGATGCATTCAAGAAAGCTCAAAAACCATGGGCAAAGATTTTAACGAAAGTGAACAAAGCCAAGGCAGATTATCACAACGCTTGCAAAACGGAAAAGTCGGCCTCAAACCAGGAACGAAATGCCACCGGAGACAGCTCTTTGTCCCCTGATCAGGTCAGTTTTCTGTTTTAATGGACAGCAGCATTTTCTTTTAATTGTTTCGTGAAAATCTTTATCCAGGTTAGTTTGCAGAAGGTATTAATCAATTTTACTTCATGAATTAGCATAGCATGTTTTACATGTAGTGGTGTAATGTGTATAATTTTTTATTCATTTAGTGCTCTTAAATATCTGTTTAAAGATAGTTTTCTGGTTGTATTTGCTTTTCTGTCTATTTTAGCTTCTGAATCGCTACAAAAACATTTGAAAATATTTATCAGGTAACTTGTATGTATATTGCCCAACAGCTGTAAAAAAGAAAGAAGGTTTTAATGAAAATACTTGTTATAAATTATTATGAATGCTTGAGTAAGTTGATAAGTCAACCTATATATATATATATATATATATATATCGATC
>KZ308264.1:417030-658322 GCA_000376725.2 Ladona fulva
TATATATATATATTTGATTTTATTTAAAGTGTGTTTAAAGTTTCTTTAAAATCTCATTATGGAATAGAACAATAGGTATAATGAACTAACTGTGATAATTATTGGTAGTGCAGTACTTTATAGCCATGATATTTAAAAAAATTAAAAACAAGCAAATGTAAAAAATGGAAAATTTACACAACTCCAGATTCTAAATTTACTAGTGTATAAACGTTAATATTCTTTTGTTGTAGTGTAAAATACAAGTCAACAAATTTAGTTTTCCAAATAATGTGTTATGAAACATGTTGAAAAGTTACCAAAGCTGCTTGATACTATTTTCATAGCATTTATGCGTACATTGCTTTGATCCTCATCATTTATTTAAGCAATCTGTGTTGGCTTTTTTATGGTAGATTTTTTGCTGTGACACTCCAAAACCATTCATCCATTTTTTTGTACTGAATTTTTGTGTAATGGTGAAGTTTGCATTTGATGACCTCACCATCTTTACTGTATCACAACTTGCTTAGGGGTTAAAATGTATAGTTAGTCTGAGGTCCTGGAATCGATTTTCCCTCAGGATATGAATGTTAGTATTCATCTTCAATTTGGTTATAATGTATCATCTTTTATTGTTAAGAACCTAGTTTTTATGATGGTGTTAGCTAACAGATTAAGAAATTAAACATAAGGGGATGAATTAAAATTGCTGATGAAATAGAACATTCATCCGCTGATTGTAACCTTAAGGCAATTTTTTGGCAAATATCAGGCAATTACCAGTCCCTCCATATATATTTTATCTCATTCTTTAAAATACAAAGGTGACTTATAAGGATAAATAACAATTTAGTCACTATATTTTCTCAAAGTAATTACGGTGTAATCTTTTTGTCTTTGCTGTTCAGTTCTAGAATTCTTTTTCAGATCATATTTTCTGTTGTGTGTACCTAAAATTTTTTAAATAGAAGAGATCCTGTCTATGACTGTCATTCTTGAAACTTCCTTAAAGTTTTGTTTTGTTGTACCACTTAATTGTACCAATTATCGCTCCTCATATTTCATCTGGAAAATATAAACATTAATGAATTTTCTATAGCATCAACTGATAATTCCAGATTTAATACCTGTTGAAAATGTCAGAAACACCTCTAAATTGCTCTAATTAGATTTATAATTTCTTCACGCAATTTAATATGGATGAGCATTCTGTTTGTTAGTTGCAACCTGAGTGGCTATTAGAAGTGGCCTTCAGAATGAAACTTTCCTAACTCTTAGCTATTTGTTAGGTTTTTCTGGTAAAGTATTCCATTACGTCTCTTGGTTTTCTTCAAATGTTACTCATTTCTTTTCCTGAACCATTTAGTCCTAAGTTACTATGTCTTCTTTGACTATTGCTGTTGCCAATTGCTAATTCCTCTTCTTGTCTTGTAACAAAGTTTATCTTCTTACAAACTCGTGAAACATGCTAAAAATTTTCACAAAATGATGAGCAATGTTCCTGACTATCCATTGCAAATGCGTAAGATCATAGTTTTCTCTAATTTTCCTAATTTCCTAAAATTTTTCTTCCTTTGCCAAAAAGAAAAGAAGTTCTTAGATTACTGAGCTTTCTTATGCTTACCTAGGAAAAAATTTTCAAGAAATAACAGCTTTCAGAAAATTGGTAGCCATTTAAAAAGTATTGGTCAGATGTCCAGGCACTCATCTTAGAGGGACACTCTTATAAACTCATTTTACCTGTAATTATTTTTAAGTCATTTTAAACATGGCTGCAATGAGAAAATCTAGGTACAGTATGATGGCAGTTTTTTATTATGATTTATTTAGATTATCAAATATTTACATAATAATAATGGATAATTGCATTAATGATAAATCATCTTATAATCTTATTACAAATACAGCATCAATAAATTATTAGATTTTGCATCTGAACATTACTCAGTTTTCATATAAATAGTTTATTTTCTCTTTCAAACTCAGTAGCTGTGATAATGAGGGCAGACTCAACACTTAAAATTTGGTATCTCAAAACTTCCATTATGACCATTAGACTCAGATAAAGGGGATTATTCTAGCCTAATATTCAATATTTTTGTATCATGTTTTCACCTCAAATCAATAACTCAATATGTTTAATTAAAACGTTTTAAATTGTAGGATAATGTTTAAATCTCAGTTTTTCACACAATAACATCATTTCCAACTGTCATATGATCCATCATACCATTTGCAAGTTAGGATTTAGGGTGAGAGTTACTAAAGGAATGTTTTTACTTTCAGCAATTAATCAAGCCATCAGATGCGTCATGGCTACGATTCCCATTAGGAGCGTATTTCCTGGTTTTGATAAAGGCGAAGGTATAACCTCTGATGCTTAAATTTAACATGAAGATTGTTTTGAATAATCTTAGATGAAAGTGAAAACATTTCTATTATTATATATTTTTCATGTAAAAGTGTATGGATTTTCTTAAATAGTATAGGCTTCGGTCATATCAACATATTCGTATGCATTAATCTCATCATTATAGTCTTGAATTAGCAGTTAATTTGTAAATTTGACAGATTTTGAAGGATTTCTTTTATCTCTAATATCTATAGACCATGTATATGTTAAGTTTAACTTAGCTTTGGCAAGCTCAGGAAATATTTTTGTAAGAAAGCTTCAATTTGAGGAAGAAACGAAAAGTTGATTGGATGGTGATACATTTTTATCATTTATCTTCTTCCCAATGAATAAAATGTTTTTTCAAGGCAAATACTCTGCTCCTGTTGATATCTCTATATCTTATCAAAATATATTTACTCTTAATTTTTTATAGATGCTGATACTACTTATTAGTTTTTTTTTTGAGTTTATTTACTTTTTTAATGATTTTTAAAGTGCATTTGATTTTAATGATTTTTTAAAAGTACATTTGATTTTTTTGTAAAACTTCTTAATGCAATTTTTCAGTACAGTAATTATTATTTTTGTTTACTTATAGAAAAGTAAAAAAATACCTTCTTTCAATCCTTAATGTTCAAAAATATTGTTGGTGTATATTTGGGACAAATTATTCGTTATTACAATGGATGTATTTGATAATTTATGAGTATCTATATAAAAATCACTAACTAAAATTTAATGAAAATAAACAGTGTTAGCTTGAATCCAGGGAAAATTGAAATATTTTGGAAGAGATGAAAAATTTTGGAATGTGATATTGTTTTACTTTGTAAGGTATTTATACTTCAAATTATAATCTAAGAAGGCCATAAATGTCCCACTTTCCATAGGCTCCTGTTTATTTACATGTACTTCATGGTGTTTGGTAATTTTGTTTGATTATTAAGCTATATTTTTCCCTCTTTTCATTAAAATTTTGTATGGTATATTTGCTCCGTTTAGAATAGGATATATACTTATTTGCTTATTAACCAGTGTTAGAGAGCAACTTACTTGTCATTAAATTAAAATTGAAGTGCATTTCTTTATTGTCTTAGCTGCATCAGTTTGAAGGTGGTTATACCTAAAGTTCAGTGCCATAATTTTGAATGAATCAGCTGATGTAACTTTGTTAATTTTATATCCTGCTATTCTTAACTCTATTTGCTATTATACTATTATTTATATTGAAGTAATTTAAACATTTATAGCAAATATGTGAGCATCAATTCCTTGGAAATAGTCTTAATAATTTGACAATGCAGTCAGACTCAGATATTGAATATCGAAGTAGAGATTTATACTGAATCTCATGTATACTATGATAAATTCATTTTTGTGATTTGTTTCCCTAAAGCATACAGGAAATATGCAATTGAGCTCTTAGGTTCTTTGTAATAATTCAGGTCAGGGATGACAAATTGTGACTCATGAGTCACATGTTGCTCTGGCTGCTTACATCTGCATCTCTAAAGTACAATCACTGTATGAGAAATGTACAAATGTATTATTTACTGTTTCCTAAAATAAGCTTTACATTAACTTAACATTGAAGAGCCAAAGTGTTGAAGTTATGTTGTAATTTAATTGCAAATTGAAAGTCATAACTTACTAGTTTACTTTTTATCTAACTGTGACAGAAATATAAAAATACTTTGATAGTGTAAATGATTTCCCGGTTGTCATTCTTTCTAAGTACAGTGAACTCCCAATCTATCTTGTTTTACTGGCGAAAAGGAAATCAACTTTAGATATGGAAAAATTTAAGGTGCAGGAATGGAGATTTCTGTAGATATTTTCATAGTACTACTTGTCTGGTATCTCAGAGTTGCTATATCAATAATAATTGTTTGCGCAACATTTGATGATAATTTAAGAAATTTGATAAAATCTGGAAACTACATTTTTCTGTACGTAATTTGTAACTACTTAGGGAAGACATTTTATTTTTGTTGTTTTTTAATTTTTGTTCCCTAACACATGAATACAGTTTTCATTGGGGACTTCAAACTCAATACTTAAGTGGTTCAAAAGCTTTAAAAGTGAAAAATTTGGTATCAAGAAAGGTTTTAAATTTAGATGGGACCCCAAAAATGTGCCTTTTGCAATGGAAAAATGTTGGAAGCAATTAATCACTATGAGAGTTCACTGAATTTATTTCTAATCATTTGAATTATCATAGGCTTTTAACTAAATGAGGTATAATTTATCATGAAATGTATGATATCTGCTTATTTTGTGTGATATTTGTTACTTTACAGAGAGCAGCTCTGGTGAGTCTACCATTATTCTTTGCTTAGGTTTGGTTTGTTGGTAATTTGTATGGTATGCTTCTTACTTAAGCAGTTTTGTATCTTACATAACACTGTACCCACTAATGAGTAGTAGTTTTAATAGTGATTTCAATAGTAACTAAAGAAAGAATTGTTTACCTTTATCAGTTAAAATTTTGAAGTTTTAAAAGCTATATCTGATGCTAAAATATATCTTTTGAGTGTGACAAATATACTATCAGTTTCATGGATGTGTGTTAATGTAATTTGACAGTGTTAGTTGTGAATTAACATCACATTTGTGAAATTGAAAATAATACCAATTGTCTTCCCTCTAATTAAAGTGGGTGTATATTTTTGTACATAACTTCATTTGATTTCATACACATCTTTACTCATGGTATTTTTATTGTAAATCTGTAGAATGATAATTTGTAATTGTATTGTTTCATTGCTTAAGAATTGCCTTCATGAATTCAACATTTGTCCTACCTGCATAGAAAAGTATAATTTTATGCCAGTTCTTATGTGCAATTTATCATTTTAAGCTGTGTAAAAGTTTTGTATTTATCATGTAATGATGGCCCTAGGTTATGGCAAGATATGTTATTTGCTCTGGAAGTTTTAGTGTTGTATACATTACATCTTAATTTGATATTTTGTGCTGTAACTAATATTTGGGAAAGGTGTTCTTCAGAAACAAGCAAAAAATCCTTAATATTGTCTATTTTGGTTCTGTATACTAAAATTTTAATTCAATGAAGAAGATGAGATAGTGGTTATCACCTTTGTTCCAAAGTTATTATATCAAGTATTGATCTTTTAAATATTGCCTGGGGATTAAGATATATTTGAATAACTTTTGAGATCTGTGCCAGGATTTAAATTAAGGACAGACAAGAATTTTAGATAAATTTAACATCATTGTACTAAACGAACATTATTTTTGAGTATCAAAAAGCTTAATAAATTAGCATTAACACAATTTTAGGTTTTGTTAGCTTTAGAACTTTCAGACTACACTGCCTCTTCTATAGATACAATTTTCTTTGAAATTAAATAGAGTTTCTGCCATTTACTTTAGTAAATTCCAGAAAAAATAACTGACCAGGGATTGTAACTGACCTATCTCACATTTCAAAACCTGTTGGTCCATCAGTCATCAACAAACATAAAATTTAGTTCAGATTATCTATATTTTTGATGTCACGGAGAAAGAACTTTTGAAAATTTATTAACTTTGATGAAGCTAATTTTAGTTCACTTTTCAAGGCATATTATTTTCCTCTTAATTTTTGTTGCAATATACTTTCAACAATTTACATAGGACTATAAGACATCCTAAGGTATTCTTAGAGAATTTATATTTTCTCTGTCTCAATCCTCCGAAGGATAAATTCCCTTTTATTAAAATGTCATCTCTTTTCCTCTATTTTTAAAATCTGTCTTACATCTCCATGAAATGTAATAGATATATCAGTCTGTTAGCTCCTATTATTCAAGAAAAGCTAACAACAATAGTTTCCAAGTACCCTGCAATAAGCTGGGGATAATGTGATAGGAAATTAAGGATATCTGGTAAAAATTACTTAGTTGGTAGTTTTGAAAAATGCTGTAGGAAATAATCAGTAATTGTGTTTGAGTGAAGTAGCCTTGAGTATGTTATTTTACTAACCCACTAACATTATGCAGCATTATTCTCTTTTATAATTCTAAATAATTGTTCTCTTACAGGTTAAGAAAATGCAAGACAGAGTACAAAAGTCCAAAGAAGAAGTCAGCAAAACCAGGGAAAGGTATGAAAATGCTCTGAAAGAATTGAATGCCTACAACCCCAAGTACATGGAAGACATGGCCGTCGTATTCGAAAAATGTCAGAAAGTGGAGGCTCAAAGACTGCAGTTTTTTAAGGAAACATTATTTGCTACTCATAAATGCCTCAACGTATCTCAGGATCCTGTGTAAGTTATTGGATTGTGTCATGCTCCTAGAATGTAACAGCATGTTTTAGATTAGGATTAGTTATCAGTATTTGATGCTACATGTTTATATACATATGACATTAAATCAAGTTATTTTTTATCCAGTAACAATTACAATTACCTCTATGTTATTCTTATGCTGATAAATATATTTAGAGCTACTGAATCTTGATTTTGAAAATGTACCAACCTTGAGCTGGTAGATTAAATTTAAAGGTGTAAACATATACACTGATTGTTGGGAATAGTACTTAGTATTCAATGATAATCGAACTTTTAAAATTTAATATTTACTTTAAAAAAATGAGTGCTATGCTATGAATGTAAGTCTTCAAGAGTACTAACTGCCTAGTAGGATGCATGAAGCATCTCCAGTGAATTAGGAATTTGCAAGAAGCAGGCTGGGGTTGCTTCATGTAATAACTCTGTGAAATATAAATTTGTGAAAGGAAATTGCAATGCTGTAATCAATTTAAGTTATAACTTGCAAAAATTCCTACCAAGAACTTTATAATGAGTCCAAGGTTGCATTTTCATGTTTATCTATTACAGAGTAAAATTGCTTTACGAAATTGATAACTTTTGAATGTATCATGGAAATAATCTGAATTTTTTATTTAAGTCATAAATAATTTATTTATCATATTAAATTTTGTTTTGATTGGATCAGCCATTTTTGAGAAGTAGCATTTCAAATTCAGCACTCCACCAATCAGCACAATAAATGGCACTTTTTTCATTTTTTTGAGATATAATACTGATATGATTAAAACAAAATTTGTTGGTTTACATGGCTAAACACATGAATGAAACATGATGAAATTTGGTATTATATGTTTTCTGTAGGATCGGTGGTTAAGTTTTATTCTACTCCAAAATTGATTATCCAAAGAACAGTAAGGACAGGAAATGATCCTAATTTCATTTACTGAATTCTCTCTTGAACAACCTTCACTTTAGAAGGTATAGTTTGTTAATTTTTATTAGAAATTTTTATAATTTGCTTGAAATTATTTTTTTTGTAAAATGAATTATGTCAGCTATATTTTTAATTGACTTAAGAAAATTCATGATCTTTGCTATCAGTTGAACCTAATTATTAATGTCAATGATGAACCTTCTAACCAGGGGCTATATTTTTCCATATCAACAACTTTGTGTAGGGGAGATGCTAAGTAGTCATTAATTTTTTCAAAACTTGAGTATTTCTTCAAAAAATACAAATTGTCTGCTGAAAGAGAGAAAAATTTCTGAATGTGAAAACATTTTTCTGTTGTAATTAATTTTTAATGCTAAATGAGTAAAAGTTGTCTTAACAGACTCATTAGTGGTATTTCCCTCATAAATTAAGAAGTGCCATATGTAAGCAAGGGCTTTTATACCTATCTTTAATGTTATATCATTAACTGGTGATGAAGTTCGGGAATATTTTCTCTAAAAGATATATAAATATGTTAATAGACTGCAGCAGTGAGGTTCTTCGAGGGTAGTTTAAATTGATAAAGGCCAATAACGTATTTAGATATTCATGAAATCTCATATTTAAACATTTTATGTCAAAATAACCCCCTTCTTCTCTCTCAAAAGATTAATGTTGTAAGAAAAACTGTAAGAAATGTCTTTTTCTTGTCACTTTTATTGGTATAATAAATGAAACGCACATTTATAGAATGTAAGGTTTGGAAAGGTATTAGTTTAGGAGAAAAAATTTTCATTCCATGAGAGATTCAGCAAATTTTGCTATTTATGTTGAATAACTCTTTCCTATATCCATAAAAATCTTTAATTTGTATGTATACTACCTTATAGGCTTCCTCAGATTTATGAAGAATTTTATCATACAGTAAATAATGCAGATCATGAAAAGGATCTTAAATGGTGGTCAAATAACCATGGTGTCAACATGGCTATGAATTGGCCGCAGTTTGAGGTAAGTGGCACTTTCTGGAGTCCTGTTCATACTTTGAATGCTCTGTTTGGCATGATTGGAATTGTTTGTTGTGTGTAGCATCATCCTGCACTTTGTAGATGAATTGACATGGATTTGATGATTTCATTCCTCTTTAAACAAGTTTAGTTATAGTGCTTACATTGTTTTTCTTTACTTTTGATAAATTACTGTTCAGGTCCAATATTTGTTAATAAGAAAAATTTTAAATGCCATAATCAAAGATGAAAGCAATTTTGATAGGGATAGGCAGAAAAATTGTGTATGGAATAAAATTTTGTGAAATAGGATAGCATTATCTGCACAAATTTTCTGAAGGAAGAGACTTTTAGATTAGAAATTAATCCACTTTCCTGATGTTATTAAAGAGTATCCATTACTTTCAGATTCTAAATATACTACATTATATGTAATTTTTGTACATTACTTAAAGTTTAGATAATATGATTTGCTGATTATTTTATTAAAAATTTTGAAATGTTCTGTGCATCATTGAAAGTATAGATTAATGGTTTAGATACATAGATTAAAACTTCTGAATTTATGTCCCAGATCATAATTTTCTGTATGTGTCTTATATTATTCCAGTTTTTTAGTTCATTAGCTAAACAAATGTATTCTTAGGATAAATATCTGTATAATAAGATATTTTTTGTGTCATTGAATACAAAATTATGGCATCGTAAAGCAAGTCTATTTTATAAATTTTGTGCTTTTACCGTTAAACTTTTTCTCTTGGAATAATCCTATCTTAAAGAAGCCAATGGTTTGTTCATATCACAGTGAGTGATTTAGTGGATGTAGAAAAGTATTTATTAGTGTTATTTTTATGAGTATTTAACTCAGGCATTTTTCAGTTTGGAAATAAAGTTTAGAAGAATTCCTCTTTAAATTTTTATAGACTTTGTCTTCATCAGGAAAGTATTCAGAAAGAATAATTACAAAATGTGGGACCCTTTTTTCCAGAAATAAGTATTTCTTATGATTTTTACAAATATATTTTCATTTTCATTAAGATTAGGGCTTAATATCATGAATACTGTAGCAACAGGACGGAATAGGATTTTCTATTGTTTATTTCGAGAGTTCATATGACACATTTAATTTCTCTCTCTTCAATTTATTTTCCATTTCTTGTCTGTAATATTTTTGGAAAATTTGAGTTCATTTTATCACTTGTGTTAAAGTTTTTAGGGATTAAGGAAATCATATTTTTATAAATTTACTTTTTCATGCCAACATTTATTTTTATTATTCTGTCTGAAAAGATGGTTTCTTTATCTGTTCCAATTTGTTACTCATTAATTTAATAGGCTGATTAACTTCTTTGTTTTGTTTGTTTTTCTGCCTCTGTACTTGATTTTTTTATTGGGGACTTGATGATTTATATTCTCTGGACCAATCACCGCAGGAATACACTGAGGAGTTCAGGGATATAGCAAAGGGCAAGTCTAAGGAGGCCCTCCCAGCTGGAACCATCACACTCATCAACCAACGCAGTGTGGGCGAGGACCTGCATGTAATTGCTCCCCCAAATTCCCTCTGCTCCATCCCTGATGATTGTACCATTAAAAATATATAATCTTTAACACATTCAATGCCACTATTGACAAAATTTCAACTAACGTGCATACAAGATGCATAGATATGTAGTCATTCCGGCACTCTGGGAAATACTACTTCTAAACAGCATCTTGTGGTGCTAGCCAAGGCAGCCCATGTTATTAATTTAGCATTCACCTCCGTTTGTTTCAGTTTGTGAGTAGTTTTTCAGGAGTTTTGTTCAATACTTAAAAGAAGGTATATTGTAACACTAAAAAACTTGTGGAAATTATTAAGTTTTCAGCTTGTCAAAAATATGAAATCTGAAAAATTAGGTTAGGTAAATGCATCAAATATACAATAAACTTATTCTTTCCTCTTAATTCCAGGCCAGATTATATTGAATTTGTGAATCTACGTTACAGAACTTTGCATCATAATTTAATGTAAAAAATGTCAAGTTTATTAATATATAGTCAGTGGATGTTTTACTATTTATTATTCCATAGTAATTTTTTTTATTTCACAAAGCAAACTTACATCTAGATTTTAGTGGAATTCTGCTAAATCTAGAAGAATTTGTACATAGTTTTGTATTTAAACTATTATTAATCCAAACTTCAAAATATATATAAACTGTTACAAAAACTGAAATCATTAAAAAAAAGTATTATTTAAAAATTCTGGTTATTGCTCACTTTTCGTCTGTGGAATAGATTTGCTTTGTCAAGATGGCATTGAATATGTTAAGGAAATTTTGTTGGTTTTTATTTTGTGGGTATGGATAGATTACAAATACTAACTTTGTTAGTGATATTCTAGTCATGTAAAATATTACATCTAAGATTTCCAGTAATTTGATATTTAATAGCATTTGGTGTTAATCAAGTTATGGTTTTTCTTTGGATAATGTTTTTGTAGTAGCAAGAATAATCAAGATTCACAGCAGATTATTTAGAATATTTTGCCTACCTTCTCAAAATTCCTAAGTTAATGAAGTAAAAGAAATATTTTATTCCTTAACAGAATTCTCCTACTAATGTATGTTTATGGGAGAAATGATTTATTTTTGATGGATTTATATTTAGAGAATCTCTTTAGCTACTTATGTTTCACATATGTAAGTCGAGCATTGTTAAACATACAGGTTGGTGTTATGCAAGTTTCTTTCAAATTCAATATTTTTTTTAATTTCATTGAATCACCAGGTTTTTTTACATATAAATTTTTCATGTGAAACTTGGGGCATGAAATTTTGCTTGCTTGCCATTACAAGGAAGTTTTTGATGTGTTTCTGCATGAATTGCTTTGATTTTGCTTTGCAGAAGGATTTTTCTATCATGACCAGTAGAAATTTTTGTGATGCTTGATTGGTAGCCTATGTAAATCAAATTGTGCTTTTTAAAATCTTAAAGACCTATTTAAAATCAATTTAAAGGACTATATTTTCAAGTCAAATGGTTGTTGTTGTATTGTAGTTTAAATATCTGATAAATGCAATACTTTTATATATTTAAACCATTACAGGGGTCATTGATGGTGACTTTGATGGAAAATGATAAAACATTGTTAAGATAATAAAGGAAAGCTTTAAAAACTTATCAGTATTGTATTTTTGAACATTAGGTTGAAGAAAATGAAATGCACCTTATTCTATCAAACTGGGTGGCTATTTCAGTGTTACAAAAAAAAACAACATGATTAATGAAGATCAGTCAGTTTCATTCACAATAAAATTTAATTGCTTTAAATTGAATTTGTCTCTGACCATAACTTTTGATTTTGTTCAACTTTCCAAGAAAACAGCCTGTGAATTGTTGATAGACATAATCAACTCAAAAGTTTTAGTAGCCTTTTGATTATAAATGAGAGTTGTTTGAATGGAGTGAAAAATCAATATGTGAGTCAGAGTTCAACTTAAAATGAAAGATATAATGAAAAAAAAACTAATGGAAAATCATTGATTTTTTTAGCAAATTGTCTGGCTTAATTAATCTACATTTGAACCTTTATTTGCAATTCTATATTATGATCAATCATTAAAATTCTAATTATCTCCTCAAGAAGGTAATATTTCATGTATTTAAGCAAGATAAGTTACTTTAACGAAATCCAAGATATATTTCATTATACTGATTTTCTTTTTTAACAAGTTAAATTTTTTTTCAAAAACTCCCTTTGTAATTACATTTATATAACCTTACTTAATCATGTTTGAGTCTTACATGGTCAATTTAATGTCAGTGTGTTGCCAATGCAATATTAAAGGCTACATCTGTAGCTGTGTCCATCTTTGATGGTATCTCAATTTATGTTAGACTTTTATATGAGATTTAGACAGCGTATAGTATACTCCATGTGACCATGAGTGTACTCATTTTTTTATTTCTCCAACTTACAAACCTAAAATCGTTCTAAATTCGAACTTAGTAATTCCATTACAATGTAATGGATTGTAATATAATCAAGTCATCTTGCAATTTTTAGCGTATCCTCCTAATCAGTCCTTTTAATAAAAAGTCTCAAAATGTCTTTAGTGTTTATCCATTTCCTGTCCCTTATCATTTCTATCTTACTTTTTCAAACCTCACCAGTGCTTTTTGACAAATATTTATAACTTGTATAATGTGAAAGATTTATAACAAATTTTTGCAAAAATTTGTTTAACGTTATTTGATAATTTGTTTTGATTTACCTCATTGTTCATAAGAAAGAAATGTGTTGAAAAAGTATCTTACAAAGCAAATAAAGTACAATTTTTTAAATCAAGGCTGTTTTCATTTTTATTTCTTCAAAAGAGTACCTTATGCTTCAAAAATACAATACTGAAGAGATTTAAAAGTGACAGATAATAAATTACAACCAGGAAATTCATTTTATTACTCCATTCTGTGAAAGATTTTTATTGGTTAAACTTTCCTTTCTGTAGTGTTTTTTTTCTTGTAATGGGCTACTTTTCAATTATTGTTATCAAAATGGTCATAAAATTGAAAATGATTTCTAATATATATTTTGAATAAAATTTTGTATAAATGTTAAGATATGCAATTGTCTCAATGTTAATGTTGGCATGTACTCCATGAAATAGGAATATCCTCCTGTGAATGCAAAGTCTTCCAAGAAGACGGCTGGACGTGCTAATCAAGCTGATGTGGGCAAAAGTAATGGAGGAGAGGGAGAAATTTCAGCTTCAAGAACAGAGAAAGATAAGGGGAGCCGGCCTTCAACTATAACGTCAGTTTAGCCAATGTCTTTTGTCCTTAATAACCTTAAAGTATGCGAGGGCTGTTCAGTAAGAATAATCATGAAATTTCCACAAAAACATTTCATCGATACTTATTCTCCATTTCCCTGGTGGAAAATATCTACTTGTCATTCTTTGTGAATAAGTGGGATGATATAACAGTGCAAATACTGGACTGACTTATATCCCTTCAAAAATCTATTCTGATGAACATTCTTTCCAAAGATAACAACTATTGCATGCAAAATACAAGGGGCTTCTTAGAAGTAAGCTTTCCTATGCTTCAGAAAATTGTCTACATTTCAAAATCATTTTTATTTATTCATTATCTAGATGCATTTTTTTCATTATTTTGCATCATGTGCTCCTAGACGGCCAAGTGGGCAATGTGTTTGACTTTGGTGAAAGCGATCCCGGGTTCGATTCTCAGTGGGGGCCTTTGTGCAAAATGACCTCAGCTGTTGAAGCAATTCTAAAAATACTGCTACTACCTTTACTGTTATTTTTTTATTATCACTTTGTTTCAAGGCATTTTTGTTATCTGGGCAACAGCTTCATTATTATAATGTCATAAAATTCTTCTATCAGTGTTCTTCATCAGAAATCTACTTCTCTTTTCTGTCATCACTAGCAAATCATTGCCATCCAAATAGAATGATTTTAGAGGTTTTAAAAAAGATAGTGATCACTGAATTTGAGTGAATGGGTGGTTAAACATATCCTATCTCAAATTTTCCACCAGATCCTCTGTTTCATGGATTATTGCAGATGAGCAAAACTGGGTTACAAAAGACTTGGATGGCCTGGTCGTTTTTTATGTTTGGCTTAATGGAGATTTCTGAGGAACTCATAATATTTATCAAGATTGATATTGTATGGGGCGGGTAATTGATCTATAATACCTCTTTACAATCTGAAAAGATTATGGTAATCAATTTTCTGCTTAATTCAACCACCTTTTATATTCAGAATGAATAATGAGTTTCATCCTCAAATAATAACACCCGAGAATATCCTATAGTATCCAAGAAAGTGCTCTTCCTAGGATGTAATGAACTGGTGTGAGATTGTAGTAAAGAACTTGTAGTCAACATATCATAAATACATCAGAAAACAAAAATATTGTCAATTACTAAGTAATGAGAGTAGGTAATGAATAAATCATTTCTTGATGTTGAACCCAACTTAAGATTTTCCATAGCACTGGGAATCTTGCTTTAGGAACACCCCTTGTGTTTGGGTGCTGATGTTCCATAGACTGATAACACATTAGGGTTAGATGTAAGAAGAGACTTACTAGTCTCAATCTTGCCCTGAAATAAAGTTGATTTATTATTATTATTATTATTATAACACCCATGAAAGTTGCTTGTAAATCCAGGTTATGTTGCAATTTTCTCAGCGTTGCTGTTTTAGCTTTCCTTGGTTATTGAGATTACAGTAGGGTAGAGCACATTTAGTTAGTAATCTACTAATTCTTTTGTTCTGAAGTCTTTTACCACATCAAACTTTGACTTATAAAACCATCTAAAAAGAATCTCTTTCTCATTAGCTTTAAACACTGTCATGCCATGTAGTGTGGAAGATTTGAATCTTCCTACACTTCCCTCAGGCAGAATTTACAGACTGCAGCAACATGCTGTGACTTGTTTCTGTTCACCATGGGTATCAGTTGAAAAATATAATGGTGCTGCTTTATCTTGGACATAACTGCACATTTGTGACCTTATTCATTAGGACTGCTTGGACAATTTACTATCTTATTTGTTTTCTGTTTTAAATATATTTTCCTTGTTTATTGAACAGCCCTCGTAAAAATATCTCAGTAATAGGTTTATTAACCTCTTAACTTGAATATTTAATATCTTATTATAATTAATTTTTACATTTTCAGGTTAAGCATGGTCCAGTATTGTTGAAATAAACATTGCAACTTTTCACTGTAGTGCATGCAGCATGCTTTAGAAGAATGTAAACTATTTCATCATTACTTATCAGTTAATGAAAAATGGCGTTAGGTGAAAATCAAGTACTTTTAACACCACTTTCAGGGATTTTTGAGTTCAAAATTCCCTTTATACTTAGTATAACAAACCTTTATAAATAAAACCATTAGTAAAGAATAAAATTTTCCATATTGATTCTGCATTATTTATGCTTGTTAGATGTATTTCAAATTTCATGGTTTAGGTCTATCATGTTTTTTGATATTTTTAAGGGTCGCTCATAAATTCTGGTAGAATATTAGGTCGATTTATTAAAATGATGCAGTGAGTAGAAGAAAGATTTTTCTCATAACTAAGAAAGGATAGTTCTGAAAGAGATTTAATGTGAAATGAAACAATATGTTCTTTCCTTCAAATTACTGATCTCTGATGAGGCAGGTAGATTTAATGCATATCTATTAAAGCATTTATTGAAAATAAAGCAGAAAGTGCATTGTTTTATGAATGGAAAATTTAAAGTTATCATTGAGAAGTGGTTATGCTATTCTTTTTGGTGAAAAGTTTTTGTTTTTTGATAATAAGTATCAGTGTTTCTTAACCAGAATTACAAACTGTCTGATGAAAAGAGTCATAAACCCATAGATTAATATGAAAACACGATTATTAAAACACGTAATAGATTTACGTGAAAACATTAAAACAATGAAATGAAGAAAGTTTGTGGTTTGTGTGTTTGCTGACTGATACAAGTTTGTGTTGTGCCCATAATAGATAAAATATTGTAGCACATCTGTGTTCAATGTTGACATGGGATTGTTTTAATAATGTGGATAATAAAAAGCTTAATAATGCTAGTAATAGGGAGTTTATAGCTTTCTTATGCAAAAAGGAATTGGTATGAGTGTTTGAGTAGGTATGCATCAAATGATGATACAAACTTTAAAGCACATTCTTGCTTCAATCAGTAATATTGCAGAATTCCATCAGTAATGCCTTTTACATGAATTCTTTGATTTAAGAAAGACAGGGAAAATGTTTCCATACAAAATAATGCTCTGATAAATGTTTTTTGTGTTAAGCTATCCAGGGCAACATGTTGATTGCAGTTGAGCCCTAAATTGTAGAATTTGGCTATTAAGATTATTCATAGTGCTCAATGATGTTTACTGGGTTTATTTAATTTTTTAATGCCTGTACAAGGAATGATTCCAAATTCCCTGTGTTAGTTAAAAAATAGTGTGACTAGAAAATTGATTAAAATCGTTTTTATTTAACTGTATCCTACTTTATGCTGACCAGAGTTAATTTTAGTGAAACAATTAGAATCATAGTGGAATCACAATTTAAATGACAGTGGAAGCGTATGTCGGCTACTCCTGCTACAAAGGAAGTTATCATTATCTTGATGACTTTAAATATGAATAAAACATTTCAGATGTACGAAAGACAGTTCTTCAGATACATAATATAATAATTGTAATAATAGATGATAATCTCTGAGAAACAAGTACATTAAATCTAATTAATTTTTCAAATGGATTATAGCTTCAGAGATTGAAATGGAATTATTATTAATCAACTATCTATGCCTGAGATATCTTACCGATTGCCTAATGGCTGCATTCAACCTTTCTACTTATTCTTTACTTATATTTTATCTCAATAGTTTAGTTATTCCTTAAAAAGTTTCTATCAAGAAGTGGAACTGTGGTGGAGAAAGCAATTCTTGCTCATAATATTTCTTAAAGTATGAAAAAATTATGAAAGACTACAAGTATCATTTTTATGAAACAAAATTAATAATTATGAATGCTGAAAATAACTTCAAAGAACATTTTTGAATGTGCCCCTCAAAATTTTTTTTTAGAGATAATACTTTCCATTAGGGGATAAAACTTGTGACGCTCCTGAATATTCATATGTTTTAATACCAGACTTGGTTGCATTTAGATAAGTAAGTAGTTCATGTTGAAGTTGCTACTTCATGCATGCAAAATAGCAGTTAAAATAACATTATTTTGTTAATTTTTATGAACAATTATTGTTTCTCTATAATTTTAGGTGATTGCTAAAATAGATGTAATAAAATTGCTGTAAATGCCTATAAGATTGATTTTGGTTGATTAGTATCTGTGAAAATGACACAAGTTGTATATTTATTTGTTTTATACATTTAATACTACAAAAAATCATGTGAAATGATGGTGATAACTGAGGTATATTTTCTGTTATGTCCAGCTCACAGGAATATTTTTATGTTGAATTTAATGTTTAAAAGATAGCATATTATGGAAGGTAGTCACGTAATTGATTGAAAATTATATCTATTGAAATGAAATCATTATGATGATCACCCTTTGGAAGTAAATAGTAAAATTAAGAAGTCGCACATATTGATAGAAAGGAAAGTATGGGATGTGACAGGTGCCATAATCTAACTTTTTAATTTGCTTGTTAGGAATGGAGGAGGAGGCAGGCAGGAGGGTAATCCTTTTGGAGAAGATGAAGAAGAAGAAGATGAGGAAGAGTGGGAGGATGAGGAAGATGGAGGCAAAGGAGAGAGAGGGGGAATGGCAAGTGACCCTCTGGTTGACACTGGCGAACCTGGAGTCCCAGTTCGTGCCCTCTATGACTATGTAGGGGCTGAGGCTGATGAATTGAGTTTCAAGCAAGGCAAGTACAGGGTAGTTCTATCATCCAACCTTAAGTCCAACTTCAATTATTAAAATCATGATATATTCATTAAAATTTGACTGCTGTTATATACTGAATGGTTTTAACTCTGTTATCTCACAGCATTTGGTGCTGCATTTCCTCTCTTAAATCAGTAGAAAAATAATATACTAAGAATAGATATGCTGCATACAGATGAAAGTACTTCTTTTAAAGAAAGGTTTTTCTTAAGGAAGTTAAAGATTTTGATCCAGTTGGTCTTTTAAAGTTGTGAAAATTGATTAGCTTTTACTTTCTTACTATCTTTCTTTGTACCAATATTCCAGATGCTCTTTAATAATACCTAAATAATGTATCAGTGCCCTTTTGTATCCATCAAACTTTGAATATCACTTGATCTTAGCTTGCATAGTCGACTGAAAACAGTCAACTTAAAGAAATATTGGTAGAAAATAGTTGATCTAATATTGTGTCAATAAAAAAGAATAACTTTCATAGGTAATTTTCTTTCCTCAGTTTCACAAATATGTGAATCAACTAAAAACTACAGGATATGGAATAGAGTACATAGCAGTTATATAGGACTACTAGTAAATGCCCTCGTCAAGTGTGACAGAACTTAATTTAGTTTTAAAATATATCTATTATCATATATATATATATTTCCATGTATTTTATCAAAGTTCTCGCAATTTTGAATTTATATGAACGATTCACGACTAAAATAAGAATCTATGATCATTTTCCTTTCTTTAGACACTTGTTTTAATTTCATAGAACCATTGTTTCTAATTTAATTTTGTAAAAGGAACAACCTCTGCAGGTAACAAAAACCTATTTTACATACATTTCTTATGGAAAAGATTACTAACTGATTATCCACGTTTATTTCTATGGAATAACTCATGAAATCAACTATCAACAATTGCCTTGGTCATCGAAGGGATGGGTTGTTTATTTCTGAAAAATTTTACGATTTTTTCATTTATTTCCTGATGATGACTAAAGAGATATTACATTGAGACTTTCTCTGGCAAATATTATGCTGTTCAGTTTTGAAATTTTATGCTTTGATAGTTTTTATCATAGTCAAATTTCTCAGAATTCCTCCTAACAGATGGCACTGTATGATTAATTATATAATTTTCCTTACAAGTACAGAACATGCGTACATAAAAAATGATTTGGAATCAATTTGGGGCCCCTTGAAATCGGGCTCTTAAGTAAATGTCTTTTTTGCCTACTGTATACTGTGTATTTGTGTCTTCTCCATTATGAATTGATTATAATATTGATATGTATTAATTCAGGTGAACTATTTGAGAAATTGGAAGATGAAGATGAACAAGGTTGGTGCAAAGGAAGGAAAGACGGGCGTGTTGGTCTGTATCCTGCTAATTATGTAGAGGCTGTATCTGGATAGCCAGATCTCACTCAAGAAGACACATCGGAGTGAATTGGCAGCTTTTGTATGTTTGGAAAAGAATAAAAAGAGAGTGAACTAAGAGTAAGTTATACATACTAAGGTTGTTGTGGGGACTAACTGCATAAAAGTGATGGTATTATAAGTTAGTTGAAATGTATTAAAACAAAGATAATGCCCTTTGAAATGGAAATACTCAGCTGTTAATAGTGCATCAGGCTAAGATGACCTGAAAAACGCAGTGATTTTTTTTATGAGATGAGTATCTGAAGGTTGTTTCGAGAATCGATGGTATTGGTTAAGTTGTGCAGCTCTGTGAGAATTACCATTTAAGACTTGTTTGGTTGGTTGGTTTCATGAAGCTAATTAAAATTTTTATGTAAATAAGTTGACTGTCCTATTTTGTTGAAGATTTATGTGTAACTGAGCTGTAAATATCATAGTGCATCTAAATAGATATAACATAACTGCATACTATTCATTAAGCTTGGATAAATTTTCAAAGGAATACTATATCATTGCCATAATATGAAGTGTAAAGATACTTCTGTACAGATAATCATATAATTACTCCAGCAAATTCATTGTATCGATCATTAATAAAATTTATATCTTGTATTTTGTATATTTTGCAAGTATGATGTAAATACAGAGGCTAAGAAGATACACTTTCCAATATGAATTTTAGTTTCCTTAGTTAATAATTCACTGAAAAGCCCAATTAAAACATTCAATCTCCAAAACAAAAGGTCATTAGCCATTTTGTGATGTAGAATTAAGTAGGGATTGACACAATTTTAAAAACTTCCAGTTTGTAATGTTCAGTGTTTAGAACCAGCAAACGTATATGCTATTGCTCAAAATAAGTCTATTATTTATGAGTTTAAGATTTTGCATGATGAACTTACGCAAATAGTAGGTTATTAATGCAAAAGTACACTGAATATTGTAATAATATGCTTAACAACGGCAGTGTGTTCAGAAGTTCTTATCATTGTTCTAAGACATTGTTGGATATGTAAAAATGGAAAAAGAGTATATTAAAAATGAGGAGTGAGTCGTATACATTTTAATAAAGGTATGAAGAAATATTTTAAAGTGTATAATTTAAGCTCTTTTTCCAGTTGGTGGAAAGAATAGCAAATGTTGCTCACTTACGATTAGCTGATTGAAACGTCTAAAGGTTATTTTTATTTTGATTATAAATATAGATATGTTACTTTGTTAAGTTTAACTGTCTGCTGAAGGCTACTGATGGCTGTACTTTCAGTTGCATGGTGACCTTGATTCGAATAGGTTTAAAAGTATATCAGCCAGAATTTTGTATGAATTTGTTCCAAGATCAATGGTATGCTATTGGGACCAAACAGTCAATTCATGTGTAACCCTCCCATTTTTATCACGATTTGGTCACAACATTAGTACCATAATAAGTAATTATTGTTGAAGGATTGATTTGGAATAAATGTTACTAGTTATATGTGTTTATTTTATTTGTGTTCTAGTCAGAAGTGCCTCTACCCATGATGTTGTAGGTGATCTAAACTTTGGTGCTAAGTATTTCTCTTTACAGAAAACAAGACTTGGAAAATTAAATTAACTTCTCTAAAGTTAATTTATTGGAACTGATCATACATCCTAATGCATAATGGGCAACATATGTCCCTTTTCCAAAAATTAATTTATTAAACACCATTATACTGGTAAATATAGTTTTTTGGGATCTGCACTGTGTATTCAATGATTTGATACAATTCATTAATTTCCATGACTATTTTTCATTACTTTCAGTCTTTTGTGATGAAACAATTATGCAAGTCGTTTTTCAGCAAATTGGGTAAATAAATAATCCAATAACTTTGTTTCTGGCACATTACTTCTTTTACATTAATTCTTGTGATGATCTATAAAACCATTATTGAGATTTATGAAGTTGCAGTGTAATTGCTTTTTAGGAATCATAAGGAGCATCACCACGAGCACGATCAGTGCCCTGAGTAGCAAGATTTTGAATTATGGAATAAGTTTAGCTATATCTGCCCATTTTTGTCTCTTGATCTTAGGGATTTTTGTACCCAAAGTATCAATAAAGTTAACCCAACTTAGTCTCATCAGAATCTTGCAGTTTATGATACTGGGTGGTGTGCTGAATTTTGTTTTGTTACATATTTGGTACAATCTACTTTGAAATGAGTCAGCCGATGATTATTGCTGATAAAGACTGTTACTTGATTGCTGCATCACTAATTGAGATTGGTGTAGTTTTCACATAACTGGTTTAGTTTTCTTTATCAGGGCTTAAACTGTCAATAGCTCTGTTGAAAGGACACAGTTAAATACCATATTTCTTAGCTTATCAGGTGAATCATAATTTTTCAAGTTAAGAAGCAAAGATTTTACACGCAGGAATATAAGCTGCTCATAAGTAAAACAAAGAAATGAGATATGTAAAAAGTGTCAATTGAATGAAAGATTGAAATAAAATGTGCAATATTGCTAGAAAGGCAACCATGGTGAGTAGAATATAAAACCCACAAGTCAAATTGCAGTATTTTTTACAGTTGGTATTGTATTTATTTATTAGATAATACTTCCACAGTTAGATGTTTTGTCAGGTGGCGACTTTTAATTACAGTGCATTACACAACTATTACACACACATTCTCCACTACAAACATTACACATATTCATAAACTGAAAATTACCCCTAAACATCATTAAAGCAACTTGTCGATAACACTTATCACGTAAGATTTTTCAGGGTTTCTGATAGGCCTTCAGGGCTACTACCGTAGTGGCCATGGGGCTCACTAAGTCCCCACCCTACCAGGTGATCCCCTACTCGTCTCACACTTCATCATCGGCAGGCTCACTCATCATCTTATTAGTTTTACTTATACCTTTAACAAAACATTTGACATTTTTTGGGAAAGGCTCAAAGACTTCTGCAAGTAGACTGTTCCATTCCTCAATAGTTCCATTTAAAGAAGAGTATTTCCTATTATCGGTTCTTTGCTTAATGCATCTCACTTTATATTTGTGGTTGTGCCTAACCGGGTAATCTGCCTCTTTTACTCTATCATGTATTTCCTTAAATGCAGTAACTTCCATGAATGACTTATAGAATATCGATAATCTCGTTTTCTTCCTCCTGGTTTCTAGACTCTCAACCTAATTCTTCTAACATCTGAGAAATGCTGCTATGCTTTTCATATCTTCCCAAAATGATCCTAGCCATGTGGCTATTCCCAACATTAAAAAATTCTTAACCTTGGCACATAAGATTCAGGCCAATTTTAGATTAAATATTTGCAGGAAAAAAGTGCATCTTATGGCCGGGGAAGTATGTTATTATCAATACAGAAATGAATAAACTTAACTTTGAAAACCTCTTGCTCCAGGGCATCAAACATCCTACTATGATGGTTTTGATGTTTTGGTGGAGTTATGGTAGACTCTTTGTATTTCCCCTCCCAAAGCCTAATAAAAATTGCCCTTGCTTAATTTTCAAAGAGTGTACAGTTAAAATTCCAACTCCATGGAATAAAATTTTTAGAATGTGATCAATTTGTGAATCAAAATATACAGATGCATATAAAAGGTAAATCAAATTAGGTCTAATCTCATAAACATGAGGTATGCTTCAAAATTAGATATTATACTTGTACTAAAAGTTTGGTTTTCCTATGATGTATGATCATTGTTCCACAATTGTGTTAACTATGACTGAGTGGGGTATTTTACTGGACCTTACTGTATTTTGATTGGGTTTACAATGGCTTATATTAAACAGGGCACATTGATTTAAAATGCATGTAATTTGAAAGGGAAAGATTTATTCTAGAAAATCATGTTTGATATGTCACATTATAGCTGCAGAAAGTCACAAAAGGATGTTTCAAGATCCAGGTCTGTACTAGTTTTAATCTGGTGATAGCAGCAGCTCTGGTTCTAGGGTATGAATTAAAGGTCAAAGAAATATCTTTTCTTTAATCATTAGTGTAATTTCATCTTTATCTATTTAATTAATTATAGAAATAGATTATTTAATTGGTGAATGCAAATAAAGACAAATATACGAAGCTGTAAACAATTTATAACAAGGCAACTGCTCACCATCATATTTTAGTCTTTTGATATCTTCTTCTTTAATTGTGGAAATAGGTTCTTTATGGAGAAAAATCAGCTTACTTACCAAAAATTACTGCAAAATAGAAATTCTCTAAGCCAAATAAGTGCTCACAGGGATGTAGTCAAGTCCCCCTTTATTTCACAAAGTGATATCTTCTGTTGTTGAAATAATGAGTAATTCTTTATTAGTACACCTCACCTCTCTTTACATAACCATGGATTATCTTTTAAGAATTGTAAATATAGTTTTGCATTGAAAATTTTCCTCATATAATACCCAATGCTTGCTAATGAATATTGTGGATGAAAGAAGAATTCTACTCAGCTCTATTTGATGTGAGCAAGCGGTAACATCATTTACAGTAAAACCTGGTTAAAGCGTTTTTTGGGGGACCAAGGGAAAATTGTGTCTTAAGCAGGATGACACAACCTGGTTGTATAATGCTGGTTACCTTACATCATGTTTTTGAAGGATGGTCTGCTTGTCTCACAAAGAGAACGTCTTGGTTACAAAGTTACAAATTCCATTTCATCACAAGAAGAAAAGGAAAAGAATGGTACTTTTTCATTACGCTTAGATCATTTATTTGTTCCTCAATGGATTTCTGTAATACCTCGCCTGATACTGTGAATTTTATTATTTGATCAGTTTACATATGAGCAAAATTTACATACTTGTTGTGACAAATGAGGAACAATAGCAACTTTTTATCCTGCTTTTTGCATGGAACAAGCTGGATAGTGAAATACTCACCCTATCTTACAATCTTGTTAGAGGTAAAATCGGCTTCAAAGGTGGGATGCAGATTGTTCTGTTTCACCATATCTTCTTTTTCTTCTCGGTAAATAAGTCATTGGAAACATGAGAGTCAAAAGGAACCCCCTTAGAGCAAGGCAGAAGAGGAAAGATAATGGCAATACAGATAACGAAAATAATTTTGGTCTATCAAATGAGGCAAACAGTCAGTTAAAGTGGGTTGTAGCACATCTGGGGATGGGCAAAATTCGCATCTTAAGCAGAAAGCAGAGCATCGCAAGTGGTATTTGTAACATGTGATTCGTGTGGTAGGGACCAGGAATAAATCATGTCTTAAGTGGGAGTGTCTTAAACATGTTTTACTATATTTGTTTTTAATTGATAGTTAGCAGTACTATCATCTTAAATGTAATCCCCTGCCATAGACACTATTACGCCATCTCAGATGGTGTGTTACCTGAGGTTTTAGGAATGTTGTGGAATAGGTCTAATATGATTATTCTAGTACAAAATTACCCTTGTTCTTGCCAACAGCTGGATATAGTCATCTTTTATGGTTGTATTTCTTCTACTCCTCTTATCTTCCTATCTTTCTAGAAAGCTGTGTTTCATGGTAGAGATAGACATTCTTTCATTTACTTTTATATTTTTAAGCAATATAATTATTTAGATATACATCTTATATTACAGAAATTCTTAGAGCCACTTGAAGGTTATTGGTGGGAGTTCAAAATTATAATTGCATATTAGCATTAGATTAATTTCTGCTGTTATATCATTTTCTATTTTTTCTGCTAGCTGTTTAAGTTTTAAAGTTTATTCATTTGCTGCTCTAGTACTTTAGTGCTTTTGAATGTTATCTTAAAAAATAATAAACTATGCAATAAATGCACTGCAGTGTGGAAATGAATAAAATCAGTGGATGTTTAGTTTCTACTTTTCTGTGCAGGAAAAGAAAATGAAGGACTGTGACAAAAGAGAATTGTATCTAAGGTGAAACCTTTTTCACAGATTTAATTTGCAGTTGCAAGACATGAAGGAAATCAGTATTTTTAATAACATTGAATTGGAAGACGTTATTGAGGTAAAGAATAGTGAAATTTCTGCAGAAAAGCATCACAGATAAAATTTTTAGAAAATAGGGGTTGTGATTACATGAAACAAGTCAGTCTATAGAAGTAACAACAGACCAAAATGCATTCTAAATGAATTCGTAGAAATAGTTATTAAGAAAATAAAAATGTCATGCATAATCAAGTAATTTTGATCCTGACAATTATGATTTAGAAAGAAATTGGATTGGAATTATATTTTGGACATAATGGCTGTCTATTTACTGTTAACATGTCAATAGTATTGAGAAAAAGTTTGATCACTAAGTAATTAGGAAGAGTATATATGTCATTAACTAAACTGGCTGATGCAGTTTTGCAAAAATTCATGTACAAAAAATACCAAGTTACACAGTAATATGGAGAGTATATTTATAAACTACAGTAAATATAGGAAGTATAAGAAAGAAATTCTAATATAATGCAGCACATTTAATTTCAATCAAATGGCATAATACCATCAATTTCATTTTTATTTTATGAGATATAATGTGTATGAGGCATATAATTTGAGCAATAGATGGTTAGAGGATAGACAACCAGAATTTTCTGGGTCAGCAGAAAATTCATTGGTTGGGAATTGAACTGAGGTCCTAGGAATTGGAATGTTGGAAGCTTATAAGCTGGTTAAAGGTAATAAGCAGAAGAAAGGAAAATATCTTCTGTATCCATATTCATACAAATAAATGATTTTTCAATACCCTTTAAAGACTGTGAATCAATCTTTTCCTTTAACGATTGACAAATACAAACTTATTTGCCTTAGACAGGATTTGAACCAATATATTTTTTCCAGGCTGGCATGAAAGCCATGGGCTTGTGTGTTTAGCAATTAATACCTAGAAGAGCTTAACTTGAAGTAAGTGAGACATTTGTTACGTTTTTCTTAGTGGCCAAGGGGTGGAGCAAGAAAAAGGACTTCTTTTGAATGCTGTGGAAGACCAATCAGATTAAAGTGACTTATTGATAAATTCATGCCAATTATCTCCCTAGAGTTACACGAGAAATCCATCGCTTAACTATGTGTTGCCACTTACTCCTCAGAGCATTAGATCCATTTCTTGTTAACAAAAGTTTTCATTGAATGAAAGGAACCTGCTTTTCATTTTTCCCTGCCAGTTACAATGGAAATACTTTCATGGAACGTTTTATCCCATGAGAATCATTGAGTCATAATTAGTTTTATAGTTTAAGTTAGTATAAGTGAAAAGAAACATTTTAGACAAACAAGACAAACCTTTCCCACTTCCAGGGGACATTATTATGATAGCTTACAGAGATTAAAATAATAAGAGTAGGGAACAAATATTTTGTTACCTTCCAATTTATGCATAAGTAAACAAAAGAAATGGGACCTAACATAGTTTTTAGGGGGCAGAGTGCATTTGATGTACACTTCTGTGGTCGGGGATCAGCCCGTGAAGTGGTTGAAGTGAAGAAGGCCCGATTAAGCCTTCTACACGTCAACGCAGACATTTCGATTACAAGTTTTACATACATGCCTCCAGATATTATTCGATAGGTGTGTACTAAATATACTCTATGAAAACAGGAAAGTTCGGTGGTTTATAATAGCAATGATTACGTAATGTTTTTTTTTCAAAGCAGAAAACCTCTTTTACAATCACTCAAATGTTGGCAGCTGAAAGTCGGAGAATCGTAAAACGTCCGTATCGCATCTTTTAATTCGATAGAATCGCATAAAGTCGTAGTAGGTCGTAGTGGTTTTAAAATCAGATGTTTGTTTATGTACCGTGTTTCATAAGCCCGTAAGGTCATAGTGGCATGTGTGTTGTCTCTTCTTCATCAGTAAATAATTTGTGTTTTGAACTATTAAGTAGTCCTTTATCCAGAAGGAATTTTTCGGCGAAGAATTGTAATGCTAGAGCTCATTGAGTCTAAGTAAACAACGAAAATGATTAAATTTCCATTTCGGACTCATTATTATAATGGATATGCGTGCATAGTGAGAAACTCATCGTCTTTGACCGAAGATGTTAAACGTAAGCTCGCTGAGGGACCTGGCTTGCAGGATTTCGTTAGTGGCGACGTCAAGACTTGGGAAGACTACCAAGGAAAACTACGCAGAGAAAAAGGCGAATCTGAAAGATTACGACTTCCACCATGGCTAAAAACCAAAATACCAACGGGTCCTAATTATTCACGCTTAAAAGAAGATTTAAGGAAATTGAATCTACATACAGTTTGCGAAGAAGCTCGTTGTCCAAATATTGGAGAGTGTTGGGGTGGAGGAGAACATGGGACTGCTACGGCAACTATTATGGTTTGTTGACCTATCATTTGTGAATGGTGAAGATTTGAGAAATATCCTTACAATTGCTCATATATATTAGCCCAGATTTTCTTAATCAGTAGGAAAACAATCAGTCACTTAGACTTAAATATACTAAATCTAAAGTTCATTCAGATTTAAAGGTTGAGAGGCTCTTTCTATCAAATAATTCCTGAATTTTATTATGTTTTACATTAGCTGTACTTGATTTTATGCAATATTGTTGAGTGTAAAATCCTATGATTTTATAGTCTGCTTACTGATAAGACATGGTTTCTTTAACGTGGAGCCAATTCTGAATAAACCATCGCAGTTTCGGTTTAATCGTACTGGAATTTGAGATTCATCGATGAAGATAGATTCATAAAGACTAATTTCTTGAGATATTCTGGCAGTATGCTGAAGAATCTTTGTTTTTGGACAGTAATGTAACATCTGTTATGTTTGCAGTACCTTATCTCCTCTGCACAGTGAAGAATTCTGGTTGAAATATTAGCTATGACAATAAAAGGGAAATAAATCATTTTAAAACAATTCATTACCTAGAATTCAAAAGTAATTTTTGCGAATTTTCTTTAAGATTAGTATTTTTATTTTGTCATAAGAGTAGCATATGTTTGTCCATGAAAAGGTTGTGTGTTTGGAAATTAAACTTACAAAATTACGTTACTTATTTCTCCAGTTACTTGGTGATACCTGTACTCGAGGGTGTCGATTCTGTTCTGTAAAAACTGCTCGCAATCCTCCTCCTCCCGACCCAAATGAACCCGTAAATACAGCTGAAGCTATTGCATCTTGGGGTTTGGATTATGTAGTGTTGACATCAGTTGATCGCGATGGTAAGAACAAAATTCTGTTTTTACGAATAATAAATTACAAATGCCTATCATGTTTAAACTCTCTTTTTAATTCTCAGATCTTCCAGATGGTGGAGCAGAACATATTGCCAGTACTGTGAGGGAAATTAAAAAGAGGTACTTTAAATCTATTTTGCTGTACTAGCAAGCATGCTATTTTGCCGTACACATTTATGTATAGCTTGTTGCTCTAGCTCTTCTCAATGAGACATTTAGATAAAGATCATTATTATGATAAATCTGAAAACTTTTCTATTTATTAGGCTTCAGATACTTTTCTAGAAAATTTTCATGGTAATCTATGAATGTCTTCATATTAATAGATTTCTAATTTCATTTGTAGTATTTATCTTTTGGTGTTGGCTGTTAGCGAATAAACTTTGTATGTAAGAAACATTTTATAGTATATTTCTATGACACAGGAGTAATACTGCCTGTAGTTTATACATTGTATTAGCTTTGATAATTTTGGAGAGTATTTCTAATTAGCTAGATATATTAAGAATTATATTGAGCTAATTTTGAAGCAACAGGGTATTGCAGTTGTATCGAAAATCACTGTTTATTTAAACAAAATCCTACCACTTGTGAATGCAAAACTTAACTTGGTTATAAGTATAGCAATCTCTGTTGTGTTTCTTTTTTATGGCTTTGAGTTCTTTTTCTAGTTTATTTTTCCAGTTCTTAAGGTGTATGGGTCTACATTATATTGATTAGAAGATTTTGATATGGTTGTGATCAGAAATATTTTCATCCTGCTATAAATAATAAAAAATAGATTGCAAAAAGAACCTGAAAAGTGATTCTTTCTTTTGAATGAAATCAACAAGACATGCCTCTCTCAGTCAGTTAGAGAGAAGTTCTTATTAATGTCCCAGGGAATCATGAATTTGCTACCACTTTATGCAACTTCAATCTATGCAATGCTGTCTATTTAATGCTATAATGCAGTTATGAAACCTTTTCATATAATTACCGAAATAATGTTACATATTGATATGATGATTAATAACTGAACAGTCAAGAGATTTTGTGCCAAACATATTTGTTGCCTGTTGGTTGAATTGAACTTTATGATATGGTCCTCTTTATACCAAGATTGCCTGAGATTCTTCTAATCAAATCCATATGATAGTCTTTATTTGCATTCAAATGTAATATTCAAGTTTTTTCATTGTTTTCCAGGACAATATTTAAAAAGTGGATACCCTTATTTCCCCTCCCTGTCATTCTTTCTTAGTGTGTGTAATTTAGGTTATGTCAAAGTGCTGAAAATTTATTTGTAGTTTTCATCAGCTCTGATCCTGGATAATTTTTAGTAATATGGTGGCTTCTAATGATAGTACTCCAATTAAAATAATAAATTACGTAACCGAGGATACCCAATTATGCTGTTTGTTTTGTGGAATTAAAACATTTTTTTATCTCTTTGCAGGAATTCTTCATTGATGGTGGAATGTTTAGTTCCGGATTTTCGGGGAGATCTGGAAGCCGTGCGTTGTGTTGCCTCATCTGGCCTTGATGTTTATGCCCACAACATTGAAACAGTTGAGGCCTTAACACCATTTGTGCGTGATAGGCGTGCCAGATACAGGTATTTTCATCCATGACCATGTTCATTATGTCGTAAATGATTAGGATTTAGTCACATTGTATCTGTGGTCTCCAAACCATGGCATAATCCTCCCTTGGGGGTGAGACAGATAGATCAGGGTGTGGAAATCATTTGGTAGATTGACTACTTGTTGATTCTAATTGCAATTGATGTCAGATTCACTTCTTATATGGTTAGGGGTTGTCCTTAAATGATGTCACACTTAAAGGATGTTCTTGGGTTATGTGAGTTTTAATCATATATGGTATCTCCATGTGTCACTTTGTGACAGAGAGGGGTTCAGAAATCCCAAAAATGCCATGACATCATTTAAGTAGCATAGTAACAGTGATGATTTGGTCTTGAGACTTCTGTAATGTTTCAAGAGTTAAATTTTTACATTGAAGCATTCTTATTTAAGCTTGTGCAAGTACAGCATCTTTTCTGACTGTCACAGATTTCTTTTGTCTATTAAATTGAAATTGCACTGTATAGTCGTTGAATATCTTTACGTTCTTGTGGTGTTTAAATACCCCTAGTGTTTTATCTTTTATGTAGCTCCAAGATGTCTGTGATTAAATATCTCTACAGCTTCTAGTCTTGATAGTTGTTAGCCTTGGATTGGATTTGTTGCATTCTAGTTTGAATGAGTTCAAGTGGTTAGAATACCTGCCCGGAAAGTGGGAGACCTGGGTTCGAGTCCAAGTTGTGTCGCTATTTTTCACACTTGTTATTCCTTTGGGATTTCTACAAAGCATTCCCTTAACAGTGTGAGAGAGAGACGCAGCACTGTAGTTCAGTGGTTAGAATACCTGCCCGGAAAGTGGGAGACCTGGGTTCGAGTCCCAGTCGTGTCACCATTGGTCTCTCAAGGGTGGTTAAGGGTTAAAATCTCCTCAGGTATAGCTACACTTGATTGAATGTCAAAAAATGGACTCTAGTCAACCAACCTTCTGGCACCATGCGATTCTGCTGTAGACATGTTTCACTGTATTAGCATCTTATTAATTTCCAAGCAAATTGTTTTGTTTTAAATTAAGAAAATATTATTTAAGTACTTCAAAATATCCTGATTTTGTTGTAAATTAATGATTACATGGGATCCATCTGTTTTTGAAGTTATGTGCTTGTAATTTTTGAGAGGGTCTTAAGAATTTGATGTTTACATTTTTCAGACAATCCCTTGCAGTTCTAGAGGAAGCAAAGAGGTTTAAGCCAGATTTAGTCACTAAGTCATCAATTATGCTTGGACTTGGGGAAACTGATGAGCAAATACTCCAGACTATGAAAGGTTAGTTCAGTCTTAATTACTAATCATAAAATGTCAGATTTACTAATCATAAAATGATAATAATCCTTGTTGGTTTTGTTAGAACAATACTTTAAATTTTAATATCTTTTTTGGTGTATTGTCACGACCGTAGATCAAGGTGATATTGTTTTATAATAATCATTATTGATCAAGTACATTTTTCATATCTGAATAATTTTAATGTTTATCAAAGTTATCATACAATTATTATCATGACTGGATATAACCACTTACTAAAGAGAATCCCACAAAGATAATCCCACTGACATTAATTCCCACTTGACAAATTGACTCAGTAATGAAAGCACACATCGACAAAACTGCACAGGCATAAATTCTCATATGGACAAATACCGGCAAAGATATATACTCACATTGCCAACTTAAAATATAAAAGTACATATTTAGTAGTAAAATATCATTCCTAATAAACTAAGTACTGTTAATTTTCCCTAGAAAAAATGGACATTTAAAAAATGCTGACAGGGTTGGGGCTTCATTAGATAGAGCAATTGGGAGATCTGGGTTCAAGTCCTGATCCTGTCAGACTTTTTAAATGTCCATCTTGTAGGCAATTTTCCTTGGTGCACAGCTTTACATGATTGTTAGCATAAACTCTTTTCTATGTATTATTCATTTTATTGCATAATTACGGTACATAACTACATAGGTACCTTGACTGGAGAACTTAATTATTTCTAGTTTGAAGTTTGTAACACTGAGACACTCTTTGTTTTAAATCTGCTTATTATCACTTTCTTCGCTCAGATTGGGTAGATTTTTTTCTTAGGCTCTTGGAATGACCCTCTCCTTAAGCTCATAGCAACGCATCTCACTTGACATATGATATACATCCGTTATCGCTTTCGAAATTAGGCTCTTCTCATCACTAATCTCTCTCCTCGGCATCTGGAACGTAAACAGTCCCGATATTCTCTTACACTTCACCCTACCCGTTTATGGTGGACGTAAACACTCTTGGGTTTCTCTTGCATCTTCTGTATAAGCAAGTGGTCCACTCTTTTCCTTGTCACAAAAAAGAAAGAAAAAAATGAAAATTCTCTCAATGCTTTCTATTCCTTAGTTCTATGCTCGGAGTCTTCTCGTGCGTATACCACAGAGAATTGTGCTCTTGCAAAGGAGTGTGTATTTCCTTTTATTATTTTATACCATCTATTATGGCTCAGAACCTTACGGAAAGAGAAATTGAGGTGTATCTGCAAAGTGATTCGGAGGCAGAAATAGACTCATCTGAATCGAGTGACGATGAGTCAGAGGATGAGTGCCCCTCTTCTCGCGGTTCCGTCAGCGAATGGATCAAGGGCAGTTGCCGCATCCGCACCGGGAACAGGACTATTCCCTTTTCGGGCGAACAGAGTGGTTTCCGGAGAGAAGAGGCCCTTCACATTCAGCGAGATTCATCTCCTGGGGCAATATTTCTACTGTTCTTCACAGAGATTATTCATTTGCTTGTGGAGGAGACTAACAGGTACTATAGACAGTATGTGGATTCATTAGGTGAAGACGAAGGACCTTCACCCAGTCCTGACGTGACCACTGACGAAATGTTTTCTTTTCTGGCACTAATCATTCAAATGGGACATGACTTGCATGACACACTGAAAGATTATTGGTCAACACTGGAACAATTTCATACACCATTTTACAGAAATATAATGCCCCGCGATAGATTCATGCACATACTCCGATTTCTCCATTTTAGTGATAATCGTAATCAGCCTGACAAAAATGACGACGACTATGACCGATTTTGGAAATTGCGAAATATTTTTGAAAAACTCAATGATTCGTATGCAAAATTTTATAAACCTGGTGAAAATTTGGCTGTGGATGAAATAATTGTTTTATTCAAAGGTAGAGTCATTTTCAAGCAATACATACCAAAAAAACATAAACGATTCGGAGTGAAGATTTATAAAATTTGTGATTCCACTGGCTATACTTATGACATGGTAGTATACCTAGGGAAAGACAAAAAAAAGGCTACCGCGACGATGTCTGCGACGCATGCGACTGTGAAGCATCTGACAAGGAGAGTTGAAGGCGTTGGGCATAAACTTTATATGGACAATTTCTTCTCCTCTCCTGACTTATTTGATGACCTAAAAACTAGAAATATCTTTTGTTGTGGGACAGTTAGACCAAACAGAAAGGGAATGCCTAAGAATCTCGAAACTAAACGAAAACTAAAAAGGGGTGACTTACGTGTTAGAATACGAAATGATTTGACGGCCGTTACGTGGAGGGACAAACGAGACGTACATATGCTAACAAATATGCACAATCCACCAGCAGATGGGAATTTCTGTGATGAACGCGGGAATGCAATAAAACCCGTAGTCATTCAGGACTACAACCGAAACATGGGCTTCGTAGACAAAGGAGATAGAATGGCGAACAGTTATTCGATAAGTAGAAGGACCTGGAAGTGGACAAAAAAAGTTTTTTTCCATCTGATGGACGTTACCGTATTGAACTCATTTATTATATCAAAATCCCTAGGTAGTGAGATATCCCACCGTATGTTTAGACTGAAGATGGTGCGCGATCTTCTGGAAAAGGTGGGAAATCGGACCGAGACTAAGCATAGAGGGAGACCAAATCCCTCAGATGCAAACATCACCAGATTAGACGCAAAAGTTATGGGACACTGGCCTGAGAAAACAAGCAAGTTGCGGTGTCGCGTGTGTTCAACAAAAAAACTAATCAGGCGTACGAATATTCGCTGCATAAAGTGTGACGTTGGACTATGCATAGATCCCTGTTTTCGGGAGTATCATACGAAAAGGAAACTATAAAAATATTCTTTAATAAATGAATACATTTAGATATTGATTATAATGATTATGTACTATTATAATATAAAATAAAATATCCCATTACTTCTAAAAAAAATTGCTTAGATAAAAAAAAATCATATAATTCTTCGTTTGTAAGTAAGTTCCTGCACAATTAAAATTTTATATTGAAAATAAAAAAAGCAAACAGTAGCACTGTTGTGTTGTCACGAATATACCTTTTGTTTTATTTCAGCATCATTAATAGTTT
Organism: Ladona fulva; assembly: GCA_000376725.2. Taxonomy (NCBI): domain Eukaryota; kingdom Metazoa; phylum Arthropoda; class Insecta; order Odonata; family Libellulidae; genus Ladona; species Ladona fulva. The sequence continues at coordinate 451,603 of KZ308264.1, forward strand.
TCGAGTTATTTAACGTTAACTAAAGAGCTGCATAATTTCTGTACTTTCGGCATTTAAATGCCCGGCCGCTCAGAGATACATCTGAGATTTAATCCCGTCCTTTAAAGGTTAAGGTGGCGATTTAAAGTTTAATGGACAAAACTTGAAAGATAAAAACAAACTGAATAATGAGCTGCGTTGAATGAAATATGAAAAATCTGGAAAGTCTTCCAGGCTATCTTATCATATACCTTTAGCATTAGCTAAACTTTCTTTTGTGAATGGAATTGTGAGTGATTCAGAACACCTATGAATTTTAGTGCGCAGTTGATTCTTTCAAGGAAAATTTGGTAGAACTTCACATTAGAAAAAAAATATAAAGAAATTTGGAATACTGTCCACAAGTTGCTTATTTAAATGACCATTGTTTTGTTCGGTCACATTGTCATCAGGTACAGAAATTTCAAGTAAACAGCTTATATGCTGAACGAAGGAGGTGGAAGAAAATGTTACAAAGTGAGGAAAACTATGTGCTTTCATACTTGGCTGTGATTTTATTAATAGGAGGAGTTAATAATGGGTAAAGGCAAGTTAACAATTCAAGAGGATTCTTAAAAAAAGGAATTCATTCGTAAGAGTTAAGAAATATTGGTGTATCTGGATTGTAAATGTCCAAATTACATATTTTTTGACAGATATGGAGGATTAAGGGTGAAAAATCAAATTATAGATTTTGTGTAACAAATGCCAGATTTTAATTGCATCTTATAGAAATACTAGTAAACGCCTCCGTCAAGCATGACAGAACTTAATTTAGTTTATGTAGAGCTCTAATTGCCAGTTATCACACCATTTCATTACTTTATCTAAATCATTCAACAGGGTTAATCTATCCTCTGAAATCCCTATTTCCTCATAAATTACTGTGTCATCTGCAAATATCCTAACTTTACAATCATTTTTAATGCTAAGGTTGCTGATGTATGTACACTAAAAATAATAAAGGTCCAATTACATGGTCTTGTAGCATGTCTGAGGTCACTTTAACCAGGTTGGAACTAATACCATCGAAAAAAAGGAAAACGGGTAAGGGTGACTTTGCGCAAGATGGTGCGCACCCAGGAAAAATCCCAAGGAAGAATGGACTTGAAAAAAGTCTGACGGAACCAGGAAATGTCCAAATTGCTCCTTGCCCACAAAGTATCCCGAATGGCTTGGAGAAATGTTCTGCTGGGATAGCTCAACGGACAGAGCACCCGACCAGCAATTGGGAGACCCGGGTTCGATTCCTGGTTCTGTCAGACTTTTTTCAAGTCCATTCTTCCTTGGGATAATACCATCGAGTTCCACTTGTTCTTTTTCAAAGGGAAAGTCCTTAATCCAGTTTATTAGTTCTTTATTACATTTATACCTGCAACTTTTAATTTATATAATAATTTACTCTGTGGAACCTTATCAAATACTTTCTGAAAATCTAAAAATGTCACATTGACTTCCTTTTTATTTTCGGCAGATTTCAAGACATTGTCAACTAACAATGCTAGTTGAGACTTTCAGAATGACCTAATCTTTTTGATGACCTAAAGAAAAGTAAAATAAATTGTTGTGGGATGGTAAGACCTAACTGTAGCAGAATACCAAAAGAATTTCAGAATAAAAAACTGAAACTAAAATGTGGTGACGTGAAGATGTGACTTGACTGCAATTGTTTGGAAAGACAAAAGAGGTGTACATTTACAGATGAATATGCATGCAGCACCAGCAGAGGGTAGTTTCTGCAATGAACAAAGAAAAGCGATGAAACCTACAATAGCAGAAGATTACAATAGGCATATGGGATATGTAGATAAATCAGAAAGAATGGCTAACAGTTACTCAATTAGCGGGTGATTTTAGAAAAAACTAAAAGATTATTTTTTCATCTTCTTGACCTTACAATTGTTAAGTTATATTGCTCTTTCCTTTGTTCGAAGTGTCATGAGTCATTGTAATTTTAGATTAGCTCTTGTGAGAAACTTTCTTGAGTCAGCTGAGAAGAGAAAACCATAGCTCATGGTCTCCCATCTCCTTAGTCAACAAACATCATAAGATTAGAAGGAAGAAATAATGAACACTGAGTAGAGAAGGGGAAAAGAGCAAGGCGCTGTTTGTGATCTCTTCAGGGAGCATGTAAGTGCCCAAAGTGTAATATAGGCCTGTGTATAGAGTCTTGCTTTAAGGAATACCACACAAAACCAAATTTATAAGCTCAAAACCATATCCAGCTGTCACACAACAAAATATTCTAAATTTAAATGCTGAAGATTGTAATGCAAGAGATTTTACACATTTTTCAATAATTTTTATTACAAATCATGTAGTATATCAAATGCAAAAATAAAGAACAATTGATTTGCTTAGTAATGCTTTTCATTTCATTTTTATATTGCAAATATGAACTGAGATAGAAGCTAAATAGTAATCGACTGTTTAAACTGATTTAAATACCCATAAAAACTCTGACCTACTAGCCCTGCTATTTGGATTTAAATGTTGTACAATAAAGGTGAAGTGCACATACAGTAGTATATAATGAACTGGCTGAGGCAGGCAAGATACTATTTTCCTTCTGATTCTTCCACTGCAAGCATTTGCTTTAACAGCTGGACACAGCATCACTCTTTTCTACAGCAAGTATCAGGATGCCACACGCCGGAAGGTGGCTTGCAGGGTATTTATGTAGATGTAGATGTCCTTGATGATTTTGCTGCACATTTCCTGAAGGGTAATATAATGGGGTACTCAGTTACTTTTACATGATATGTATTGAGAGTGTTCTTGGGAGAGATCCCCAGTGCCCTATAAGAGTGTGGAAGCATCATGATTTAGCTCTTGAGCAGTCCTCAAAGACTACAAATTGCTGTGAAGGATTTCACAATGCCCTAAATCTATATTTCATTGTAGTAATTCAAGCATGTGGTATATTTTTGATGGACTGCAGAAGGACATGGTTTGCAGTCAATTGACTCATATTAATACAGGGACTGCTCATCTTGGAAGAATGAAGACTTTACCTCGATGACTAAGGGATTAATGAATTTTCAATGTTTTGGTTTATCCCCAAGCAAAAATTCTGCAGCTTTGTCTATTAATTACTGCTTTGCAAAAGATGTAATTTGTGACATTGTAAATATTGTAATATGGTAAATTATACAATCTGTAATATTTTAAATAATGTAATATAAATTTTGTTTAACTTTAGCAACTATAACACTTTTAAATTAATAACTTTTTAACACTGTATAAATCAGGCACCTTCTGATGGGCCTTCTTTGGCTCAGAAGGACCTTGCTGTTGAACTTTGTGACTTTTGTAACTAACTATATCTCTGTGTTTTTTGTAACTATTTTTGTAAGTATCTAATTGTGTGCAATAATAAATTGAATTGATATTTAAAAAAAGTGTTTATGAAGAATGGTCCAATTTATGAAATATCCCAAAGAAATTGTATTAAATTTAAAAACGAAATTAAACTTACATTTACCATTAGGGTACCTCAGCTAGCACAGTAATTACTTTTGATTTTGAGTTTAAAACTTTTGAAATTTTTTCTACGTTCAGTGTACATGTACTACTTGTGAAACTTGGAAAACATTCCAGATTCTTCATATTTTTTTTAGAGCAGTTCACTATTCAGTTTGTTTTTAGTATTCCAAGTTTTATATGCTAAACTTCATAAAAATTATCACTACCTTCATAAAAGTTATTTACATAACTTAGAATTAATTATTCTTTTTCATTGGATTTAATGTAATAATATGATACATAATTTACAATAGCTTACTTTATACAATAATGATTGTTTTACATGATAGTTATGCAAGAAAATTAATAATACTTAGTTTGGCAACAATAACATTTTACTTCTTAGCGTGTACTATTTTACAAAATATTTGTTCTATTATTTGAAATTGATTATATGAGCATATTTTTGGGGGTATTTGTCCACGTGGTCATTTATGTCTGTGGGGTTTTTATGTGGGATTTTATCAAGATGTGGATTTATTGTGTAGGTATTATGTCCTTGGGGTATTTCCTGTGAGTTTTTTCGTGAGTACTTTTCTTTTGTGTTCCCTTGGTTTGTATATAATTTCCTTCGATGTAGAATCACTCTTCCCCAGCATCCTTGTAGATATCACATATTAATTCTTCGAGTGATGGCATTCAGAACAGAATCTCAAGTTAAAGTACATATTCTCCTGATGAGCTCACTGATAGCCAAGTGGTCATTCAACTTCAAAGAAAGCAGTCCTGGGTTTGATTCCTAGTGGGTCCCATTCCTGGGTTTGATTCACTTGCAAAATGACCTCAGCTATTGAAGCACTTTTAACAATACTGCTACTACTATATTAGATAAAAAATACGATTGTTGCCAATGTGATTGTTGATTCAGAGCTCACGCTTTTTCTCATAAGAATACATGGTATATTTAGGCCTATTTAGAAGCAATTGAGGATATGAAGAGGAGGAAAAATTTTCAGAGATTTTAACTATTACAGTCCAAATTACAGAACAAATTGTAGTGCTGAATCGCAGGGGCAGTAAGCATTGATGAATGATGGATGAATAATTTTTGTCTATCAGTTCAGACTCTTGACATATTTTACAATTAAATTTCCCAGAACCAGGTGTTGAAAACCTTATAAACTTATGCATTAACTTGAGACAAGTTTTATAGAACGAAATTCCATCAAGATTTACATTCCTATTGTCAGTTGTAGATTTTCGGCTTCAAACTTTGATTAGAAAATTTTTGTTTTCAATAAACTTTCCGATTGGACTTGACTAAGATGCAAGATGTTATTTCCTTATGTACAAATAGATATACTATATTTAATCTGACTTCTATTCTCCCCGTTGAGAATCAATGGGTACTTCAGCTTGTTGTTCATAAATGAAATTGAATTCAGACTTAAAAATTGTTTTGGAATATTAGAAATTAGTGTATCTGATTTATACAGTCTCCATATACCTATGTAAAAGGTCTTAAACAATTAAAGACATTCAGGATATGCATATGTAATAACTATTAGGACTAAAAGACTGTATATACTGGACAATATGTAAAAAAGAATTGCCCTTGCTACATTTTAAAAATTTAATTTTAATGTTTGCAATTATAGGACAACTCCACACTTTTCTGTAGCTAAATTAGGACAAAGACCTTGTCTTATACTTGAGTAAATGGGGTATATTAAAAAGTAAAACTAATACTAACGATAAAGAGCTACGTGATAATCATAATTTGCAAAGCAAGGAAAATTAACTATTACAAGAATATTGGAAATTTTTTTTGTAAATATGTGGTTGACCTCTACAAAAGAACAAAATTATTTATTGCATAGCAAATTATCTTGTCTAATGGAGTTCTACTGAGCATCATTGGATCAGTTTTATGATAGATCAATTCTGTGTACAAAAGTATTTACAGTACTCAAAACCTTGCCTAGCTTAAGTTGCATCAATAAAACTTTTAAAGCTGTCATCTAATTTTCTTTTAGATCTGAGATCTGTCAATGTGGATTGTTTAACTCTGGGTCAATACATGCAGCCAACCAAAAGACACCTCAAGGTGGTGGAATACGTGACTCCAGCTAAATTCAAGCATTGGGAAGAAGTTGGAAAGTCATTGGGATTCCTTTACACAGCTAGTGGAGCATTGGTTCGCAGTTCATATAAAGCTGGGGAGTTCTTCATATCCAACGTTGTTCGTAAAAGGAAAGAAGCTTTGCCTAATGTTTAGCTCAAATTATGCAGTTATTTAGTGCTTTGTTATGTTGTATCTGCTCTCTTTTGTAAAGAACAGGTTGATATTAGTTGTTGCTGTTTTGTTGACAGAAATTGTTGAAAATAAATATTTTATCTCTTTGTATCTTTAAGTCATTGCTATTATTTCTGTTTTCAATTGCTCCAGACTTTCTCTCCAATAGAAATATCCTCATAGTACTATTTATAGGTATTCTGATGGGGCATAGTTAAAGTGATAACTTTAATGTTTAAGTTTCCAGGGAGCTAATTTTTGAAGATATGAGATAGAGAAGGAGGAAGTTTTCATGCCCTGTATGTGTAATTAGCTTGATAGCAGTGATGAATTATGTTGTTACTGCAGGTATCTTAATGACAGAATATTTCAGTTTACAATTATAATCACTTCACAATCATGGTACATTCATTCTGTTATATTGGTGATTACTCAAGTGGCCTTAGTAATATATTTTATATCATGAGGTAATAAACAGTATTTTTTTAATAAATTAAAAATATTTCTTGTCTATCTAATTTGAATTTTGAAATAAATATGTTCAGAGCTAGCCAGAGGCCCTGGTGCTCTGAGTCTTGCAGGCATGCATATAGACATGCCAGGGTGTCTGCTAACATGGAAATCCTGAAAAAATCAGGGAACTTTGTTCTTCTGAAAAAGTAAGGGAATTTGGCAGTAACCTGGAAAAATTTATGTTTACACTCTTTAAAAATGATTGTTCCATGGCTTTTGTTTAGGGCTGTGTATTAGTGAAGTAAAAATTCCATGAGAGTAAGAAATGTGATTAAGAAACTGATGACAGTGTTGTTGTGACCAATTTAAAAGTTATAAGACATTGATGTGCTCCTTCTTTATGAAATGATTTGTTAATATCATGAATATGCAAGGTGGGATCATATGGAGTTGCAGTTACCTTGGGTATTTAATTTCTGTCTGAATGAGAGAAACTGCAAATAGAACATTAAGTTTAAGAGGGGTTTTAGTCATTAATTAACGTTGCAATTTTTAGCTGGACTTTCTCAGTGAAACTAAAATGATGCTATTCATACCACTGCTGGAGCTGTTATTCAGGTGTATTATTTCAATGAAGTAATACACATTAGTATCAGTGCATTTGCATTCATTTTCTAGTGTAGTTATAATCCTTTAAAGGAGGATTCCCATCAATAACTTGGAAATACATGAGATTCTAATCAGGATCGGTAGTCTTCATATACTCACATACATGTATACTTGTGGCATACAGTAGTATGACTAAATGGACCTACCAGCTTATTACTGGATATTCATCAGGACCAGCTCGAGTTGTGTTGGTGTCTTGGACAAGGAGGCTCTCAGTGCCCCTTCTAGATGGGAAACAGTGAAACAGAAGTTTTATTTAATATGTTTATTTTTGAAAAAGATGTATGTTAATATGAAAAGGAAAACACAACTTTTCTGATAAAATAAGTCATCTTGACAAAACTAATATTATTTGATCTCAAACCTTCGCCCCCGGGTGACCCTCTGGTTTGTCTGTCTCTAATACATAAATAATATCATAATGAATCTATGAACTGTCACCATTTCTTAAGCTGCTACTTATCACCAAATGTCTAATATGGGGCAGAATTAGACTTATTTGCAGATGTGGAAAAAAAAGGAAAACTGAAAATATTTCCTTGGAAAAATCTGGGAATTTCTTAATGGCTGGATAGTGGACACCCTGACATACTTATTGCTGCCATATTTACTGGAGTATGACACACACATTTTTCTTAAAATTCACCACTGAAATTCTACCTGCATGTCCTATGTGTATACTTCTTCTTTATTTAAACTTAGTTGAATAAATATGAACATATTCCTTTACCATCTTTTCAAATTTTGTTACAGTATTTCTCATTAAATATACTTTTTTAAAGTTATATGATTGCTATTGGTATTAATAAGTTAGCATACTGAGTTATCTAAAAACGTTTGGTGCTCCAATGTTTTTATATTAAATTTCATTTTTTTTACCTAAATCCCTTCTCAAATGTTCGGTGTGTTATATGCTGATGTGTGATGTATGCCAACAAATATGGTATGTATATTGTATTTTCAGTCATACTTAAAAAATCTTCATCTTTAAAAGGTTCATTTTTAGGTGGTAGTCACACAAAAATCATCTATATGTTAAAATCTCAGTTGAATTATTTTAAATTCATAGTACTGGTAGATATTTGAGTATTAATTTTGAATTTTTGATTTCAATTACAACAAAGCACTAGATTTTCATAATGGTGCCTATTCATGTTAAAAAAATTTGCTTCTATATTTTAATGTAATTAATATTTTTCTTGTCATTCAGTGACAACAATATTTTTCCAAGGAAACTATCCGTAATATTGGCTGAAATATATGTATCTTGTGCTGTTGCTAGGTTCTACATCTTGGGAGCTAGGCTGTATTCGTATATCTATACTATGCTTCCTAAATATTTGTATTCTCTTTCACTTTCAGTAACCTTTACTTCCTCCCTATGCTCTTCTCTTGCTCAGTGGTTACCAAGTATTTCATTTCACCAAAATTTATCTTTGCCCTTCATTTAATTTAAATGTCCTTAAGCCATCCTTTCATATACTGAATTTCAAATCTATGAATAGGTTCAAGTTTGGATCAACTTTAAGCGGAAATGTCTATATATTCACCAATACATACATAAATACGTCAGGCAAAGTAAAGTATGTCTTTTGTATAAAGATATATAAAGTAGGCAAAATGTGCATTCAAAAGTGAAAGTATGAATTTGACTCATTCAAATTGGGAAATGAAGTTCTACTTATGAGAAAAGTAATTATTTGCAACAACAATTATTCCATACAGGTGAATGGTTGTATTTTCAAAGCATGTTATAACACCGAATGGAGACTTCTTAAGTTGCTTGTTACAAAAGAATTCCTTTTGCATATTCCCTACCCTTTCTTCTAGCATAGAGCTGCCTGAAAATAAGATACAATAGTATCCAGAATATATTTTTGCTCTTTATTGCACTGAGAAAAATCTTTATTATTGACTAAGAACCATATGAGATAAGGATCTTTATGACCTTCAAATTAACTATTTATCACCAGATGTATAAGTTATTTTATGTTATTATTTTTCTTTCTTTTCAACTGATATTTCCATAAGCAATAGTAGACAGGTCAGATATAGCTCCAGTCAGTATCCTTTTTAGGGTACTGACCAACAGTGACACCAGCTACCTCAGGTTGTAAAACTATTCATACAAGAGCATAATACTCAAACAGTATCCTTTGGACTGGTAAGGGTGAAATATGTAAAGAATTGTGAGAAAGGGGAAATATAAAGCAAGAGGGAAGGACTTTTTAATTTATTGCCTCATTCATTGCATGAGAGAGGACCTCATCTCAGGACAGGTGCCTGCTTAGAAGGTTCTTACTTTCCCTTCAAACTATCTGTTGGTTGCTGGTATCGAAGAAAGATGTTTTATCTTTCTTATCACATGATTCTGAGGTGCAAATTATTCAAAATTGAGCATTGGAGCAGAAATTGTTCGATTATTGAACTATTCAAATGCATTTTGATCAACAATATTATTGTCAGACAAAAGTTTTAAGCAAAGTCTCTAACAAATGATAAATGAAGGTTGTCTTAACATATTGCATGCATTTTCAGTGAAATCCTGATTATTAACTGTTTTTATTAACGGTGGATCATAGTCAACAAATGGCCTTAAAGTGAAAAGAAAAATTGTTGACTATAGTCAACACATATACACACAATAATATACAAAACACTTGTGTACACATATCACATATAAGAAATACAATTCTATAAGCACACGGCAGTATTCAGATAACACAATGATAATCACTAAAACTATTCTCTAAATTGTGCTTTTTAATCCTGCTCTATACAATACCAATAATAAAATACTACTGTTGCATTTCTTGTCCATGTTTGCTTATTGTAAAGTAATTGAATTCCATATTAAATTCTTATGATTGCATTGTATATCTGCTAGGTATTCATTCACACTGAGTGACTAAGGTTTAAGAGAGTCACAGTTGAAAGAGGGTTCTAATTAAATATTTGTGTAATTTATAAAATAACCGTTTCAGTTTTATAATAAAAAGTATCTCACCAGGTCATACTTTTGATGGTCTCATTTAAGTAACAAAAATTTGTAAAGTGCAGGCAAGAAATTGTGTAAGTCACACCCATTCACACAAATTCTCTCCTTAAACACAGAAATCATTTAATCCTTAGATTCTGAAAATCATTACATACTTTTGCTACTATGCAAAAATTTAATTTTATTACTCCATTTGAACTAGTATTATTGTTTAAAGTGCTGCGACAAATGAGGTCATTTTGCAAGTAGGCCCCCACTGGGAATCGAACCCTGACCGCTTTCACTGAAGTCTAGCGCGCTGCCCACTTGGCTATCCAGAAGCTGAATAATCCATTATAATTTAAAGCTCAAGAATGATAATGTTAATCCTGCAAAATAACTAAGGAAGTATTTCCTCATTAAAAGTTTTCGTCTTTGAGGGAATTAAATGTGTGGCCGTTTTACCTGAGTTTCAACTTGTAATATTTAAAGAAACATTTCAAAACAAAATTATAAAATATCCAATGATACAATAACAATAAAAACTTATCATCAATGGGACGAATACAGGAGAGGATGAGAGAAAAAGACGAAAATGATGAAGTGTTTTTGGAAGTAGCCTCTCGCTTACAACATCCACTTCTTCCTCATTTCCATAAATATATTTTTTAAAGAGAAATAAAGAAATTCAATTGTAAGTATATGAAATGGTTTTCTATCGCGGCATTCTAAGTTTTAAGAGAATTATTTGAAGGGAAATTTCTTTTATCACTTCACTTTCTTGAACTACTTTTTACAAGAAGAATAAATTATTTCGCTTTATCAAAAACTCCGATTTCCACGATAATCAAAAGAGAGAAGAAACAGAACAAATTCTTCGCGTGAATCAAGTCGAGTCAGCTCGTGAATAATGACCACAGGTATGCGGTAATGGAACTGTGAGAATTGCTCACTCATACTATGCAATAGATGAGGCCTGCTCAACTCACTAGAGGAGAAAGGCTGCATGGGTACAACAAAACGTGATCGCGGGCTGCAAATGAAGACTTTTGGGTGGATGAAAGTTTTTCACAATTTTCAAACGATACCTATATAAAAATAAAATTGCGAGCAAATATGATTCGTTAATTCTGTTCCAGTAGCAAGATTATCGTAATTTTGTTAAAAATTCTGAATGTTTCAATATCTTCATCCTCAACTCAACAAGTAACTACAAACTTTTGTGAATAAGTAAAACTTCCTACATCCCTTGCGGGTCGCAAGGCGAAACATAGGAGGCCGCAATTTGTTAGCGGGAGCTACGACGCACCTTTTATTTACGGGTGACATTCCAAAAATAAGTTTTGTCATTTTTTTCACGGTGAAGATTTATTACAAAGTGAAGAAACACATTGCCATTCGGTATTTAGGTAGGTACCTAACCTGAATTCACGGCAGAAGCAGCGAGAGCAGAGGAGAAATTAACCGTTTCTGCGAGATATTCTGCGAAATATTTAAGGAAATTTGTATTTCAGAATTAGTATTTCATCTCAAAACCAATATCACTTTGTAATTGCGTTTAAAATTAATGCACTAATGCCAAAATTTGTCAATGGAAAATTATTCCGTTTTTCTTGTTAATCTTCCTTGTGTTCATCTCTTAGTTCGGAGGCACCTTTCAGCAAAGTTTACATTCTGAGATAACTTATATAAGGTATATTTCAACCCTGGAAGAAATACCGAAACTGTCTTTGACATCGTCTTCAGAACTGCGTACACCTCCTTCACAAAACCCGCTATAGACGAAACATTTTCGGAGTTGTAATGGTATAAAAAATTCGGTATTTAGGTATCGGAGAAAAGAAAATTGCATAACCTCGCAATTGAAGTTACTTTAAAACTCAATTTAGCTAATCTACCATAGGAACGGTTATTGGACATTTGAAATAGTATTCAAGCAATTAATGGTATGAATTTTGAATGGTGGCGTTATTTTAATCCCTAAACTTTCCGATGGATATATGTAATATATTTGATCTTCTAAATTCAGACCCGCAGAACCCGGATAAATCGAAAAATCATAACAATTCAAGAAAAATATTTGATTAAATATAAATCCTTGCTTAAATTTAGGCAATTCGAAGAATGATGAATATCAGTTACGATACTATAAATGCTTCGTAAGATATAATCAACGGTAGTTTTTCATTTAATCAAAATATTTTTCCTTATAAACTGATCATGAATACTGGATTTCATAATTATCGCAGTATATTATAATTATTTAAGAATTATAGTGATCGCTGTAGTAGTTTCCAACCCTCCCCTCCCCCTACCGCGCCACCTCTATCCATGGTCTGAGCATAAAAAGGTTTGCAGGCCACCAGCTCGTCCTCTCTTCTGTTGACTGCTGAAGGCCACGGTTCGACCCTGCTCGGAGACACCTCGCTGCTGTACAAAGGACGTCGCCTGGATTTGAAGACGTTATCTCACCGCCTATTTTCGCCTATTTTCGTGAGTCTCATTAAATATACTACCTAATGTTGAAAGTTTTACCTGCTATACGTTAAATTTAGGTCGTAGTGTGCTTTAACTTATTTTTTTTCGGTGGTTTGACCAGTTCCAATATTTGCGCGGGTTAAAATGTAAAGCAAATGAGCCACGTGGTGTCGATGTCAAAAGTGTTATTTCACTCTGTGTATAATCTTATCGCAAGAATTTTATTTAAGCAATACCATGCCGTTTTCGATAGCGAGTTGGTTGCCCGAAGTAAGCAGTTTTAACTTAAAGATCTTTAAATAAGGCAACTGGAGATGTTAAACTGTTTCATTCTCATTGCGAAGTTCCTCTTTTCAGTTAAATGTCCTCCAATTTTAAAATTGGATGCATTTTAAGGGGAGGCCTTCGCGAATGAGCTGTACTGTTTAATGGAACATACATTTGACCATGTGATCCTTACGATAGAAATGTTCAATTTTACGTATTTTCACTTAACCGGAAACTTTCGGATCAATCTTGAGTTTATAGTTCCTCTCGTGTTTCTTTTAGTTTGATGCATGGATGTTTGACTCAATTAATAACCGGGTCTGATTTCGACGTCAGCGGTACATCAGTCTGTATTATCTGCCTTTTTGTAGATGTTGAATGAGATTTAATTGTCGAGTTCGCATTTGAGCATTGGGACTTCGGGATAGTTAACCATTTGACTCAACCTAACCTAGAAACTATTTTTTTCTGGTCCTAAATTCTCTCCGGTTCAATGTAGTACGTAATGCACATTAGTTGCGTGAGTCTATCCTGAAAATGAGCATAAGCCAGCAGAACGTGTGACGGAAAGCAACTTCGGACAATAGACTGTTTCACGAATCGCAGAGTTGAAGTGATAGCAATGCACGAATTAAATTTCCTCAAATTTGTCGCTCTTTTGGCTTCGTGATAGCGAGTTCAATCAATTGATTCAGGGATTTTGTAAACTTATCGACTTCGCGCAGTTGCAGTGAATTTGGGAGCAGTGGTGGTTTTCGCAATCAGAGCTTTCTTGAGACAAAAATTCGCGTGAGGATGGGATACCACAGGAAATAACCTTTTAAGTTCGATTAGGCATTTACTTTGTTACGTTTACTGAAAATTGTGTATCTTTTTCATTTTTTGTAATATATTAAATTGATTTTTCACTCTGAAGAAAGGGGAAAATGAACAGTTGAATCAAATTTAGTCTTGCTGCAATTTGAGTGAAATTTCAAATTCTGGCGATAAATGGGTCAAATTCCAGAGCCAACGTAAATGTCACGTCGTGCAGCGGTTTACAGCGAGTTGCTTTTTGAAACTGGTTCGATCACGGAAGGGTGGAATGCATCACCCGAGAAATGTACTTTCGGCTACGCGATGACGGTTACGTAACCTCAAAATTGTGTACTTACTTTATTTTTAATATGGAATTCTTTGCTAATCGATGCTTCATCGCCCGATGAAGGCGAAACATTTCTAAATTGAGAAACTAGTTCCTTTAATGTGAATTTTCTTAATTTTAACGTTGATTGGGTTCGTAATCTGACATTCAAAAGCTAGAGCTTCCAAAGCATGTTGCGTAATGCAGCAGTTCTCTCGCATGCGTTGTCTGAAACCGGCTGTAAAGTTTACAGATTATAAAGTCTTACAGAATTGATCCACAAATCAAGGTACCTACGGAACTACACTTTTTGTCATACTGTCGACTCTTAATATTCTTATTGCTAATTTTGTCGTTGCTCGAGTTAATTTACTGTCAGACGTCAAATTTTGACGACGAACAAAGTCGTACGGGAGTTTTTTGAAGAATCTTTTAACTATTAGTGAATGTTATTCCTGTCGGTAAAATTTCAGACTTCAGTCTTCCAAAAAATAGCAATTTTATACGGTTTGGCAGAATATAGTAAATTACGTAGTATAATTTTAGGGTAGTATAATTTTGACTGGATTGGGTAAAAATCAAATACTTATCTTTGACTAATTGTCGCAAATTTCAATTATTCAATGTAGAAATGATATCTTTTGGTGGAACGTTACAATTTCAAGAATCGCAAACTTATTTTGCACTATTTTAAACAATAATGAAAGGCTTCAAATTTTCTTGAGACTGTTTAAAAGCTTAAAAACCGAGATAATGTAATTAAAAATTGATTTTTGGGTTAATTTGAGACTTACCTTGCTTTTGATGCAAAATTTAGAAGCTTTTTGTTGACATCTTTCAGATAAAAATTGTCAATTCAATTGCAATTTTCATAATAGGCTGTTCTTTTACTAACCTTAAGCAGCATCTCAAATGCCTAAAACTCATTAAAATTGTTCAGTTGAAAGTGAAAAAATGTAATTTTCGTATTTGGCTAATTTATTAAATTAGTTCATCTGAATCTCCAATCTTAATAGCTAAAACTTCCACTACAGGTTTGATTCAGTGAAATATGTACTCCACTGGATGCAGGAATTGCAGCAAAGAAGACACCAGAAACTGATTTTTTATGTGCTTTATTGACAATATTTGGAAATGTACATTTTATTACAAGGTTCAATAAAGAAATTTCAGAATTGAACTCTTTCAGCATTTTCCTTGAAAATGTCCACCCTCCACCTCTTCAAATTTTTGGTATAGTAGGGGACGCCAAACCTGGGCCTATCTCGGAGCTCAAAAATTCAATTGTTTTTCCTGCTGCTGTAGCATCTGCCATCTTTGTTTTCTGTACTTGTATTCTCAGCGATCTATCTTTTCAATGGCTATGTCCAGAATAATTCTGAATTATTCTGAACAGCCATTGAAAAGACAGATTGCTGAGAATACAAGTACAGAAAACAAAAATTGATCTGAAAAAATAAAATTATGAAACATGAGAAAACACATTATTTTTTAACCAATTGAATGACCTTGGGGACTTAGAATAATTTTTCAAGCAGTTGATGCATCAAAGGGTTAANTTAACAAAATAAGACCTTTAAATCTACCACACGAACTTAAACAGAAAATTATGCAATGCAATTATGCATCTAGCAATGGACTTAGAATCAGAATTAAAGAACAAATAAGTTAAACAAATGAAAAAAAGACAAGAGCAAAAATTCAAATATCAAGTGAAAGTGAAGAATTGCAATACATTTGAAAGAAAAAAGCTACACACACAGCCTGAAAAAATGCTATCATAATTAAAATTGGCTAGCCACTGAGCAAAGTACTTGGAAATGACAAAGTCCTTTAACCATATTATTTAAGCATGACATAAATCAAATAAAATAAATATCACAAGCCACAGAAACAAAATTGCCAGGTACAAATTATCACTCAAATTTGAAATGGAGATAACTAGAAATATGTTTCTAGAACAGTGATAACTCGAAGAAATACAAAGAACACAGACAAATTTTGTGACTAGACTATTACAAACTATTGCAAAAAGTACTGGCTTTAATTAAAATGTTGAACTAAGAAAAAAGGAGGCTTGAAAAGATTGCATCCTGTAGCAGGAATATTATCCAAAGAAAAATGCAGTAAAACCTCAAACAATTGAAGGGAGTTTCTATTTATATACTGAATTTGAAAACTGAACTCTTCCCATAATTAAGAATCTGGTCTTCACAAGACATTTTGCTTGACTAAAAATTGAGGAAAAAAAATTTAAAGAAAGAGCTGAATATATGGGGAATAACAAACTTTCTGCATATGGACAAGAATTAGATCATCAATCTTCTTAAATTAGGAAGGAAATACAAGGAATTTATTGATATTTGAAGAACAGGCTGATTTCATCTCACAGAATAATTACTCTGGAAAGGCTGCTAAGAACAACTAAGTCAGAACTAAGAAAAACTAGCCCTCCAAATTCCTTAACATTTCTGATTGTGACTCCAAATACTTTGAAGATTGAAAGTCAACACTAATGTTTGGTTTTGAAAGAAAATGACATCTTCAGCGAATTCTTTCTAAGTCAGCCTTTCAAATGCTTTAACGTACTCACTATTAATCCTCACTAACATTTAATTAGCTTTCAGATTAGAGTTTCAATGCATAATCTTTTTCAGATTGAAATATTAATTGTTTAAAAAATTAGTGAAGGCTTGGAATGAACTAATTTCATCTTTTTATTCCATAATGAAACAGCATGCACAAATGCTTCATAAGGTGCATTCCAATCATTGCAGCTATAAAGGGAGGAATCAAGAAATGGCAAATTAATACATCTTAATTAGCATTCTTTGGGGCTTTTCATTTCTAAGGAGTTCATAAAATTGAGATTTTACTGGATGATCAGACATTATTTAAGATAAATATTGAAACGGAAGAAATTTCTTTTATCTACTAAAAATATGCACAATGTATCGGCTTGACATCAATAATGAGTAGAAATACTGCAGTTTTCAAAGCACATAGGTACCACATTAAAACAAGATTTTCTGAAGCCATAAAACAAATCACACCCAAACTTCCACCCCTACATCAAAACGTTTCATGATTTTAAGTAAATATTGATTGCAGCAACAACATCTTCCTTTCACTTGAAAATAAATAAAATCTATTAAAATTCTCCCTAGAATTCATTCCTATTCTCTGTCTACCAGGAGATTTAACTGAGTTAAATTCTTAACAGAAGTTTTCTTTAACAGTTAATTCTTGACAGAAAATAACTCTCAAAAACTTAGAAAACACAAGTTTCCCCTTAAGTATAACTTAACTTAGTATAACTTAGAACTTGATAATGCAAAACAAAAAATCAGAATACTTCTCAATGCCCCTTATTTACATTTGAAATCTTTTATTACAACATTCTATTATGACCTTCCACTCAATTGTATTGGCCTTTAATTGCAAGTTATTAAAGTTGCTGCATTGGTTTTTATCAAGTTCATAACAGAGGTTTGAGCAATCTGAATGTAATATTGTTCAAGAAAATAATTATAAACAATTGAAAAGGAATTCTTCACGGGTTATCATCCGGGTAGAATTCCTTTTCATTATTCACCGGGAAAGCAGCAAATCTTATTTCAACAATTGAAAAGTCATTTCCACAGAAAACACAAAATATTCTTTCAATAATGATACCTGAAGTTAATTACTTGCAATATATTATTCAAGGAGATTACTTTCATTACATCTAACACTAATCAGAAAGGGGTAACAATAAATGATAACCTTTTGATCTCTCTAGCATGAAGGAATCTAATATGTTTCAAGAAAATAAATCTTTGAAACTAACGGTATTGCTATTAAAACACCTTTTCTTTGCATTAAAAAAGTTTCTTCAATCTCTGTTTTCAATAAATAATTATATTAATGATGAGCAAAATGATAATGGCTTCCGTGTTATTATGTTTTCTCTAAATGAAAAACTGCAGAGTAGAACAGGAATATCGAAAAAAAAACCTGTAACTCTTTGTGAAAGGAAAAGGGCATCTAAAGAACATAAATAAATGCAAAAAGGTACCTGGATAATATTTAAGAATGTATTCTTACCTATGTACCTATGCATGTTTCTTTTAAGATTCAAATAATCGAGGAATCGAAATAACAATGGAAAAATATAACAGAAGAGTACTGTTTCATAACTATGAACTTGATTGTCATTGTAACAAAGGCAATTTCCCTTTGGCATGAAATGTTTTATGGCTTAGAAATCCTTGTATTGTCATCAACAACTAAGTCCCCAAAAGAAGGATGAGAAATTGATGGACAAGTAAAGAATCATCTTTCCAGAATTCAAATCCTGATATTTTTCAAGCATAGGAAACGGAAATAATACAAAACAAAATTCATGACAGAAAAAATAATTTATAAGAAACCAACGTCAAGCTAATTCAAAGAGAATTAGGAATATGCTCCTGATCATATGATTAACTGTTTCAAATTTTTTACACGCTATTTTATTTACGTAATTTCTGTTCTCTATTCAGAATTACTTTACTGATATTAAAAAATACTTGAAGGCAAAATTCAAAGAAGAAGGAATAGTATGATACATCAGTAAGATATTTACAGCATAAAGTTAAGGTTTATAAACAGATAATGTCATACTATAGGCTTTATCAATTCTCTTACCCAACCACTGATTAAAAATCAATGTACATTCTCTAAAATTTTGCTGGAATATCATTAAAAATTGAAATAAAAATCCAGATGTTCATCTGATATTGATTTAACAATATATTTTAACATTTAAAAGGTTTTGATTTTCCATGAGAAAATTATTTCATTAACAAAATAAGACCTTTAAATCTACCACACGATGCTATTCTCGGCAGATACTGAATGAATATGAGTAAGTTGATGATGAATTGGTCAATCAAGAACACCTAACATATTCTATGCTAGTCCATCACTTCCTCAATAAAAATATTTAATTTAGGTAATAGCAGAGGAAATAATTCACGAGTGGGTTCATACTGAAAATATCAGGAAAAAATCACCAAGTTTTGTGAAATGGCGGTTAAATGAAGAATAATAATTATGGTTAAAGTGAACATTATTTTGGGAAAAGCACAAAGTTATAGTCCGCTAATTGTTTCTACTTTCAGTTTCAGCTCTAATCAGGAGCAACTATATTGGTTTTTTGAATCCATCAGGATCTCATCTCATCAAAATATAAGATTATGGCAATGCTCTTTTTACTTCTAATAATGTAATTCTAATCTTTTGTTACTAATATCATTAATACACCACTGGAACTGGACTGGTGACTTGAATGGTGTTTTATTTTATATATTAAAAAATAAACAAATATACTATGAATAAAAATCCCCAGTCCATGAGTTTCTCAATGGAAATTCATAAATAATATTCATACTTCTTATGCCACTGCATCATTTCATGTTATCATACACAGCTAATTAGTTCATAAAATTATTTATTCTATACATCAGAATAAAAATAAAGCAAGAATATATCACAATTTATAGTAGCATTTTATTTTAAATATATTATTATTATTGAAGGTCGCTATGAATGATTTCCTCAGTGTTTTAAAATTGAAGCTAGTCTTAAAAACCATTCAATAAATTGATTCACTTACTTAGTAAAAAGAATAAAGAAAGAGAAATTGGAATCAATTCAAGGAGAAAAATATAAAGAAATGGAAGAGATAACTCATAAAAGTAAGAGCTTACTTCTGATGACTAGTATCCTTCCTTGGAGGTGGGCCGAGACCATTACAAAGCAGAATCTTCCTTTCTTCTTTTCTGTGCAGCCAAAGTAGCTAAGATGAGATGTTAAACAGCATCCACTCACTATGTTCCACTAAGTATACTCGAGTATCTTAAATACTCCAACTGATGATCTCCATGGCAGCCTTGAGAAGTATTTTTCCATCAGCCATTTGGGGATTACTATAACAGAAATAATCAACATCTTAATGATTAATTGTTAATAATGATTACTCATGACTCATGCTTGAAAATTAAATAAATCTCTGCAAGATTACACACCACTACAGGTATCACCATAATATTTTATTCAAATAAAACTTATCTCAACAGTATTTTAAGGTCTCTATATGGGCAAAATTCTGTACTAGTGACTTCCTTTAACTACAAAGTTTAAAATAATAAATTGGGAGAAATATAGCTTAAATACATGCCCTCGAGAATATGATTAAATTCCAGTTACATCTATTTTTAAAAGCTGTATACATCTCAAGGAATGTTACAATAAAGAGTTTCATGAAATATCTAACCATCAACTCAGATAAAGCACTTAAAAGAATCTACAAGTACAATATGAAAGTCATGATAAGATGAATGTAGTCTTCAAATTTCTAAGCACTATAAACTTTATAAATGTTACAATAATCTAATCAATGGAATGAAATACTTAATATGAGCAAAAATCTTTAACAACACAAAATTCAACAAACAAAGGAATTCTCTTCCTCTATGCCAGGAAGAATCATAATTCATGCATGCAGCCTCCTTCAAAAAAAGTTACACAAGATTGAAGCACAAATACAAAATGAATGTATTGCATTCCATCATTCCCCAACACAGCACCAATTTAGATGTCATGAGGCTTGTAGGATAGAATCCTAAAAATAATTTAATAAAATTTATTACAAAGAGCATTCAAATTCAAGATGCCACAAGAATTTCAAGCAGCATGAGTGCATAAGGAACGATTTACTTCTCGATGCTGAATTTCAGAAATAACGCATTTGCCTGACATAAAAATGAATAAATGAAAATTGTTTAAAAGTTGACCTACGAATCTGGTGAAATAGCAAGTAATTTTAGACTTTATGGAAAAACTCTTTTCAATTCTCCAGGATCGACGATCCGCAATGAGATTCAGTTCATTGTTCCATACAAGTTATTGTTTAAAGTATTTAAATTAGCTAGTATACGTAATACAATATCTCACCTAAGATATCTAATGGCCATTCCTCCAAATGCTCAAGTACTCAGAGGAAGGACGAAATTTCCCAGGTGCCTTTTACCCTCCTTGGCGCCAGGTTTGAATACTAGAAATTCGTCACTATAGTAGCGCATCCATTGCAATGATTACTGTATCATTTAATCAGCGGGTATAGAGTGGGAGCGATCAACCTCCTTTTGATTATTTTTTGCAATACAAAATTTATTTGTACGACAAAGTCAAATGGTTTCTTTGATAAGTTTTCAATTGAAAAGATTTTAAAAGAAAAATGACACTTTTACACTTTGCTGGTAAGTTTCAATGCACTAATTCTGTGTTTACTTTAAAATGGATGTATAATTAATTACCCTGAATCATCCCTTCTGGACCCAATCCTGAGTAGTTGAGCCGGACGTTAGTATAGCTCCCTTATCGTAAACGCCGAAGACAACCGTATTTCCTAACGGAATATCATGAGAAATTTGAAACTTTCAGTAAATCTTATATTAGAATTAGTGGGGGGAAGTACAAAGTGTAGGTTCCGAAGTTCGAAATAGGTGGGAGTTGGGAGGAGACTCGTGTAGTTGCCTAGAAGTCAGGCGCTGATTAAGCATGCAAAGCATATTCTTAACCTTCCAAATAGATTTGAAGGATTTTTCCCAGAAAGTTTTACTAATTTTTGAGGGAAACGAACCTCTGATCTACGACAGAACTTTTTTGAACAGGATAAAGGCTCTAACAATACAGTAAAGCTGCAATATTTTGAAGTAGAACTTGCAATTGGTGCTTGAGATTTTGTTAATATTGAGAGTACTTTAAACTTAGACGAAGAGAATCTGCAACTGAATAGAAATTAAAGATGTTATCTTATAATACTTCATTTTCTGTGGTGGTGCGATTGCCTATGGAACATTTATCATATTTTGCATGACTATCGCCTTCTGCCAACATGTTATAAGGAAGTACCTTGCTTGTTAATGTTGAATTTCGATGAACGCAAATTAATGTCATCCTCTAACAGTACCAGCACATCTGATGCACCGCTTTACCTCGAAAGACAAACTATACCCAGATGCTGTTGGAATAATCAAATATTGCGTAAATTTCTGTATTCCTGAATTGTTTGTGAGAAATGGTATTAGTATTTGGTACTTTTATTTGGTGCGGGTTTTGGTATGGTTTACTCAATTTCAATGGGCAATCCTTAACTTATTTTTCGAAAGAGCGACGGAATACAAAGTCGGGGGTGAATCTTCCATTTATAATTTACAGTATCGCATTGCTTCAGCTTACGAGTTTGTCGTGAAATGTTACTCGTAACTATTTGATTCGAGAAAAATTGCGAAACTTAACTGAATTTTTTCATGCTTTATTCCATACAGCCTACCTCAACAGTTAAAGGATATCTCCTCAAAACATCACTCGATACAGTTTCGTTTCGTCAAATGACACAGCTTGGTCTCCCTGAGCATGCAAAATCGCTAATGAATATATTTCTAACTTGGAGTAGAACGGCTCGCCGCATAAAATGTAGGAGATTACTTCACAATCCTTTGCGTGCGAGACGATCTGAGCCCTGTTCTTTGTTAGGCTTAAGATATGGCCAAGGCCGAGTAAAAGGAGAAAGGCACCGAGGGATAACCATTCTGTCCATAGTAAAATGCATCTTCGAGTGTGCTTTTACTCCGGTGCTGAGCATAAAAACAGTGAATGGGGCGCTGAGGTTGTTCTGACAGTCTTTCCGAGAGAGATCAACGCTTAATCCCCTTTTGAATTCCATTCCCGTTTTAGTAGTTCCCAAAGAGATCGTACAATGCAGACATTCCTAAAATAACGCGTAGAAAGACACATTCATTAATCTTTGACATCTCGGGAGGATTACGCGCAACAAATTTCCTTTTCCCCATCAGAAACAGGAACGTAATTTATACTGTTTTTTCTCCATCTTCCCCTATGTCCTGTTCCTAGAATTCCTACTTCGACTGATTTTTTAGAATGAGGGTAAACTAGACGAGAGGTTGAAGAATATGGTTGATTCCGAGCCCAGATTGTATCAGGTAGTCAGGAATGTTGCTAATTTTATTCGAAATCGGATAAATCACTTATGAAGAGGGCAAGGACATTTAAAATAAAATTACAAAGAAATGTTTGGGGCTATAATGAGGACCTTGAAAGGAAACTGCGAAGGAAACGAAAATAAAATTTTACAAAACGATGGCTGTGCCCACATTACTACATGGGTCAGAAGCTTGGGCGCTAGAAGAAGAGACCACAAAGAGATTGAAACGTCAGAAATGTAATTTCTTAGGTCTGTGAAGGTCAGTAGCACATAAAATATATTCATATTCATAAAATATGAAGACATAAGGCTGTCTTCATTATAGCCCCAAACATTCCTTTGTAATTTTATTTGAAATGTCCTTGCCCTCTTCATAAGTTCATATTCACAAAAGATGTGGGCTTAACGAAAAACGGCACACTTAAGCCCATTCGGTGAGTTCAACATTTCTCTCAGTTTGCAGAAATACATTCTACCTGTACACTTCTTAAATAATAGCAATAAATTTGCGCTTTCAAGGATGTCTTTAAAAATGTCTTCGATTAAAGACACAAACAGCACGAATCGTCCGAAGTAGAATATGATTTTATTTAAACAAGAAATTTAAGCACTGGATTATTTACATGTTCAGATCACCAAGTGCATATTTAGAAAATGTTTACATTATATTTTTCTCGTTTCGCTGACGATAATTTGTGTATTCAGTAATTGTCAGATATGAAAGCCAAAATTCATATTCTGATCTGTTAATTTCATTATTTTTTTTTCTCTCAAGCTTTAGGGGGATGCTTAAAATATATGGAACTAATGAATGTATGTCATCCACAATGACGAAATTTATGTCTAAATTTAATTTCTATGTAAACGATCCGTTCGAAATAACAAAAAATTGAAAATACAAATACGATAATAAAGAAATTTATTCGCTTCTACTGCCTCTTCTCTTCAATATACCCGGAGATAAGTTGGAAAACGAAAATACATGGCACATATATTTAAAAAAGCCATTCTAGTATAGTATAAGAAAAGGAGCACCATGGAGTATTCAAAAAGACATGAGAAAATGTCACAGGGATTGGATTTCAGGAAGCAAGAATCCCTTATCAGATCTTTTGAGTAGTTAATGGAAAAGTGGCGAGAAATATCTTTCTACGTCAGCAGACAGATAAATCCCCAGTCTGTGCTGTGGGATTTTGCGCAGAATGTCCTCCTTCATCATCTTCCTCGGGACAGTTTTTCAAATCGCCCAAAAGGTCAAGTTGTCTTCTCAGGGAGCGAATGCCTCGTCCGGATTACGATTTGGAATCCGTCGCGTGGCTTATGATACTTCTTCCGCGTGTAGTTTCGTATTTATGAGTTTCCGGTATCGAAAAGAGGATTTTTAAGCGAAATAAAAGCATCTGATTCTCCTTTCCGTTCTATAAACAGACAGTACATGAATTTGAGCTATCCTTTTTGACGGGGTTTAGACTGAATAAACCACGGAAATACCGAACTATTAGCATTAATGCTTAAATTGCCTACGCTTCAATTTCCAACAAACTGCGTCAATTTTGAGGCACAGGCTTTTGTTGTCCTTCCTGCGTCTAAATTCCATCTATTATTTTGGTATTAATTCTGTTTGTCTTTAAATTGGCCGGTCCATTCACGCTGTCCGTTCATGTTATCTTTTCGGAATATGTTACAATGTCTTAGGGCTCCCCTCCAAGCGCCGTGGAGGGGATAACCGTCGACCGTCTATGATTTACACTGTTCAACTTTTTAAAAGAAAAAGAAACACTTATATGCAAGGTAGGTTATATAGAGAAACATTCTCTAATTAAAATTAATCTTCTTTAGCCTAAGCCTGACGATAAACTGAAAGTTCGAAACCATTGGTTGCAAATCCAAAAATATATTTGTGGAAAAGTACAAGTTATATTTATTATTTCATCTCTCTAATTATTCACATCCAATATACACAACAAAAATATACATATAAATAATGCAATTTTATTGCAATCGAGAAAGTATACAAGACCATCCTGGAATCATTCTGTCAGGGAAGCGTCTGTCCACTCCATTAGCTTGTTTACCTCTACAATCGTTGATAAGTAAACAATAGCGTTGGCGACCAAACTTCAAGATTTCTATATATGGCGTTAGGCATACGAGCGTGACAATTCGTTATATATGTTCATGAATTTGTAAAAAAAGACTTGGGCAATACCGAGTCAACCTCTCTAGTACATCACACTCTGTAAATTACTCTCATTTAAGTAGGTACTGAGAGATAGATATTCCTGCGTTTTACTGACCTTTTTGATCAAGTGAGTCATTGTTGAAGACCCGAAAGTAAATTTCTTCTAGTTCATCTTCTCTTAGATAAGAGAATAAAATTATAATTAGTAATCGGATCCGGAGTTTGGTATACATAATATG
Organism: Ladona fulva; assembly: GCA_000376725.2. Classification (NCBI taxonomy): domain Eukaryota; kingdom Metazoa; phylum Arthropoda; class Insecta; order Odonata; family Libellulidae; genus Ladona; species Ladona fulva. Next base: position 476,801 of record KZ308264.1, read on the forward strand.
CATTGTCGAAGCCTTAGTGTTGTTGAACCTGGGCTACACAACGCCTCCAATCTTCCATATTCCACCCCGAGGAGGCAATGAACTGTGGCAATATGAGGAGGGGATGTATTTTAAAAGGAAGGACGGAAGTAATTTTCCTGTGTCGTACACTTCCTCAAAACGAATTATTGTACATATTGTACGAGAACTGCCAACTTATTCTCGAAGAATGTTTTACAATCACCCCTCAAATACTATTTCTAAGTTAACAATCGGAATTTCGAAGAAGCGTAATATCTTAGTGTTGTATGATTGGCGAGTTAGTGAAAAAAATAACGGCTTGGATATAATTTTGAAGGGAAGCAGCTCTCCAAGCTGTCCTATTTTCCTTTCGTTCTATATTTTCTATCCTTACAATTTGCTGATAAAATTTTCCTCGCATCCAACATGTGCGAATCTACCGACTTTAATCTTAAGACTCTTTCGTCTATCTTTCTATGATTATATTATATAAATTATTTCTTTTATGTTATTCTGTAAGAAGTAGATCCATATTTGACTGATTATTTAGGGTAATTAGCCAGGAGAATGACGACATATGAGTTATATCGTAATTTCCTTAGATTTCCACGCTGTGTATATTTGCTACACCCGTAATTTAATTAGCCACTCAGGGAACGCTCTTCAAATTGAGCCAAATTATTCTTGGAATATCAAAGCTGTCTTGGAATTCGTATCAATTCATGTTTCCAGAAGTCAATGAGGGGTGCGCCCAGGACGTCACCGTCATATTTATATTCATACTCCATGTATGAAGCCCTGAGCAGGAAGCCAAAGATATGTTTAAATGGAAACGGTTTGAGATTTATCAGAAGTTCTAATCTTATATTCCTTAGGGGTTCAGGAATGTCTTAATTTTAATAGGAGAAATGACTGTTTTAAAGATTCAAATTCTTCATGATATGCCCATAATTTTTGGACAGATATTCCGGTTAGGGAGGGCATCTTTAAATTTGAATCTGGTATAACTTCTTTTTTGTAACTTTTTAAAAATGTACGCTCCAACTGAGCTTCATTTTAGTTCTGTTGATGCTTAAATAATGTTTCCGTGCAAGAAATTCACTCATAATGTCCTGGCTGAATCGATTTTTGATATATGGACGAAACATTAGAATTTAAAGAGTCATCTTCTTAGCATCCTTACGAAGAATTTAACATCGGAGTACTCATTTACGACATGAGTGCTGAACGGTGGAGTTGTCAAACGAAATCTCTTAAGAATCGATGAATACATCTGTGAAATACGATACTTTTCCTTGAATCTCATCTGCAGACTAGCAACGCATTCGTGAATCAGTAACGATATAGACTGTGCTTTGCGAAAATTCGCTAAGATAAATCAGTGAAGTTGTTTTCTTTAAATTGACTCGGAATCGTCCCTAAAAACTGGAAAAGCAACTACTAGGACGTACGAAAGACGTGAGTGAGTAACTCAATAATTTCCCTGCATATATTCGGGAACAACTGGCATCAAAGTCTATCAGGTGCGCCTTAGCAAAGGGGGCTATTTTGCCAAGGGGCGAAGATTTAAAAGACTTTCCTTATGAACTGATCTCCGATCAACTTATGAATGCCATTTTGTCGTGAGAAATGTTGTGTTATTGGGGATCAAGAGGAAACTTTACAATCAGATTTTTATTTTAGCTTCTTGTCAGATTCTAGACTAAATACTAGTATTGAAAAGTCATAAAGAGGGGTGATTTCTCCCTTCGCTCTCCCACAACTCCGCCAAAAAAATCGCACGTTGAATGAATGAAATGAGATGAGGTTTTCAATCGGTCAGAAATAAAACCTAAAATGACCCATTATCAGTAAAATCCAGCATAAAAATGACTTCCCGTACCGGGAATCGAACCCGGGCCTTCCGGGTGAAAGCCGGATATCCTAGCCACTAGACCATACGGGATTTGACTCTAAAGATAATACGGTTTAGATAAATTTCTGTTATTTATCTTCACCGATATTTCATTAAATAGTTTGCAGATATTTATATGTCTCTTAAAAATATCCGCGAGCATAGCTTGCGTGAACCAGCCAAGTTTCACTTACAGGATGATTAATCAATTCTTTCTACAAATAGTCCAGTCAATTTAGACACAAAAAAGGGCAGACAGGTTATTGTTTCTGACTGCCTTTACGAAGCGTCGAGGAGTGTTCCGTAAACATTTTTGATGGTGATACTTTGTTTTGAGAAAAAAAGAAGCAGAAGATGCCTTCGGTCCAACGAGCATTCGGATCGTAGGCATATTTTCACTGGGTCAGCAGGATAATATGAGAAACCATTTTAGCTTGAGCGTGAGAATACGATGATAGTGTGTGGTTAGGGGACGCAAATACATGAAATGAAATAAATGAAGTACATGAAGCAGGGTTCTCAAGTATTCCACCATGGAAAATCCCACTACCTATTTGTGAGACAATCCTGCTGCACTATCCGAGATCATCCACTCCTGATGTCATGTACAGGAAGAGATTTCATGAGATCCTAAATTTTTATCATGCATATATTCCATTTTATACCGATGGCTCCAAGACAGAGACTGGCACAGCATGCGCATTTACCTCGAACGATTATGGCACTATGAAAATTAGGCTCCATCCACACTGTAGCATATTCACTGCAGAACTTTTAGCCATAAGGATGGCACTATCATATATAAAAGGAAAAAATGGGAAATACATAATATGTACAGACTCACACAGTGCTTTACAATCTATCTCAGGGTATTTCCCTCTCCACCCCATAGTGCAAGACATACAAGCCCTGCTCTTAGAGCTTAAAGAGGAGGACATAGAAGTTCTATTCTTATGGGTCCCAGGGCACACGGGAATACAGGGAAACGAGAAAGCAGATATGGCTGCAAAAGAAGCTCTGAAAAGTTGGGACAGAGACTGGAAACTAGTACCAGCTCAGGATTTAAAGAACTCCCTGAGAAAAATAAGCATAGCTCAGTGGAAAGAGGAATGGCAGAGCTTATTAGGGAACAAACTCCAAGCTGTGAAGAAGGAATTAACCCCTTGGGAATCCTCTAACAGAAGTTGTAGGAGGGAGGAAGTTGTCCTCACTCGCCTTAGGATAGGACATAGTGCTTTGACACATGCCTACCTCTTCTCTGAAGAGAAGATTCCGCCTCATTGCGAGGAATGTAACTCCCCCCTCAGCATCCAGCATCTCTTGCTGGAATGCAACAAGTACCATGGGATCCGTAGTATGCTTGGAATAAGAGGAGATTTAGCCACAATCCTAAAAGATAACCCGGATACAATTTCCAGAGTTTTACTCTTTTTAAAAAAATCTGGCCTATTTGATAAACTTTAGTTGTCAAGAAAAGAGAGTTCATGATTATTATTACCCTCTTTTAATAACATATTTATTTACTGACCTTTTATCTTAACCTTTTAATAGTGCTTCTTTTATACCTAGAGAAACAATTTTGAAGAACTAATTATTTGTTTATCTATTATTTAATTACTTTTAATTTTGAGAAAGGATGCATGCAATGTACTAGGTACAAACAAAGAACAGGCATGACCTGTGAGTTATTGGTGCCAATGACCATAGTTGTCGAAGCACCTTTATTTTAACTACTACTACTACTACTAGAAGACGCAATAAGGTATCATATTGGATGCATCGGCGCTAAAAATCGCAGCAAACTTCGATGAAATGATCGAAATTTACAATCATACGGTTTTGAATTGCAAATAACGCATGGTAGATGAACGAGAAAATAAGGAGATATAACTAATCCTTCAGTAAAACAAATCTAAATTTTGAAGTGATTTGGTTTAATGAAAGCTGAATATTAAATTCTTACATCGCAGCACCTGAAAATGTCCTTGTCCATTTAAATCTCCTCCAACCGTACAGTAAGAGTGAAATCTCCTTCGTCCTTGAGGGGATGCTAATCAAAGTAACAACAAAAATAAAATGCAAAAGTTACTAATAACTTATTTCCTTAGTATATCTTTGATGTTTGTTATGATCAAAATTGTTGTATTTGTTTTTTTTTCAGAAATCCACTTATGCAAAATTTTACTTTTATGCCATTTTCGAAGAAACTATTGGGTTAACGAGTATTATTTTGAGTTTATATGAAAGCCTAATAAATTTGCTACAAATTCATTTCTTATAAATTTCCTCGCGGAATGAATATTTCTCAAGTTATTTGGCAAGATAAACGACTAATACTAATTTTTTTCATTTTTTGTAAAAAATGGCCAATATTTGAAGAGTCATATCTCGAAAAGTTTTGGAGGTATAGAGTTGAATTTGGACTTAAAATGTAGGAAGTTTTATGTATTTTAATACACAATTGATTAACGTTTTCTGTAGGACGCATACTTTAGGAGATATTGAGCGAAAACAGAAAAAAGTGCAAAAACAAGTTGTTTTTTTTTTGGAATAGCTCAGCTCGCACAAGTCTTTCGGTCTTGCAAAATTGGTATCCTACCATCCACATAGGTCCTAACAACATATTAAAAAATCAGAACTACACGACCTTTTGCAAAGTCGGATGTATAAATTGACTGGACTAAAATACGTATCAATTTTATTAGTTTTTAAATTCTTCCATTTTTGATCAAAAGCAGCGATGAAATCCGGAATTCCGATCCTGATTTGCTGCTATAATTTTACATAAATATTACTCAAGGTGAAATTTAATGCTTTCAAGAGTTATTCTTTATCTCTTTTTCGTTTCATTTTAAAGGTTTCGGTAAAAGATCACCTTTGGATCTGTTTTTTCCTCTTTTTTCCATAATTAAAACTTGATTATTCGTACTGTATCTCTTTGATACAGTGAAGGATTACTGGCGAAGCGTAAAAGATGTTTTTAAATAATTTAATTTAATAAAAAATGTTTTATTTCGATCGTCCCTGAGGGATGTATCAAAGAATTAATTATTAATAGGAATGATATACAAGAAGAAAACTAAACCGTTCGAGTTCTGGAGGACTTACAAGTTATTACCGTAGGTTATACCCATTGATTTGTGTATATTTGATGAATAATCGACAGCTATTTCGAAAAAGCGATAAGGTTTTAAGAGTTCATAAAAAATATTAATCTGTGTAATTGTAGATATTTCGCTCGCTCATCTTGAAATAACATGAAATATTTTGCTATGACAAAAATTCAATGCCTTACGTCACCTTAGAAAAATTTAGTGGCCTGTTTTTATCTTGTGTTGTTTGCGCTTCATGTCCCATATTCTTCCATCTTCCCGAAAGACGTTGAAATTAAAGATGCAGTTGATGAATGGGAGGAAACTTTACTATCCATCCAATATATAGTACGTAAATATTTTTTCATTTCGAACATTATTGTTAGAAGGACGCCAATAGAATATTAATCCTCTTTTATCCTCAGCACTCCTAGCAACTCATAGTCTGAGACTGCCAGTTATGATGCCAGTCGTGGTAAATTTAATTTAGTGTTTGTCTCAAAACCGCCGAAGAATTCCAAAAAGAGAAGTCGCTTAACTAAACTCAGCATTCGGTAAAACGTTGACTCTTTAAAGAAAATGGACTACATCTTATTTAGGACTTATTTTCTAGCGGAGTAAATGTTATTTGTTACCTGGTATCCTACGGGAGATATCAGGTAACTTACAAAGAAGATAGATACGTTGATAGATACGATAGACGCTGAAAGAATTTCTGATTTTGTCCACGGTAGAATCGAGTTCGTTCGCGAATTTTAATATGACTAAACCATTATAAAAGGCCAAGAGGCATAGCATAACGATCTAAATCCTACAAAAATTCTTGTCTGTATCGTTGAAATTCGAGACTTGAAAAGACGTGCAAAAATTTTCCAAAATCGTTTCTTTCAAAGGTCGCGTCGTGCCTTGATGGCCAATACCATCGTTGAAGTCGATTTATTCTCACTTTCTTCCTGTTTTCATTCGAATGCATCGCAAAATAGTAAGACAAATGGTTTGTTACTGAATTTGGGCCAGTAAATTTAGCTCTTAATTTTCCCATTACAAAATGCAATTCGTTAAAGGGAAATGGAAAGCCAGAAGACTAACTAATCAACAAAAAAGATAACTTTTACTAATCCATAATATGAAGATGACGATGACAAAGTGACGGTCTCCTCAGTGAATTTTATTCAGAAGACAAATCAAAAGAAATCTTCTGAATTTTTGTATATTTATTGGAATTTTTGAGGTGTTACTTATTTTTGTTTTCGTTTTGAGTTCTACATAGCAACGGCTTCCTCTATGTATCACTAAACGACAACTTTTGCAAGAAATATCGTCAGTCCAAGAAACAGAGGCCTACTATACATATATTTCAGTCCCACACTGGTATTTATGCTGGTTTGCAAATAAATACAAATAATTTTCCGTTGCTAATATATCCCTCCGTGAGATAGTTCAACTCGTGAGGCGAAGAATGGATGAGTCGTCCGGATTCTGATTCGGAATCCTTTGTTCAGCTTATGGTGATTCCGCTACACACGGCGTTCACCACCGTATTTATGAGTTTCCGGAATCGAGAAGGGGATTTTAAAGTAGACAATGCGTTCCGTCTTCCAACTGCCTCGCTGTCCACGTGAGCGAGAATTTTGATATTTCATCGCACGTCGATATGTAGTCGTGTCATGATTAATGGTCTAAAAGGAAACTGTAGAGGAAACTCGTACCCGCACAAGATATTTAAGATTCTCGTAGTTCAGTACTTGAAATTGTCTGCTGTGTGGTTTGAATCCATTAATCTATTTTAATATTGAAGCCTTTTTATTTTAACGCGATTCTTAGGTGCTCCTAATCAAATTTACACGCTTACTAATGCTTCCGCGTCATAATTTCACATTCACATAAATATACACTTACGTGTGATTGTTTTATTGAACGAAATGTTTGTTTTACTGCTCATTAATTTTATTAATTGTGGCAGGAATTCTCAAAAAGTTGTTATGTTATTTAACGACGTACGTAGGTTTAACATCTTTGTTTAACCCTTGACATTAAGACATTAAGTTGACATTTCTAGGAAGAGCAGATCGAGAACCACAAGGGCATTCTTCCGCTATCCAATCCTCTCACAGACTGCTTTAAGTACACACTAATGCTACGTGGAGTAATATTGCAAATAGCTTATTATTCATTTACTAAATTATTTGCTTGAGAATGTTGATTCAGAAGACAAAAACATGTACGAAGAATTATGTCCGAGGAAATAATTACGTATAATTGAGAGTTATTACTCCAGGATATGGAAATTTTAGAAGAGAGAAGCTGGAAGAATGTATATCTATATAGCTTGTATTTAAGAACTTATCCTACGTGGGAAAAGTTTTGATAAGAAGCACGATGTATATAGATGGGTTTAGAACTGCGTCTAAACAAATCTTTTGGGCAGTAGGAATTGATTAATATCCATTGAAATAATAACTACGACTTTATTTGAACTAATTTTACTCTTGCAAGACCACAGAATTAATCTTTAAAGTAGCATCACAAACAATGCAAACGCATGAATTAAATAAGGGTGAGAAATAAATATGGAAGGTTGTCTATTTGTCGACCTTGATAATGAAGAGAGAGAAAGGTCGAATTGGGCAACTCTTTGCCAGTCTTTTGTTTACAAATAAAGTCTCTCTTACGTTTTATGCTGGAGCAAAATCGAGGAGGAAAAGAGTAGAAGGGAAAAAGAGAAAGGGCTAAGGAAAGAGAAAATGGAAATCGGGAGGCATTTGGAAGATGCTCAGAGAATGTTTAAGCCTAGGGCTTTAGTCAGGACTTAAATGGACTGGTAAAATGTGACCCTGCAGCTCTTTTGCAAAATTTTCTCGCTAATCCCTAATTTAGGTTTTGGGATGCATAGCATTACCTCGCCTGTAAGACCTTCCAATCAGAACAGCACGTTCTATTTCGCTAATGTATTATTTGCAATTAGTATAAATGACAGCGATATGCAACGTTATCGAAGGGTATTTAATCGCAATGAGATTTCCGTCTGTGGGTTTAGTCTCAATTCGTACCCCCCTTTAAGGTGGAAAAAGTTATGTTGATATCGATATCTTTGTTTTTTATTCTCTCGCCCGCATTTTTCTGACACTTAAAATCATCTGCCGAGCGTATCAACGTTAGCCCCACCGAAAGAATGAGAAGTTGATTTTGTTCGTTTCGTTTCGTCGCAAAAAAGAAGAATGTCGCGCCGCGCAATTTCGAGCCCTACTCCATTTTCGTCATCCATTAATCTCTCGATATCCTCTCTCATCATATTTCTCCATTCTCGGGTGCCATTCTCACTTCTGTGTCTCGAAATTTCAACGGAAGAAAGATTTTACGACTAAGTTTTCGATTTCCGGAGCCATTTTATCGATGATGGACTCCCACGCTCTTCCGCGACGATTCTACACTTTCGTGCTCCGAAAATAGAGCGATCGTTTGGAGCAAGTGACTTCTGAGAGATACGGAACATATCTTCATTTTATTTTTCTATGCGCAATCGGGTGTTATAAAAAAAGAATGAAGCACGACAATATGCATGGAACTGTTGGAATTTTGGGTTATTTTCAAATCGCTCAGGTGCAAGGTTGATATATTCATCAGACTGTAATCTGATTGAAATTTTAAGTTTCTGTAATTTTGAATAAATGCTCCTGAAGCTATTTTTCGCCAGAGTCCGTACCTACTTCCAAATATAGGGTAAACCAAGTGGAACTTAGAAAAAAGATTCGAAGAACTCTTAGCTCACTTAAAATACGAGTATAGTAGTACTGTTAAAAGTGCTTCGACGACTAAGGTAATTTCGCACATGTTAACCCCCACCGGAAATCGAACCCAGGACCTCTTTCACCAAAAAGGTTTTGACAAAGGCAAACGCGCAGCCTACTTTGCTATCCAAGAGCCCAGCTCACTTCAAGCTCAACCAAATTCAGGTCAAATTTATTTTTCAAGCACCACAAATCAAGTGTAATGCATCGCAATCTCATAGTTAATTCGGATTAATTATAATTAAAGAAATCCGTAGGTACAGAAAAAACTCCAAATTAGGCGCTCGTGAAAGCATTATCATACATCAAAAGCAAGAGAGACTTATGATTGGCGATCGAAGCCCAATTCCAACTTCCCCTTTACACTCTCTCGCCCTTCCGAAACGAAGGTAAAAACAAAAAATTTCACCCCCTTCCTTCCTAATGTCACACCGAAAATACCCCACCGTTTTCTTACTTAGTATTAATCTTCCCCTGAAGATGACAGCTTTGGTATTGAAATGAGCATAGTGTGATTCCTAGATCGGTTAACCCAGGCCATTCCGTTGTTTCCAGAAGTGTTCATAGCGGGCTGGTACGGATACCGACGGAAACGGCTTTAGGAGAGTTTTATACATCTAATCAAAGGATTTAGCCCAAGATGTATCAAAGCGGAAGAAATTTTAAAAAAATTGGTGTATCGTGTAAGGAAAAACTCTGTATTTTCAATTGCGTTTCCCATTTTTCACACATTCAAATTTCCAAGGAAAACCGGACATAAAAAGAACTCCGACACTTGATAAAGAAAATATACCGGAGTCTTTCGCTCTACGGATGCTTCATTCCATTAAGCTGTCGAGTCAAATATTAATACAAGTCGTTTTGGGAGACTTTGCAGGCAAGGGCGAAGTAGTTCGTCCGACTGTGAGGCATCGTCTATGGCCAACGTTCTCATAAAGGAACCGGCCATGAATAGTGGTAGAAAGGAGGATAAACAAAAGAAAAAGTTTGCTTTGCATTTTGCACGGTAAGACGTCCACTTACGAGTATTTCCAAGGGAATACGTACATAAGAAAGTCTGACTTTCTTAGGAACGATACAAGAATGAGGAATATTGAATTGTAAGTATTTAGAGCCGTTCCACTAAAATCCACATGCCACTTGAGGTAGAGTTAAAAGAAACCCAAAGAAACGGTGCGTATTTTTATTGATTTCGTCAATTGATCAACCTTAAATGATTTACATGTCTCCTAAACCTTATGAGAAATTTCAAGTGTTCGATAATGTTATGGAAAATTTCTCATTTACCTTAACAAGACTCGTTTTTCAATAAAGACTTGATTTATGGCTGAAATTTAATTGTTAAAGTTGACTGGACTATTAATTTTTTTTTCGAAAAGTATAAAATTGAAAACAAAAACATTGTTATTGAAAAATTTGCCGTTTTATGTAAGCCTAAATACGCGCCATTTAAAGTAGAAGAATATGAAATCACGAAAAAGATAAATTTCCCGACAATCGTGACAATGGTTTAGGGTCAATATTTGTCCGATAGGTAATATTTCAAGGTACCGTGTATTGTTGAAACAGATCAAAACATTATACTGTTACTGGTACTCTAGTGTCATCTAATGCAGAATAATCTTGGAAATTGCATAAATTATCTTAACGATCGTTAACTTAATATGGTAGTCCAAACCACGAATCTGAAATACTCATAAGATGAGCGTCGAGAAAAACCTTGGAGCACATTGCTTTTAAATGAATTGGTTTCAATGGAAGTGGATTAAAAGTTCTACGAACTCTCTCTCTTTCTCTCATGATTTATAATTTCCAGTAGCTCAAGAAGGTTGCATTTAGCCTCAAGCGTTGTACATTGATACAGCTTTTAAGTTCGTTTTCCCAACTCCAATTTTTTCCCACCTTACCATGAGACATGAAGGAAAAGCATTTCTTCGGATCAACCAAAGTTGTTTGTCGTTACCTTTCCACCATTTCGATATAAAGATTTTCCGCGTAAGATTCCATTTTGAAGTTTAACGACGATTTCTATCAGAAACTCGACGATGTTTCTTGCCCCACTATTTTCATCAAAATGTATGAATCCTCCGGATACTCTTGAGGGTATATACACTACCATACATTTCCATTAAAATGTTCTCGGAGTATTATGAGATCCGGCCATTTTACCGTCCTAATTTTCTCTCCGTAAAGACATGATTTATTTTGAGCCTTGCGTATGCAAGTGTAGACTTTCTGTAAAAGCATATGGTCTGTATTCAAGGCTATTTCAGGAACACAGAAATACTACAGAAATAATAGAGTTTTGATCTAAAAGTTTTAATAAAAATATGGCGAAAAGCGGGATTCAATTAAATAATTAATAGCCTTTCAAAAAATTCGACTCGTTTTTAATTAAATCATATTTATCGCTCCTCAAGTTTTTTTAGAGAAACCTAAACCCTAAGGAAACAATTCTGGAAAGCAAGATACAGCTGGATCTTTATCATATAATATTCATTTTACAATAATATTTCCTGCGAGTTTTGATTCGGAAATTCACTGGGACTTCACTCTATTTGTAAGAGATTCCTTCAGCAGACTTTTCCTGGGTTTTTGGCTATGGATTATAATATAATTCGATGGCTAAACTATATCAATATGCTTTAGATTCAATAATTTTGAATGATTAACTTACATAGGACTCTACTGATTGTGAGTATTGGGAACTTCTATTTCACAAAAGGATTCTATTTCTCAGTTTCTTTTTCCAAATCCTCAATTTCTTTTTGACTTCCATTCAGAGTTTCTCAAGTCATTTCAATTTCTTATCATTTCAAAATCCCAAAAATGTTGTTTCTTAAACTTATCGCAAGTAAAATTCAGTTATAAACGAAAATATTATCACTTTCAACTCAACTGTGTTCAGTGGAGGACTCCAAAAAGAACTCCATATGCTTCAAAATTTAGTTATCCGACCATATCTCATAAATAATTCTCACCCGAATTTTTGTTTACTTTTCACTTGGAAGCATTTTTAAGGAGTTAGAGTTGACACCGGTCGACATTAACAATTGTTGCTATCGTTTCCTCAGATTAATGTTCGATAAAATACTTAAAGAAATATAGATGGAAAACATACCCTTGGAAGTTGATTACTAAATATAGAAGCCGAAAATATCTCTATTTCCGTTAGAAACTAATTCCTCCACAAGAAGAATTATTGTCATCCACGTAATTGAGGCAGACCAGATGACTTGGAAGTTAAACTAATCGCTGGTCCACGATTGAGCCCACAAGCATAGCTATAAAGAACTTTTATCTGGTGACAGAAGGCTTTAAGGATTGAATATTTTTGCAAGGCATCATAGATGAATGAAATAAAACCAAATCACCTCAGCTAAATTTCATTACTTTCGTCATAATCTACCCGAAATATATCCTCAAATAAATCAATATTGGCATTTGTTTTTATTATTGTACTTTCTTTATCGGAAAATTTCAATATTAATTTTGTAAGTTAGTGAATTATCGTCTGTTATTGATATCATACCTTGTAAGATACAATAATCATTATTTCTGATATGGAATAGAGTCAAGAGTTGTCCATGGAAGACGAATATAAAAAAAACTACGTAACGAGATATGCTAATTGTCATATTTTGGCCATTTCTTATCGAATGCTATGAAAATTGTTATTCATTGGGTTATAGTCAGAAGGGGTCCGAAGAATTTCGGAGCCCCAAGAGAGGACCATTTCTGGTGTTTTCGCAATTTTAATTTCGCAATTTCGCACGTGCTTTCGATGAAAAATTATCGTTTAATGAAGGTGACTTAAAGAAAAGTCTAAGGTCCGGTATTATAATGTGTGCCCAAATGGGCTTTTACTAATGTTCATATTAGGGCATTGTATCATAATGGTTTTTAGAGTTAAGTGAAGATTGTAGATAATCCTCTATATGTATATGATGGACTAGCATAGATATTAACTATAATCTCAACTTTAACTCTATACAACCATTATGATGCCCTATAATGAACATTACTTTAAGTCCATTTTAAGCATACGTTATAAAAACGGCCATTGGATCGCTCTGCTGAACACCTGTCCTTTTGATAACTGACCGTTATGAAATATTATCAGATCCCTAGACGTGGTTGTTTAGTGCCTGGCTCACTAATTTGGTTTTCCTACATCCCTATCTCCTTTCTTCTAAATTTAAACCTTGAAAATATACGTATATCGGGAAGTATTTTTTCCGATCTCTAAATCTGATAATTTTCCCCATTAGCCACTGCAACAGAGTCTGGATGTCACATTACAAATCGAGATCCCTGCCTTTACAATTATGCCTCTGAAAGCGAAGCTTAGCTCGCTTGTGTTGTAAGACCATGCTCAGGGTCGGCCAAGAATCAAGGGGTTTCTTGGATGCCTAGCAACCGGGTTCCCAGTTTGAGGGGTCCCGATTTTACATTTTTTAAATTTTAAGTACTGAAAGAAATTTGTTTTTTTCAAATATCACGCTTTATTAATCAACCATTAGTTGTCGCATGGGCAGAGGAAGCAGAGATTTCCGACCCTGGTCATAGTACTGTACTTTGGTGGACTTTTCCATGAATGGCATTCTGCCTCAGTCGTATCAGCATTGGTTATATTTCACCCCCTCATTCCCTCTTTGAAGCTTTTTGTAGTTGCCGGTGGTGGCTCAAACCGTCCATCAGCCAACTGAATACTTAAAAGACCGACAGATTTATCACGTATCCAACATTTTCCATAACATATGATTAATGAACTTGAGTTTCGATGAAAGGAATGGTGTCGCTAAAAGAGATTACATTTTCAATTTATTATTCAAATATTCAATAGTCCATTGACCCGAAAGTATTCAAAGTATAACGATTGGAGTACTCGATCGCGTAGTATTCAACACCACCCTCTACCAACTTTTATTCATCTTGCTCTTAGACTTTTACGGCCTCTCCGAGAGTCATAAACGGGGTACTCCATCTGACCTGCGGCTCTCAACGCCGCATTCTCGCCCATAAATTCGCTTCTAAAGTGACTCCAAACTTAACCACCCGCGAGGTAAACACCTCGATGCATTTCATGCGTCACCCAAAAGGTTTTAAACTCACCTCTTGAACCTCATGATGCGTTATCCTAACTGCTTTTGGCCATACGAGGGTAATACCTCATAGGATACCATTGGGAACTGAGTCATGCTTTGGTGTTACTTTCATTATTTTCTGAGAGACGCTTCTATGCAAGTTTTCAGTACTCTCATTTTCGACCAACTGAAAATATTGAAGCTTGGAGGACTAGGCTGAATTTTTATCGTTGTATGAAACATTCAGTGTGATAATCCCGTAATGGCGATGTAATTGACTATCCAGTGCTCGCAATAGGGAAATTCCCGGAGCAACATAAACTTGGTGATATATCTAGAGGCATTACTATCCGTAACAAGTTCCTGAAGATTCCATATCTTGACGAATAGATCAATTTTCGTGTATTTTCGTGTAGAGTGGAGGATAACTCTCATTTACATTACCCCAGCCCAATAGTGACTGCGGTAAAATGAAATAGACTGAGGTATGAGGTATGCTGAATATTGGCATACAAGTGGTCACACATTGTTTAGAATGCTTTGAAGAATGTTATGCACATGGTCACTGAGGTGTGTTTAACGCGAAACTCCAAGTTCTCAGAGCATTCTAGTTAAGTATGGAAAGGTAGGGAGCAATTCATCACACCTCAATTGGCCTCATCCCCTCTTCAAAAAATTTAGTAGCTAATGGTGGAGGAGAATAGGTTTAAACTGACCTTAGAGCTGAAGAATGTACGACAAACTATCTTTGAACTATTTTAAAACTTCATCGATTAAAATACTGTTGGCCACTTTTATCTTTTAACTTCTGGCACGTTGAATCAACTTTAGGAAAACATGAAAGGCATTGATGTAAAATCGTTTTTCACGAGTTAACCGGGCGGAAATATTCTGTGCCGTTGCAGCTCCGTTGATTTTGAGTAATTTTATTAATTTCCAATTTCCAAAGGATCGGTTTCATGTCAGCATTTAGATAGGAATTTTAGATGCATTTAGATGTCAGTTTTAGATAGGAATGTTATTAGGATAATTAGGATTGCTCCTGAGCTGGTCGCTCGCCAAAGATGTTTAAACTAAGCCATTTTCTGAGCGACTGATATTTCTTAGGACACGTAAAAGCCATTATCTTAAAACTTCATTAATTTCCTTACGATATTGCCCGGTATGAATTCTTTTATCGGATTACATAGTTCAAGTTACTGAGCTGGGTGCTCGCCAAAAATTTAATCTAAGCTTCCCAAGCCATTTTTCGAGCTTCCGATATTTTTTAAGACACGTGAGAACCATTACCTTCAAACATCATCAATTTCTTTATGAAACTGCTCGCTATGAATTCCTCCAAAACTCTATAATTCTGGTTACCTGCTCTATCTAAAATTTCCAAGTTATTAATTA
Organism: Ladona fulva; assembly: GCA_000376725.2. Classification (NCBI taxonomy): domain Eukaryota; kingdom Metazoa; phylum Arthropoda; class Insecta; order Odonata; family Libellulidae; genus Ladona; species Ladona fulva. Next base: position 492,057 of record KZ308264.1, read on the forward strand.
ATAGGAATAATATGCGCAACTCATTTAAGAAAGATGTATAGAAACATGTGGCATGGTTAAGACCCTTCTCAAGTTCAGAACCAATACCACGAAAAATGAGAAAAAAGTTATAATAATTATAATGAAGACTAATAACATTCGTAATTGCATGGAACTTGACATCAGTCTGTTCTCAAAACGCTGTCATTTTGTGGCGAGAATTAATAATAATAACAGTAGTAGTAGTAGCAATAAGTAGCAACCATTGCTCAGCTCTTAGACGATTACGTGTAACAATTTTCTTTTCTTTCTATCATAAAAGATGTATTCTATTGCAAAATAGAACAGCTACCGTCCGCCCTGAATATTCGTACGGAGTGTGGCCGTAAAAATTGCATGCTTTTCTACCATTCGAATCTTGAAATAAAATCAGTCTAGAATGCGTTGTGGTAATAAATTCTCAATAAAATTGTTCTGGTTTTTCGCTTCAAGAAATAACTTTATTTTTGTCGAGCGACTCTACGTAATCTTTTTATAGGATATAATATATTGTAATTCCTATCCATGCTTTTTAAGTTATAGAAATATGTATTGTAATTTAAAACTTGTTTATTTATTCTTGCCATAGTGAACCGGCTGAGGTTTCTATGGGATGTATATTAGTGTAGTTTATGAAATAATTCCAATTTTTACTCCTATTTCTACAATTACTACTACTACTACTAAAAATTCCAAGTGGGGAGCCTCAGTTTGATGTTCTAACCACCGGATAATACGGAAAATGAAAAATTTGAATATAGATAAATCATTGGTGTATTTTATCGCCAAATATCAAGAATTATAAATAATAATCGATTTGGAGTGTATGTTTGATNGAGACAATTCACCCAAAAAATCTCCCAAAAGATGAGGAATACCTTAAATTCTGCGGTATTGTTCTTCGGCATTGAAATAGTAAAACCATCAGTGGTTCGCGGATCACCAGTTTACGACCTTTGAAATATAGTACGCAACTTCGATTTATAGGAACGTAGGTTTATTAAATTATGGTATTTTTTTCGAAATGCCTTATTCAGGAAATTTTTACATATTCAATTTAGGCTTCATTTTTATCTTATAACAATCCAAATTTTATTTGCTATGACAGTGAAAATATTTTGTATATTGGAATGTGTATATTTTATGTGAATTATGCGAATATTTTTCATAGGTAAGTAAAGAAAAACACAACATGTTTGATTAAAAGCCGCAATTGCCTCTTAATTTTTATAATGGCGATTTCAATACGAGGAAATTTATTTGATCCTTTTGAAATACTTCTGTAAATCAAACAAATTTATTTTTGAGATTCTTAGAGGGTTGTTCACTCAGTTAAACCTGCCAGAAATACCTTTTTTACATTTTTATCATAAGGAATTTTTACATGATTTTTATCTCTATCTGACAAGGCTGCTCAAATTCACGTGGACAAATTTTTTTTACTGGTGTCGTGTAATTTTTCTTCACATTTTAACAGTGTTAGATTTACAAAGAAGACAACGTCACTTGGGGACAAGAAATTGAGGCTGAATCGGTAATATGAGAGAATCGGAGAATAAAAAAGCTTGTCATAGTTTATTTTATTTTTGGGGATACTTATGAGATGTCTGCAAACCGTTAAGATAAAAACTAACGAATTAGTTTCAGCGTTTTTCTTATTTTGCGCGACCACTATTATTTGGCCCAGACAAATAAAGTTTCGTGGAAAATTTGGTCCAATTTGCTTATCATGGGGCTACCAATGATGTCCGGCATATCTTTAACCGGACTTTATTCAACGGAGAAATGTATGGGAAAATGCAGATGTGGGCGGTCGCTGTGATGTTTGATTTGGACATTCCTTAGGTTTTCGGCTCAACCACACGTTTCGCGGCGGTCGAGCTATGGAAATTGGAGCTGATGTCACGTTCCAAGTTTTTCGTCTCTTATCCCGTCTGGACATGCCTCTCTCTCGAGTGCGTGGATTACTCACGTTCAAAGGGATCCCACACCTTTGTATTATTTGCACTGCGCAATCACGACTGTCCCCCTTTCGTTCTGTCCGTTCCTCACCAAGTGCGCTAACGTATTTAAAACAATTTCCCTATAGTACGAGTATTATATTCCTTAGTGTTAGTGTTGTTAAAAGTGCTTCATAATCTAAGGTCATTTAGCTCGTAGGTCCTCTCCGGTAATTGAATCCGGGACCGCTTTCACCGAATACGAACACGTTGTCCAGTTGGCTATCCAGAAGCCCAAATTTCCGCACAATCTCATTCAAAAAACTTCACATATGTCTTTAAGAAAACGTATCTGAAGTTTCTCATGGAACAATTAAATAAACGTTACTGTGGAAAAAGTAATTGGTTGAGGTATAAGGATCTAAGGCTTTCCTGGTGGATTGCTTGTAAGAAGGTTTCTCGGGTTTCCAACCAGGTGATTTCTGGAGACATTGCTGTCGCCCCCATTGAGGCGTCCTGATTGAAGAAGTCACCTGGTCGAAAACTCGAGAAACCTTCTTATAATTGGTTGAGGGTTCTTTCAAGCGTAGTATCCGTGAAAATGGTCACATTTAGGGGGAATAATGGATGCGGTCAATTGAACCGTTCTCTGTCGCTAGCACGAGACAGAGGGGAATGTTTATGAATTTAAACGTGGGGTAGGTTCTGTAACCTAACCAATTCTATATTATGTATTTTCAGTGAAGGTTTATCTCCTATTATGAAAATTCACTGTTTTGCTTCCTTCACGACACACTTGCGCATCATCACAAAATTCGCGGAACCAGAGGTGGGAAAGTGGCGGTCTCAGGCCTTGCAGAGCATTTTCGGATGTTCAAAGTGGCCTTTTCGTCACTTCCTGAAAAATTCATCCACTTTCATTTTGTTTCCCAATACTGTTCATTACTTGATATGAAAATTAATAGAAAGACGTTATTTATAAGGTTATTAGTGACTGAAGTGGTTTTTCTTAATTCAATTTCGATGTTAAACTGTCTGAATGTAAAAAATGCGGTGCTATGATTTTATATGAGGCCCTATTATTTCATAAGAATCCCCAAGATTCCGTATCATCACCATGAGTTTTCTACCTTTATTTTGTTTCCCAATACTGTTCATTACTTGATATGAAAATTAATAGAAAGACGTTATTTATAAGTTTATTAGTGACTGAAGTGGTTTTTCTTAATTCAATTTCGATGTTAAACTGTCTGAATGTAAAAAATGCGGTGCTATGATTTTATATGAGGCCCTATTATTTCATAAGAATCCCCAAGATTCCGTATCATCACCATGAGTTTTCTACCTTTTGATAGGTTCATGTGCCTAAATGTTCCCTACTCAACGCCCTTTCTTTTGCTTCCTGGTAACTTACTCCACCCTTTATGTAATCTAACAACTTTTGTCTTTGTCCTCCACTCTGTTTTTTCGTAGTATTCTACCCTCAATTGAATACTTGATTACGTATACGGCACCATGATTTCATATGCGGCTCACGGTTTTTATACAATAGAATGGTACATGTAGACGTCTCAGATTAAAAAGTTTTCGCACTCCTGCACTAAACCAGAAATTTGTACATCTCCAATGGTAATTCAGATTGATGAAGAAGGCGAAGCGTATTAACGAAGGGCAGCGTCAGAATATGCTAAACGGTTAAATGTTTTAGAGAATTAAGTACGTATTTAACGTAAAGTACCATCCTTAGATACTGCACGATGGAGTTGAGGAAATTCATATAGAATCTCTGTTCTATGTTGTTAAATTTGCTCATATGTTCCAATGTCAACTCAGAAATGTAAACCATGGCATTTCAGCTGATGCTCCTCAAAAAAGTGCTGAAAGCGTCTCGCTTTTTTCTTTAGTTTTTAATATTCCTATATTCATAGCATATACTGAGGAATGAATGGTGCTGAATAATGGCTTTAATTAAGGTTTTCCCCCTGGAACGTTAGGAAAAGTGTTACTCGTAGAGTCATAGTGTTTCCCGTATGTGAACTTGTTCCGCTTATAGCATTCTTTCTCGGTGAGGCAACTACCTCACTCTTTATTTTGTCTAATAAGCCTCATTTCGATCTTCTAGCTCTTGGTGGCAAATGGTGGAGGGAATGAATTTAAAGCAGGCCTTCACAGCTTGAGTACTTCATAGAGAGAAATTTCATATACGCTTAATATAGCTGGATTTTATATAATTTGGTTAGAATTCAGTATGAACTTATTCAGGATATTCATTCTGCTTTTCGTTCGCTTCTTAATTTTTTAGAGACAATTCACCCAAAAAATCTCCCAAAAGATGAGGAATACCTTAAATTCTGCGGTATTGTTCTTCGGCATTGAAATAGTAAAACCATCAGTGGTTCGCGGATCACCAGTTTACGACCTTTGAAATATAGTACGCAACTTCGATTTATAGGAACGTAGGTTTATTAAATTATGGTATTTTTTTCGAAATGCCTTATTCAGGAAATTTTTACATATTCAATTTAGGCTTCATTTTTATCTTATAACAATCCAAATTTTATTTGCTATGACAGTGAAAATATTTTGTATATTGGAATGTGTATATTTTATGTGAATTATGCGAATATTTTTCATAGGTAAGTAAAGAAAAACACAACGTAGTAAATTTTTCAAAAAGTGTATTCTTAATTTTAAGAGTTATTATTGCTGCAATTATAATAGGCATAATGAACTGAACTCCTTTCCACCCTCAATAGACCCTTTCAGACTGTCGTATGACTCTTTCTTAAAAGAATGTTTCAATCGAAATTTATGTAAATAATTCTTTCCTTTGTAAATATTTCCTACAGTTAGCTGTGCGCATTTCTTAAGGTGTAAGTTTTCATGTTTATAACAGTTAATTTGTTATGATTTACTGCATGGAATTCACTCTAAAAACGGTGCCACCACTGTATGTGAATCTATTAAATAAATAAATAAAAATAAATTACAAATCCTTATAGAATACGGTTTACAATATCACACAGGTATTTTTTAAATGTATCACTATGTATAATTCGATAGCGCAGTTCTAAAACATAAGCTCAGTATTTACTACTCTCCTTTTAATATTTGAATGTTAAAAAGTGATATTATAATGTTGAAACGACAAAATTTCCAATTTTTTTGCTCTTCCTAGTTGAACAAGCTTAGCGTCTAATACGGAAAAAAATTCATTCGTATGATGAGAAAGTAATTTTTTCCTGGATACTTAACACTTTTCAGAGCATAGCATGAAAATAGGCCCGGAAGCGAAAAAGTTACAGTAGGAGCGGAGATTTTATTTCACCAGAAGTCTACATGAATGTCTGTACGATTGAAAAAAGCATCATCCTGATTTTGAGATAGCCAGGTAGCTTGATGGAATTACATTGGAATGATTCATAATAAACATAAGAGAAACGAATTAAATTGCTAAGTAAATCCAAGTAGAATATTCTCCAATGTATTTGCATTTACCGATACAAAGAAGACTGAAATACGCGGATTTGCGTCATAATTACAGCAAATGGCCGCACTGAATGTCCAAAAAGTCATGTAAATTAAATATAAAAAACGATCGCTTTTAAACGTAGGATTTTTGAAACGTAAAACAATATTCGCAATGAAATGAATTTAGAGTCATGGTGGTCACACTTTATTTCCCGGAGGACGGTCCCTTTCATTTAAATTTAATAACGGCACTTAATTAAATTTCTAGTTCGATTCGGGTTCGATTCCCGGTGAGGACACACGTGCGAAATGACCTTAGCTGTCGAAGCACATACTGCTACTACTACTATCTCAAAAGGAATGGTGTTAAGTAAGAAATGCTAAGGCACATGAACCTACTGAGTGGTTTGCATACGACGATCATTAGCCAAATAAAATGAAGCAAACTGTTCTGACATTACCCAACACATTAATACTCTTCAAACATTTACAAATGTTATTGTGTAACACTTGGGAATTCGTGATATGGCTTTTATATATATTAGCTTTTAGATATGGTGGAATTCACTCGTTCCCTTTCTACTGAGTCATTCTACCAAAAATGCAATCGTTTATCGAATATTTTTTCACGTTTGTGCCCAAATGAGAAAACTACCAAACGGACCTCGCAGCAATGCACGCATTACAGTCTTTGTGATGTTTTCAAAGTCCCTGCCAAACTAAAAGCTCTAAAAATCGCATTAATAACGGTAATGTAACAGCTGAAATGGATTTTAAAATTGATTGCTATCGTTTCCTTGCTATTCAATATGCATCGCGACATCATCACCTTGGTCATTTAATAAGCAACTCGTTCAATCAGTGGAAAATGGAATTTTTATAAATGTAGTTTGAGGGTGACCTTTTATGCTTTCATTAAAATCTGCAGACGGAAATGACGTACGTATTGGAAAACAATCAGACCGTTATGAGTGAGCTTTCTCGGTCTATTTCACAGATGAAGGCTTCTAGGGTCTCCAAACGAGTTGTTTCTTCGATTAGAAGTTATGTCTCCTTTCTCTAGTGTATTCTTCGGACCACCTGGACCTTAAGATTTCTTAAGAGGACTCCAGAGGAAGGAGTCGGACTGTTGATTATAATGAAAGAAACAACCCGGTTGGAGATCTAAGAAACCTTGATCTTAATTAGATGAGACGGGTCTAAGTTAAATTCAAGACGTTATATATGGTATTTGCAGAAGTCTTCATGAGCTCATACTTTTACATCGTAGCTTGAAAAATAGCACCCATACTAGTGGAGTAAGTTTCTCTTTTAATTAATTTAAAGTTGTAATAACTTTAAGTTTACTCTTGTAATAATTTATCTTTACATTTAATTACTGCTACTATTTCGAATCATTATAACGAATGAAACATATATTTTTATTTAATTTATTTTCCTTAACCTGCCCAAACTTTACTTATAACTTATTATTTCATTCTAGGATGATATTTATCTGTAGAAATTTTAAAGAAAATACTTTTTCGGACATCAGTATAGAAGCTAAAATTAATTAACATTTGAACCTGAACATCTTATTTATAATCAGTTGGTATTTATGCACTTGGGACTATAGTGCTGCAAAGCTGTTAGCTACTGGAGAGTGTCAAACGGAAGTATAATCCTTTTCTGAGACTATAATTTAAACAGCGGCAATGTAATGATATTGAAATATGTCGGCAATTTGAGAAAACTTTATTTCATTACATAACATTAGATGAGTTAGGCATCTAAATTGACTCGAATGAATAGGTTTTCTTATTTTTGCTGAATTATCATTTAAGGTTTGGTCTCTTCTTTCTCAGTTGGTATGCATCAGTAGTTATTAGAACTTTAAAAAGGTTACTCGAAATTATGCTCTGATATCGTTGTTTCTAACATGCAGCATCAAACAGAGTGGCGATGGGACGATTAATAGGAATCGGAAATCGGCAATATCAGAACTATTTCGGAGATAATAATTGGTATTGGAATCCAATTTTTTAGCCTAATTCCTGATTCCGAATTATTTGGAAGTATTTGTTTCTTCCGTTTCTAATAATTCTTTCCACTTTAAATGATTAATGACGAATAGATAAATACTGATTAATTGAACAACTTGTAAAACTAAAATCTACAGATATTACGGCATTTAATGTGAATTTATTAAACTTATTCCCGTACAAAAATGGAATCCTAGTTTATACTCAACCCTCAAACATTTCATAAAGTTCGTTAGCTCTACTTTTTTCGGCTCAAGTTTAAATTTTTATTTCTTATATCTTTTTAAACATTTAATATTAAGTAGGCAATCAATTTATGATAGATCATAACAACTAATGAATAATTTCAAAGAGTTAGATGCAGAATGTTTGGTTTACCTGGTAAAAAAATAAGTTATTTATCGTTTAGCGACTATGTTCGATAATTGAAAGGATAAACAGTATAGAAAGTTGCTACACTTGTGAAATATAATTATCCCATAGAGAAATTCCTCAATCGTGCTTATTGAAATAGTGTAGAATTACCTAATTTTATTCTAAATGTTGTTAATGGTGGATATTTTCAGGAAGAATCAGTCAGTGACATAAATATAATGCTAGGCCCAGATAAGGAAAAGATCCAAAACTCGATTTAAATATTGAAAAACACCATCATAAAATATGTGATCCGAAAGGAGAGATTACTTTCAAAATATTTATTAAGAAAGCTGAGTGTAGCATTCGTATGAAGTTTAGTAAATAATCAATAAATGGTTAATCATATCAAACTATCAAACGCGGGCTCAAATCTTATAATATATGTAATAAAAAGATTTTTCTGTATACCTGAAATATATTGGGACGATTTGTGCATACTGTACGTTTATAATTTCAATGAATGTGAAATAGTAATTACCATACTCACCTTTTAGTCCTCATAGCTAAGTGTTGACTGGACATTTTCCTTCACATTTAGTAGTTTGGTTTCTGCTTGGGAGTTTTTGTCTTAAAAATTCTATAAAATTGTCTAAAATAAATATGGTCGATTGTTATGCTGCAATGGAGGCTATGATTTATTACGACAATAATAATACAAACATGCATTCCTGCTTAATACGAAAAATCTCCTTTATCTTCTCAATGTATGTCAATTAATCACCTCAAATGAATGAATTTTACTTTGGTTAGAGATAGCAATTAAAAATTTACGCTTAACTGAACCAAAGCTTTAATCTCTCTGTAACTCCGTTTTCTGTTCACCAGCGCCAATAACGTACCTTTTCATTTTGGTAAATTGATCCTAACTCTTGTTTAGACTTTGAAACATATCGTTTATCATTAGATTTACGTTTGTTGGTTATCTTATGATTCACTGAAGCGTAATATTTCATGAGAGATAAACTTTTAAATACGAATACCTCGCTATTTATCTCTCATGTCAACAGCAAAAGATTATGATTTCAAAACACTGGTGGACAATTTTCTTTTACAAATCAAAACAAGACAGCCAGAAATATTTTTACTGTGTACGGTTTATTTCTATCGTGATATAAAAAATCAATCCTAAAGATATACTCCGGTAAAAGTGTGCAAGCTATTGGCGGAGAATTCGATATTTAAGCCGGAGAGGAGATAATGAAAGATGAACCGTGGCAATTTTATACGCCCTCTGATGTGAATTCCGGGGATCGGCTTGTTTTTCATCGAGAAATGAAACAATCGTAAAAGGGAAAAGTTTCAGATGCAACCAATACAAGAATATAATCTGAAAATCGTTATATACATTAAAATACACATAATCATCGACTATTGGACAACAGGAAAGCAAAAGTGGGTATGCTGACAAAACAGCTCATTCTTCTGATACAAACATGGATGCGGAGGTAGAGAGAGAAACAGTGACAGAACAATCGATAATCTTTAGTTATCGACAGTTTACCAAAGAGTAGTTAACTGAAAGACATTCCCTTTGCGGGGAATCGTTACACAAACACATTCAGCTGGAAGAGGACAGGACAGATCTTTATTACGCCGAGGTTGTGGGAAGAGTATTTGTCGAATGTATAATTGGGTTAGTTCAGGTGTTTGGGATCCATTCATTTGACTCTAAATCATCTCCAAATGTCATCGAAGCTCTTTATTAATCAACCATTCGTGACAAATACTCTGATTCTCAACTGAACACCATATCATACTATTGGTGCAGTTCTTTTTACAGTTCCGGGACAAAGAGAAGTCTAATGAAGTAGATTTCCACGTGTCGACAAAATCAGCGCTCGTCAAAAAGACGCAGTCTTTGGCGAATTTTTCAAACGAATCACCATCCGTTCCTTTCATCCCAGAGATCCAAAACAAATTCGAAAGCCTCAATGAAGGAGAACGTAACGGAAACATCTTGGCGATGGCCAAATCAAACGGGCAACGGTAATCATATCTAACCTTTCATCATGCACTGCGGAACATTTTGGATGTTTTTCAAAGGGGGCGTTTAGGTTTTTTGATTCTCAAATAAAATCTCTACTCTTTTCATCAGTATTCAGTTTTTTCCGGCGTTCCCGCTCTCGGGTGGTGACGTTGCGTTGGTAGCTGTCGACACGGCCCTCTCGGTTCTTTTGCCCAACCCGAAGTCGTACAGTGGGATGCGCTTGCCGAGTCCAAAGCTGTAGGTTCTTCTTCCCGCTCGACCGAACCCAGCCTGAGAGTAGGTCCTTCCCTTGTTGCCGGAATCAGCTCGCTTCTCAACTTCTTCCTCGGATCTCTTGCCCAAACCGAAGTCGTAAAATCTGCTACGCTTGTCCTCCATGGAATCCAGATCAAGAGGAGACACTTCCCTCTTTCCCAGTCCGAAGGAGAACCTGTGTTCTCTCCTCTTGCCCTGTTCCATCGTTGGGATGTCATCCTCCTCTTCAGACTCCGCCCGCTTACCGATTCCAAAGCCGTACCTTGGGTACCTCTTGCCAATCCCAAACGAGTACGTCCTGGCCCTCTTACCAATCCCGAAGGAATACTGCCTCGTCCTCTTCCCCAATCCAAAAGAGTACAACTGCCTCGCTCTCTTGCTCTCCTCAGGTCCCCACTCTTCCTCTCCCCACTCTCCCTCAGGGTCCTCTTCTTCATCCTCATCGTAAGGGCTGTCCTCCTCCTCCCCAGAGTAGACCCTCTTTCCGATCCCGAACGAGTAGGACTTCCCGTAGGAGCGATCCCGTTTTCCAAGACCGAAGGAGTAGAGACGATCCCGGTCGTCTGCGCGCTTGCCGAGGCCGAAGTTGTATCCGGGGATCCTCTTGTAGTCAGAGCCGTAACCGTAGGCTCGCTTGCCGAGGCCGAAGTCGTAGAGGCGTTTATAGAAGTCGAGGGCGGAGCCGTCATCTACGACTGAGGACGATCCCGAGGATGGGGTGTCTAGTGACTGGGGGAGAGCCGCGGAAGGCCCTGGCAGACACAGGAGAAGGACGAAGGCGGCTGCTAAAGAGGCCGCGGCGGCCACGATGCCGCCCAGTGGAGATATCCCGCCCGACATCTTGTCTGTGGAAGAAAAAAGGGATACATTAATTTCTTTCTCTTAGGAAATTAAAATCATGAGCCCCATATTATACAGTCAAACCCTGGATTGTGAGCATTGTTCGTTGCGGAAACGTGCTTGTAATACGAAACACCCGTACATCAAAGCGGTTTCCCTATAAGAGTGAAATTTCAGACGAGATTCTGATCAGACCCGACCCAAAATCTTAAAATATTCAGATAATGATTAACACAAATTACATTTTATATTTTTAAGATTTAATGTTAATATAAATGAATCAAATTTATTATTTAATGTGTAGAATAACTTTCACTGTTTTTAATGAAATCTCTGCTATCTGTTAGCTCATCTGGTTCTTCTTGTTGTGCGGATTTAACAAGGAACCTGTCTATTGATACTAAGTTGCATAAACCTCACTGAGGAACGACAAAGCTCTTCAGTTTTGCTTATTCTCGGCACACAAAACAGCGTCTACATTCTTCATTTATTGCACGTATTGCAAGACCTTGCTCGTATACCAAGTTAAAACTTATGAAAAAGTTTGCTCGTCTTTCAAAGGACTCGCAGACCGAGTTTTGACTGTACGCGTTGAAAATATTGCCCATTAAGATTCCACGACATTAATTTGGGTAATCATAAATCTGTTTATAATTTATCGAAAGAATTTTTCGGGGGATCCTGTTCACTGCTCCGAGACCGGGATTAAAGCAATGGATTTTTCTAGAGAAAGACCGTTTGTTTGGGGGTCCGGGCCATAAATAAGAAGAAACAAGATACGGAATGCGACGGCAGACATTTTCACCGAAAGCTAATTTCATAACTCTTTCTAAAATCCTTCCTTTCAGTGCTTTCATATCTTTTGGCTCGATATATTTTATTAGGAACGCTTGCTATTTATTTAATATTTACGAATTTCCACCGCACTTTGACAAAAGTCCTGTGGCAGCTTAACCACGTCATATACACATACTAAAATATAGAAATAATACACTATAGATAATCGCTACTACATGTTACATCCTTTACACTACAATGAATCGAAATTTAAATAACATGTTTACACAGTTTACATTACTATATCTCCTTAAACTCTGCATCTTTTTCTGAACTCCTTTACTTGTTCTTAGGTAACGGTGTGAAGACCTCTTCAGGCAAACTGTTCCATTTTTTTAATCCCTCTATTTGGGAACGAATACTTAGCTAGATCATTTCTTTGCTTTCTCAGCTTTAACATCTGCTTATAATGCCCTTGAGCAGTTTAAACTATATTTATATAATCATTACTATTATTAGTACCACATTAGCATTAAATCATCCCTAAAAATATTGCAGCTGTCATTCCTAAACTGTTCTCTCCTTCTGCCATCATATCGACTAATTTTTGAGAATAATTTTTCATAACACTGCATTCCACCGACAAATATTTTCTCAGAGTGCAATAAAATTGTGATTTGCTCAAAACACATAATTGGGATCCGAACATTAGATAATCTGAATTGCGCTTTTGCTTTTCGGAAGATAGCGATTCGGATTGATTTTCAAATTGTCAAAGAATTTTAAATTGGCAGCAGCAAATTCTTCAACAGATTTGTTCATTTCTGAAGTACTATGGGAAATTTTTAATTTAATTGATACGTGGTATTAAAATAATTAATATACTATTGTGTTCCAAATGAGAGTTTTTCTTTGATAAGAAAATTCGGCAACTAACCGGTGACGATTGGAATCGCTGTGCTGTTGAAGAAGTCTTTAATGTACACTGCTTTTTTCTATGGGGTATTTGTTTGGCGTGTAATATGTATTTTGTGGTATATGTGAATAACTAGAATTAAAATATTTTATACACAAGATACTACGAAGAAATTACCATTAGAGAAATTAGGTTAAATAAAATCCAACGATCTCTTTTCTTCTCGTATTATGGAGTAGGGTAAGTTAGGTACTTGGAAAACCCAGAGTTACTTTATAGGGTATAGTGTGGATTTATGTAGATTAAAGCAAATTCTGGATTCCGATAATTCTTAGAAATTTTTTCTTTGCATTTTAATCACAATGAGTCCATACAACCTAAGTATTTCCTATTCCTCTTCTTTTCTCGCCTCTTTCATTTTCTCTCTTTCCATCTCTCTCTTCTTCTGTTTCTTATTCTAAATTCTCATCCTCAACTACGTGCTAGCATACCTGACTCCCTCATAGCAATCTTTCTTACGTCACCCCGAAAATTATCATTTCCCCCCCCGCTTCTTGTATCTCATTTGTTTGACCGTCAGTCCCTTTAAATTGGTTTAATGTTACTGATGATTTAATGCTGACGATTTTTGGGGACCGAGAAGAAAGAATCCGCTAGATGAGACACTGCTATGTTCGGATTCAGGATTTAAAAAGGAAACTACATGGAACAACTTTATCTTACTCTCTGGGATACTATCCCGTGTTTTGATGATTGATTTCGCTGACTTCTATTTGACGCATATCTTGGGAAAGAGGATCAGATAAAATTAGATAAGGCAATGATATTGAATCTACAGTTTTCAAACGAATTTCAAGCTCTGTTTCATACTGTTGTATGTAAGTTTATTTGAACACAACTATTTGTAGAATAAAACATCTATATTATACTACAGTTTATAAATTATGGAATTATAAATTTACATATAGTGGAAGAATATACATTTTCTATTCTTTATGCTTTGTCTCCCGAATGGCATATGTAATTGTTTTGATAAGATAGCTCAATTGGATAGAGCGGTCACCCGGAAAATGGAAGATCCGGGTTCGGGTCACGGTCCTGTCAGACCTTTTTCGTGTCCATTTATCCTTGGGAATAATTCGAATAAATTCTCTAAATATCACCGGAAAGCTTTCGAGTTTATTTCACCTACAGGAAGCTTCTAGAATCTTTCTTGTATTAGTTATTTTCCCCTTTATCGATCTAAAAAATAGAACATCTTAATTTTCATTTGATAAAAAATATTTACTGAATTACAAACATTGTTTCATTAAATGTTTACAAGAATAACAGAATCCAACGAAGCCAAGATAATTAAGTTCTGAGCCACATTTTAAGGGGTTTGAGTCGTTGAATAACATATGAGCGCGCGAGTACTACGTTACACCCCACCCTTTTCCATCTCATGATAAAATAAATAAAAGTTAGACTATGGTCTGGTATTAAAATGCATACTTGAAAAGGATTTAACTTTAATTAATGCCCATTTTAAGTATACATTGTAATAGGGGATAAAGTAACTCGCAACTTGGCTACTCGAGGAAAAAGAATAATATCAGTCTTATCCTACGCGGTTGCTACTTGGAAAATACCTTTATATTTAATTTATGGAAGTGATACTTCACGTTAATTTAATTTGTTATTCACGATTTTTGTCGAATATTTTTCTAAGGATTCCAACCATGAAAACGTTTAGCAAAAGCTTTGCACTCACGATTTCCATATTTTGCTCAATGAAGAAGAATGAAAACACAGTACTTTTACCTTTACCATAGAAAGTAAGAAGAAGTACCACTTAAGTAGCTTTTTCTATAGTAAAGGAAAAAGTCTGTTTCACCTCACGATAGAAAACTACAAATTCAGGGTCGATTTCGTAGGATCTAATATTTTGCTCAAGTTAAAATATTTTTGCAAATCGAGACTTTCACCGGCTCTTTAAAACAAGCCGATAGTTTCATGTTTTTCGGAGTTGCGATCACGAAAGGTGCTTCTCATTATAATTTCAAACATGAAAGTGTCACTGCCTAAATCGAATTCCTTTCTTGATATTCTTTTGGTTATGCGCTCTGTTGAAACTTAAAAGTAACTCCGGAAGAACATTTTCTGCGTCGCTTCCCACAATGCCAAAATGTCATTCCGGAGTCATGGAAATACAAAGGAGAATCCTGGACATCAAAAATCCTTCAATTCAGCGAGATGAAAGGGATTTCCACGTCTCTTACGGAGGCTTTTGTGCCTTTCCTTTAAGGAGCTGTCCTCGGGCGAGGCGGACAAATGTTCTTTGCTTCGAACCACTCGTCCAAATCCACAAGACGAGTTCCAGAGATCAACATTTGCGAATACTAGTTTTCGCCGAATTATGAGGCGTATATGTCCACTTTCTGAATCTCTAAAAACTCTTCACATGGTAGATGTAGAATGCTTAAAAAGAACTTACTTCTTAAGTATTAAAGGTAGGGTCGTATATCTGAAATGGGAGTCATTATTAAGATTAGTGGTACTTAAAATCTCAGCCGAGTTTCCAGGGTTAAAACAAGTTCATGTGGAATTTTTAAAAACAGGGATGTAAATATGATATTTTTACCTCTGAGTTTTATAAAATCAAATGCATAAAAGTAAAAAACCAGACGTTTTTCTAATTTTCAATCCTTTATGAAATAATGTAGCAAGGCTCTTGAGTCCAGAAATTGTAAAGCGCTCCCATATCTTGGTAAAGATAGGGGTAATTACTATCGCGGAAATTGATGATCTGAATTCAAACTTCAGTACTTTTTATGCTGACTCAAAAGTCATACGAATTCTTACTGTGCTATACGAACTAGTTCAAGCCTTCTTTAATAAGTTTCCAGGAAGATTTTCGATTTTCAATGTGCTTAGGACGTTGAAAAAAGTCCTGGAAATTGTTATGCAATGAAAAGCAACAATCCTTGCCTTCTATATGTTATTGAATGCCAGACTTGAATCTTAAAACATTAGAATAAAAAGAAGTTCTGAAGAAATTCTTTCTGACGTATTATTTAANTGTATTTCCTCACCAGAAGATGTTAATTCGTTAACGAAACCGGTCGTGAAAATAAAAGAAATTCCCGTGGAAGTTACTAAGTTTCATTCCTTCTGAAATGTCTCCTCCATTCCACCAAGTGACGCTTGACCACATCAATTTTATAATGGAGATTAATGGTTATTTAATTGCATTATCCATACTGGGTTAATTTCAATTTCTGTAAACATTCTTAAGAAAAGTATCTACTTCTATCTATCTTCGTCTATCTATCTTCTTAAATTTGCACTTGATTGCTTTAAAATATCAGCAAAATAAAGCTGGAGACAAAAATATCATATCATTAAATTATTATTTTACTTAACTGGCACCTTTTCCACCTAAACTCTGAGTCATTTCGTGATAGAATTTTAGATATATAAAAACAAGTAAAAGTTAACTTAAATCGAGAAAATGAATATAAACACATAAACATTAACGCAGAAAGATTTGGGCCGCGGGGAAAATTACAACTGAGGATTTACGGAGAAAAACCCACGATGCTGGTATACGCCTACACAAAAAAGGGAAGCAAAATGCGAGCGAAAATAGTAAAAAAAATATTTATCGGTGTTTTATGCGTAAAATTAATCAACGAAAATTGAAGATCAGCAGAAATCCAGGCTCTAGAATTACAATCCTTACTTTTATTTTGATGAAAAGTAAATGAATGAGATTTATTCAGGAAACTATCCTTAATTTAATTGAATTTCATGGAGACCAGAGATTCTTCGAGGATAAATCATAATGAGTTTGATCATAATACGTGTCTAATAAGGTGAAATGTATGATTTTTCTCTGTGATTACTCTCAACGCAATGTTTTTTAGTTTAAGAGGAAAATTTTTTATTGAAAACTTCCTTGTGATCGTAAAGCTAAATTTGACAGTTTAATGAAGATTTTACGTTCCAACAGATTTTCGGTGGAAGAATGCCTCCGGTCAGATTATAAACTTCACTTCCTGAACTTACTAAACGAAATGAATTAGTTTCAGGGAAATGTTTCAGGGTAAAGATTTTACCGAATGATCCGCGACGAACGTAAGAGCAAATCCGAATAAATTATCCCGCTGCTTTGAAGTTTTTATAGAGTAATTTACTTTTAGCGCCTCTAAACGGTGTCAATCCGGGAGTAAAACCTCATTCGCAATAATTTGAAAACTATTAGTTGAGCGGAAGTAATTTGATTTCCAAATTGATTATTGGAAATGGCATTAGAGAATTCCATTACTGGTTTAGTTTAATTTATATCACATGCGGCATGGATAACATAATATTAGATTTCAGGTATCCTTCGCAATATATTGAATGTAAGTATAGGAACGCCATCTCATGTCGATAGGACATGTTCGTATTACTTTAGACCATTGATGCTCCATTTAAATGTATCTTTCTCTTTCTATACCAGTGATTTTATATGGTTACCTAAATAGTTACTTTAGTACTCGCTAATTATCGCTATTATACTCGATTGGTATGCTATAAAAATATTCAGAGAATAGCAATTGTTATAACAATTGCTATTCTATATAGATATTAGATCTATATTCGTTTTATTTGGATTTGACAATAAGACGAATATTGACTATTACATAAGAGTAGATAAGTGCAAATTGTCCTAACCTATTCATCGCATCTGCCTACAACAACAACAACAACAACGACAATAATAATAATAATAACATTTAGAATGCGCGATATGAAACAGCTTTTTGTTGCTTTACGGTAGATTTTGCGAACATTTGTGCTCCAGCTTAGTTCATCTGTGAGAGTGATTCGGAGATATTCATCTGACTCGACTACCTTTATATTCATACCGTTAGTTTTGTGAAGGTTTATTTTGACGCAAAATTACCGTTAATTACCGTTGATTACCGTTAATTTTGACGCAATTGTTTCCTTTCGAAGAAATTAATCGCAGAGCATTCACCTGCATTAAGATCTACTGTAGTTGTCAATTTTCCGCACAGCTTTTGAATATGAGTCAAATTTTCTGATAGAGAAATGCGACCTTTGACATTTGACATTTCTCTACATTCCACTGGGTCATCCGCAAATATCCTCTCACTACTATAAATCTCGTCGCTCAGGTCATTGATTTATATCAGGAAGAGTAAAGGTCCGATTACGCTGCCTTGAGGTACACCTGAGGTAACTTTGGCTTTGCCCGAACTAACGCCATCAATTACTACTTGTTGTTCGCTCTCGCAGCGGAAATCCTTGATCTAGTCAATCACTTCCTTATTAATACCTGATAATTGTAATTTTTGAATCACATATTAGAGAGGGAATCTTTCGAAAACTTTCTTGAGATCAAGGAAAATATCGTCCACCTGGCCGTTAATCTCATCAGACTTTAAGATGTCGTGAACAGGGGCGCATATATAATTAGGCGCAATGAGCGATAGCTGAGGGCCTCAATAACATTGTTCTTAGTAGTTCTCGATGGCATACTTCAATCATATTCTTATAGAGACACGGATGATTCATTTTCCTTGTTCTTTTTTTACTTTAAAAATGATGCTATATTTATGTGATAAGTAACTCTACATATTATCTTTATAGTATACATAAGATAATTTGCCTCTACATAATGTAAAGTCTATGAATTACTTATTATAATCGATGAACATACTTAATTTAAATCAATATCCTGTGTATTCTCTCCGGAGTTAAGCAAAATAGTTATACATATATGGAATGAACTTCTGCGTAATTTATAAGAAACGGGTATTTTCTACTCTGATGAATCCTAACGAGGGCCTCGATCTAGCCTTAGCACCTTGGGCCTCTGATAGCACAATATTCTGTCTGTGAACGATTAATATAAGTTAAGTTTCGCATGATCGGGCCTTTTGGAAACCGTGCTGGTCCTTACTGAGGTTATGTTTTCAATTTCAGTTCTTAAATTTTGCTGCCGATGAGAAAACGAATAGATAATAGCATGAGTACATAAAGCATTTTTTGTTTTCAAACCACCTACATCTACATAAATACCTTGCAAGCCGCCTTTCGGCGTGTGGCAGGGGGGGTAAACACCAAGCTTTCGAGATAGCTGTTTGGTTTATTGTTATCGCGTGTCGTTCGCGGAAAGAATGAGTCCCTAAAACGACTTGTCCTCGCATCTATTTCTCTTATTTTACGTTCATTGTGAGATCGGCCGAAGTAGCAGAAGGGGGTCGCATAATACCAATTACGTCTTTCTCAAATGTACTTACTATGAATTTATCAAGCAATCGCAGCCTAATCTCATTTTATTCTAGGATTCCCATCCTGCGTCTGGGAGCATTTGCGTTACGCTTTTCTATNCTGTCTGTGAACGATTAATATAAGTTAAGTTTCGCATGATCGGGCCTTTTGGAAACCGTGCTGGTCCTTACTGAGGTTATGTTTTCAATTTCAGTTCTTAAATTTTGCTGCCGATGAGAAAACGAATAGATAATAGCATGAGTACATAAAGCATTTTTTGTTTTCAAACCACCTACATCTACATAAATACCTTGCAAGCCGCCTTTCGGCGTGTGGCAGGGGGGGTAAACACCAAGCTTTCGAGATAGCTGTTTGGTTTATTGTTATCGCGTGTCGTTCGCGGAAAGAATGAGTCCCTAAAACGACTTGTCCTCGCATCTATTTCTCTTATTTTACGTTCATTGTGGGATCGGCCGAAGTAGCAGAAGGGGGTCGCATAATACCAATTACGTCTTTCTCAAATGTACTTACTATGAATTTATCAAGCAATCGCAGCCTAATCTCATTTTATTCTAGGATTCCCATCCTGCGTCTGGGAGCATTTGCGTTACGCTTTTCTATCGTAGTACTTTCTAGCAAATAGTGCCCTGTACTTTCTCGAGTTCGTGAGAATACGTTCCATCCGTTAGATCCCATATACTCGCCGCATGTTCCCGATGAGACCTGACCAAGGTGAAATAACATCGTTCTCTAACCTTTTCATCGCATTGATGCGAGCCCTAGCAATAAACCCTTGCCAATGTTTAAGAATTTTTGAATATCGCGTCCATATTACACTTGAGTAAAACTCGGAGTTCTTGTAGCGGAAAATCCGTCCGAAAATGAGCATAATCCTGAGGAGCGACGGCGGCGGCAGTCCTGCGATGTTCGTGGCGATTGCGTCCCGAAGCTCGACAGCCAATTTCGGGCCGCAGCGAGATTTATAGCATGCGATGGGTGACAGGGAGGGATGTTGCCCCAAGATGAAGTCCTGATTTTGCTTTCTTCCCATGAAAGCCCCTGCCTTAATCATACATTTTTCACAGCGCCTGGCCATCCAATCGGCTTAGGCTCCCGCTTCGATATAGATCAACAGGTTCTCCCGTTTTGGGGCCATTTTTTAAGGTCAAATAGACGCCTTTCGACCAGAGCGGTCTTCCATTCTTTCCAGCGTATGAATATATACATATAGACAAAATTGTGTCACATGCAGACGAAATCGTATCACATACAGACGAAATCGTATCTAAAGGGTTTAAATATATATTAAGTGTTTAGAAACTTGATCGGAAGTAGTACGAAAGCGGATGAGTTAGGATATCGTATCAAATCTTTGAAGAGGGAACGAGGCTTACTAGACAAGATGAGGAATGAGGTACTTTCACCTTACTTTCCACACTGAGCCGTAGTGCTATGAATGAAAAAAAAACACCTAATTTATTTTAAAAAATAACCCTATTTATTTTACACGTTCCATGATTTTTCAACTATGCATCATCAAACACACCACATTTTTATTAATATCAACATAATGTAGAACTAATGCGAGGCAAATTAATAAAATAAATTTAAATAAAAAAATTATTTTTCTTTATCCTGTACTAGAAAACGTAAGAAAGATTTCATTCCATAATATTTTATTGAAAGATCAAAACTTTTCGATGAAATCTATATATGGATATGACTGAGACTTTAACAGCAATCTAATGAGTAATGACGCTTACTAAAACAAACTATTTATGATACCAGGAGCGTAATTTCAAGAATTTTCTAAGGACTTATCGAATAACCCTCGTGTAAAGCAATAGTGAGTCCAACATTAGAAAATGCGACTAATGTATGGGATCCGCATGATAAAATTAATATTAAAACGGTCGAAAAAGTGGACCGAAAAGTTGCTAGATATGTATTACAGAGACATAAGAAAGAAGATAGCGTAACGGAAATACTAGAAAATCTTGGTTGGGAATCATTAGGAAAAAAAAGGTTGTGGGTATATCGACTGGTAGGCACATTTCAGGTAAGAAACGGAGGTGAGGCATGGAGTGAATTGAGAGCAGAATGGAAGAACCGCTTTATACTGACCGAGGGAATCAGAAGCAGAATTAAAAGCTGAGAAAGGAAAGAACAGATTTAGCTATGCACTGATTCATAAATAGAGGGATTAAAGGGTGGAAGAGTTTTCCTGAAGAGGTCTTCATACTCTTACCTAAGAATAAAAGGAGCTTAGAAAAAGATGCAGAGTTTATTGAGGTATAGAATTGTAAATTGTGTGTATATGTTGTTTGAATTTAGATTCAATGTAATGTAAAGGTGTAACATGTAGTAGTGATTATCTATCGAATATTATTTTCATTTTTAAATCGGTGTATATTATGTGTTTAATCTGCCGCAAGAACTACACCAAGTATATGGAGTAACGGACACAGAAATCAGAAACAAGATTGTCGACAAGATTTAAGTGTCAGCAGCATAGCGCCAACTGGGAGCTTAATTGGTTTTCTTTGTAAATCCACATAGAAATAAAAAGAAAATCCACATTTAAAAATGTACCTTTTTTTTCAATGCGCAGTTTTATCACGTTTAGAAGAAACAAGTAGGGAAGCAGCTTTGTATAAAATTTCCAGAGGGGGTGGGATATTGGCTAGAAAAAGGGGAATCAATACGGTAAAATGTGGAATGAAACCTGTGCAGAGGTCATTACTGTAAAATAATAAACATATCAACATATACATTTATAAAATATATAATAGAGTTATAAGAAACAATTATTTGGGGTCCAGAAACGGATAAATATAATTTATATTGACTCCAATGGCAAAAACAGTGGATGGACAGAGGACGGCAAACGGCCTGACGAATAAAATACGCCGACGTATTTCAAAACCTACGAAATAAGAGCTGAGATAAGAGCAGCAATTGGATGGCATTTGAAGGATATGCGGTAGACTGTAATAAAAAACTTACTTATTCCTGAAAGATTCAAAATAAGATTCACGTTGTTATTATTATGAGAAAAATGCGAATATACAACTATCCGGTGGCTACGTCACAAAGGTAAAAGCAAACATCCAGTCTTTATAACAAATGCGTATACACACAATACTACATGTTCACACCGACAGTCATCCTCCTCACTAATTGACACCGACTATAGGTAAACACAGTAGTAGTAATGTTGAAAGTACTTCGGCAAATAAGGTCATTTTACACGTGAATCCCCACCGGGAATCGAACCCGAAATCGCTTTCACGGAAGTCGGACGCATTACCCACATGGCTATGACCCAATCACAAACACAAATTCAAAGGCAACGTTTCCATGTATACTTAGGGTTAGTACCACGCCATAATGATACAAATTAGAGATTTTTCCTTTTGAACCCTTGAAGAACCCTTATTATTGTATGTATAGTTATTTGTTGGATAAAAGATCAATAAGCGGGAAGCACGAAGAATATTTACTTCTGTTGCTCAGGAACATACTTTTAAAAGATAGCCAATTCAAGTCATCAGGCAGTCAATTTTTCGAATAGTGTTGCACGTAAGGGCGATTTCCAAGTGATTGCTGTGGACTATAACATTTTTGTCGCAGCGTAATCTCTTTACTTAAATTCGGATTCAATATACCTCAACGGACAATGAGATTAAATGAAAAACTTCACCGAGATACATGAAACATATGGTTCTGTCAGTAAAACTTCCCGGTGATGGAGTTTCAGGGCCACTGAAAGTATCGTGAATTCTCAAAACGTAAAGGAATATCCATGTGATCTTAAGGGATACAAAGTTCCATCTGTACACGCTCTTTTAGAAACGCATTTATAAAAGTATTTACACAATGCTCTTGATTTTGAGAGAGCTTTATCTCGCATTCAGACGCGGCCAAGATTTTTCAAAGTTTCGCACTTTTCTTCGGCTACTCATTATTCCTCGAAGCACGAAACCCTGTCACACATATTTTCCTTATTCATCCGCCGACCTTCCATTTCGCATTCCTTCCATGTCTTTCCCCTTTTCTATTTTATCTCCACTGCCTTTTCTTCCAATTTAAAGTCTTCCTTCGGCTATTCTATTTTTTCCTTAGCTCCTCTTGTCTTCATCTCCATATGTCTGTCACACTTTCCATTCTCATTATAGACATTGCGCGACGTACATAAGAAGTGATATAGTTTGAAGGCATTTGATTACCCCTAACATAATTGAATATTATTCGATTGAATACTTTCCATATTCCCAGTGGATTTCCTCGGTCATTTTATCAGAATAACTATACAAATGCTCGAATCTCATTTGGTAGAACGTTAATTTACATACTTATAATGTATGAATATAGACGTTTTCCGGCCTCGGTGGCGAAGTGGTTAGCGTGCTGACCTCGTAAAACTAAGGTTTAGGGTTTAAATCCTGGTCAGGGTATAGTTGTGTGTGAGTGTTTTTTCGTAAAGGGGTATTGTCGGAATGGTCAACCTTGACTAAAACACGCCCAATTAATAAAGACGCAGATACAACAACAATAACATCAACAACAACAAGAAACAACACAGCAACAATAATAATAATTGTTATTTATTAATTAATTATGGGGCACTTATTTTTGATACCCTGTTCGTAAGTACTACTTTGCAGGTTACGTTTGAAGGAAAAAGTACTAAGCTTCTTTTCCTTCAAATATGGATTATTTCCACAAAAAATCACCGATGAATTTCATTTGGCAGTTATATTTATAAGGTAGAATTAATTTAAATATTCAAATATTTATAGATTGGATTTTACATCGTGAAAATCGTCTGGATATCAAAGTTATGGATAAGGAAATTGTAGAGAACGAGTTACTTGAGGCAATATAGTGGAATTTCTTCTACAATAATAGCTTCCCTTTAACTTTTGACATCGAAAGAATAAAAAAACACCAGTTTGTTTCTTTTAAGTTGTAAATAAATCACTATGAGCCTAGAGCTACGTATGTATATATAAAAACTGCTAGCTATACATGTAAGCGTTATTTATAGTGATAAATTTGTTTTGATATCGAAATTCCCGTTGGCATGGTAAATACCGGGCTGTTTTTATTACTCCTATACCGCGTAAGTAATGTCTTTATTGGTAAAGATAGAAAAAACTTCGTTCAAATTTCACAAAGAATTTCTGTGGATCTAGGATAGTCATTTCTCTAAGGGTTCTATATATATGGTGGAACGAATTAAAAATTTTCAAATATTTGTCAAATGGTTATGCATTATGGAAGTCGCCCGGATATTCAAGTTTCGGGAAAGAATATTGCCGTCATAAGTTACATGAATTAATATTGTCTAAAGTTCTACAGAAAATATTCTGTGTATCTTGGACTAAATTATTTTCATCTTTCCGTTATAGTTTCGCACAGTATCGGATAAATCCGTCCTTTATAGCGTCTTAATTATTGACACAGCTGCGGAAAATAGATTTTCAATGATTTCCTTGTGGAGAGGTCGAGATTCCTTCACATTTCGCTCTTTCTAATTCCTCCATTTTGTCTCCATCTTCTGGTCCGTACGTTATCCTCTTCTGGAGCGCCATACTTCCTCCTTTCATCCCCTTTCTTTATGCGTTCCCCTTTTTCTTTATCCTGCCGTTCTCCAGATACGACATCATCTCCGCCCCTCCCATAGAAGACACACTTATTGGATCTCAGGCGCACGGCCGAAGGTTTAGTTAGCGAAGTTGTTTGAGCGACCACTCCAAGAGAACAAGAGAAACGAAAAAGTATGTTTGAAGATCAGCGCATGTGTGTTATTTTTATGGGTTGCTTTAGCTTATTACCGTAGAAGAGGATGGATTCCCCTTTAAGGAGAGGATCACCTTGATTTTGTTTTGTTCTTCCGTTCCGCGCTATTTTATTTTCGTATCTTTTCAAGGATTTTTTGTTCCTCTCGAGACCCTTATTCTACTTCTCTGGAAAGGGATGAGCGTAGACGGACGAATATTTATTATCGTTTTGAAAATAACGGTTGATTTTCCGGGAATAAACCTATTCTGTGAGCCCCAATGATTGGTTCTTCAGTGGTTGTCTTCAGTGGTTGTCAGGTGTTTCTTGTCTAAACATGTTGGTGGTTAAAAAATAAATACAGGAAATGTTATTTTTGGTAGTTTGGTTTACTGAACAGTTATCATGCTCAAGTGTTACTCTTGTTATGAAGGATATTTATCATAATATAAAGAGATAAAAACGGTTTCGCCGTTAGAAAAAATTACTCAAGAGAAACTACAATGAAACCAGAGCAATTTTTAAATGGACCACTTATACTTGAAGTAATATTTCGTTAGAAAATTCAAAATAGAATCATATTTTTATCTTTGATTCCAATTAAAAGTTATTATTCAAATTTATTTCATTTACTCAGACTAAAATTCAAAAGAGAGTATTATGTATTTATCATTGCTTTCTCACGCAAAATTCTCGGATCACCTGAAACTTCAAGATTGAACCTCACACTACAAAATTGGCGAAAGAGAGGAGAAGCTTTCAAACAAATCTTAAACAAAATCTAAACTGATAGCTTCCGAAAGACTTCATTGCGGGAAATACCCGAGGGAATGCTTCGATAAATACTGCCACAAAGGTAAATTTCATGTAGAATATTTCGATCAACTATTCCGATGAAAACAAGTTCCTCCGGCGGAAGATGACGTAATTAGTCCGTTTTAAGTAATAGTTGTTATCCTCGCCCATATAATCAATGTGGATTTTAAATATTGAAGTCTATGTATCGAAACTCATTCCTAAGTGTAGACTTAAGCGTTTTTTCAACCCATAGAATGTTTCCTTCTTTTTCGTACATTTTTCATAGTTCAACTATCAATACCTCTTTTTTCCGTGATGACAAAGGGTTAGACGTAAGTATCAATCGTACCGTTAAATAAAGATATAATTATTATTATTGAAACCAATGCAATGCAATCGATTTCCTTCATTGCTTTTATGGTTCATTAACTACTTACTTAATTTTTTATGTAATATATTTTTCATTTCAATCTTAGGCGTAATATTTGATTTTTAACATTCATTTACTCTTTTTGCA
Source organism: Ladona fulva (assembly GCA_000376725.2). Taxonomy (NCBI): domain Eukaryota; kingdom Metazoa; phylum Arthropoda; class Insecta; order Odonata; family Libellulidae; genus Ladona; species Ladona fulva. Next base: position 518,065 of record KZ308264.1, read on the forward strand.
ACTAAAATTTTAGTTATGTCATGTCTAACTCATATTTTCCTTATGTAAGATGTATGGAGTTGCTGAACTGAAATATATAAACAGTTCTGAGGACGCCACAAATATAAATTTCTGCTTTTTAACACAAGCGCGGATTCAACTTATTCAAACAGCACTTTTAAATCGTCTCAATAATTCACCTCTTGTGAGTTGACATCTTGCTAATGATCGCTCCCAAAAAATCATGAATATAATGTATACACTTGTATTCCAAAGGTTCCTTTAGCAGTTAGAGTATTTGGAACTGATAAGTCTTAATAACATTCACACAATTGGATTGAAATAAACGTTTATGAATTCTGTGAGTATAAACAAACTCGTTTTAATACAACTATGTAAACAATATCATTAACAATCGACAATCATGCCGAATTGTTTTGATTGTGATTGTCGACTGTGATCAAAAATCAAAATAATATATCAAAAACTGATTTATGTATGACAGCAGTATTTTACTTCTCTGTACTTATTGCTAATACACGTTATATTAAACACTATTAAATTGTATACCGCAAGAGTTTATAGAAATAGGTAATTACTCTTCCGAAGGCGTGGAATGTTGAACGTGTAAAAAATTTAACGTTTTCTCCCAAACCATATCGATTTTGCAATTTTACTCCTTCCAGGGCGACTTGGGAACACTTAACTTATAGCATTCAAGCAGAAAATAGTCCTTAATGCTACATCTGTGTGGCAGCTGATATTTTAGGCTTTTTTGTCCGAAAACATTCTCCATGGAAATTTTCCTTTCGTGAGTATCTTATGGAGATAAATATAACCTTTTGGAAGCCTCATTCTGGAAAAATAGCTACTATCGAAGATTACGTAGTTGAGGAAGGGGAGGATGAATGAAGAGTCTTCGTGAGTTATGGGTTTCTTCATTGTAGCGGAAAATATTGGAAATAAAGATAACTATTTCCATTTTACAAAATGTCACCATTGGTATCTTTAGTACTTAAGAGGACGGAGTATTTTCGAATATCATTCATATGGTTATCGGAGTTGCTTCCTCTTATTTTCAGCCGTAGATTTTAAGGAAATAGAAAGATTTTGAGTGGAATGTTTGCAATTGACGTTTTCTACTGTAGGTGTGCGACGTCATTTATATCAATGGTAGAGAGATATACAGGGAAAAATGTGCATCACTCAAACTGGTTTCTCAATATCCGGGTAGACGTCTCCCAGGAAATATCCTTGGAATGGTTTTTTTACCAAAACCACCATTACTAACCCAAGTTTTGAAAACCCTTACATGGGGAACACTTTCCTATAACAAACTCCTTAATCTATTCCATCTACTTGAGCGATGCAGACATAATTTTGGCGACTCAATATCCGGCAGGGCATCGAACCATACAGAACTGGAAACCTAAACCGAAAACCGATCTCGAAGCGGTAAATTAAAATCCTAGAACTGGAACCGGAACCGAAAACAGTTATTTTTTCCATCACAACAATCGATATACATTCTCGTTAAGTGAATAATAAGTAGTTATATTTAATAAACACATGCAACAATGGATTGCAACAAGCTTATTTAAATTTAGATTTAAAATACTGAATTCATCCTTGAATTATTTTTTATATAAATAGTTTACACTCTCATATTTAATTTAAAGAAATCGTATGTGATATCGCGTAAATTATAATCTTGCACAAGGGGTATTTGGCCTAATAAAGCCAAACTATTATTATTTTATCGGAGAGAAAAAACCGGTTATAACTAACCGGTTTGTAGGTTAATGCCGTAACCGGAACCGAACTAAAATTTGGCGTTTTCATCGAATCGGAGCGAAAACAGGAACGGAAATAATTACAGTTCGAAGCGCTGATATTCGGCGTTGAATTGTTTAGCAAATTCTTGAGAAAAAGGCGCTCATGGATGATTTATCGAGACGCATTCTCCCAAGCAAAAGTAATTAGAGTGCAAAGAAGGAGGGCTTCTCAGTCGAGAGACATCCAATTATCTCACACGAAAACTCACACCCGACATTTCGAGAAACCAGAGCTTTATTCCTAAAAGAGCTGTTTAACCAGGGAGGAATTTCCTGGACGAATTGGTTACGTCAATATTCGATGTCATGACCTAGCGATTCCCGGAAGCCCAAGCCTGCATCGATGGTTTTACTGAGAATCACAGATGCTGTTGAGCCTTTAAAGGGGGCGAATTGAATTTGACACTCAACTAGTTGTAAATTCATCCACCTTTGAAATCTCTGCGGTAAACACGTTTAAAGGCAAAGCATCGCAGGATTTGATTTATGTTCTAGTAGACGAATTTATTCAGTCATGGAAAAACTTTACGAGTGTCTAATATTGAAATTAATTTTCTTAGATCACCCCTTACAATCTTTACTTATAATCTGCGAGAGATTTTGAACCATGAGACTTTTGAGACAATGGGTTTTTAAGTATAAAATTGCCTTTAAAATTTGTTTACCATCCTTTCCTTAATATATGCCGCGATATAAAACCGAGTGGCATTTTACACTTTGTAAAAATATCCTAAGCGATAATTGGTATCCCATTCTAAATAATTAATTAGGAATCATACACTACATTGACTACATTTATGGTATTACACATTTTTTAATTCCAAATCAATTCAAATTTTATTTATATTTTGAAAATCTTAGTATGATCTGGAACGGAAGCGGTTGTTTTGATGTAAAAAATTCTGTTCTTTAATCGTTTTAATTATTATCTTTGATGCGTTAGAATGTAGATTTTCTGTTTCAAATGAGATTTTTTTTGGCGTAAACTAGTTAAGACTATCGAATATTCTAAAAGATAATATTACAGGCCCATAATCAGTATACTAATAAACACTCTTCAGAATGAAAGTTATCAGACACCTGAAGATGTCAACTCCTTGACGAATTTAGTCGAAGAAAAATCTGTTGTGGAAATTACTAAGTATTCTTTCTTTCAGTTCGAGTGTTGAATTATACAAATTCACGCACGAGATTTAATGAGAACAATTGAAAATCATATCCTACATGTGCTTTTAGCATGGTTATTTTTTTTGGCCGGAAGGGAAACCTGTTAAACATTAAATTTACGCTCATAAAATGTGAAGATAACATCACAAAGAATAACTAGAAATTAACAGAGATATCTCGCCCATTTTTCTGCGGAAATTGTTTTACCTCAAGCGCGCAAGAATGTTTAACTTCCCTATTATTTTTCCCTGGGACACGAGAAAGAATCTGTGGGAGTTGAGCATTTTTTCGGAAAACGTTGTTTACTTTCGACTTCTTTTGAGCCTCAAACCTCATTGCTGATCCCAATTTCCACTTCGCCGATGATTTCTCACCACTTCCCGAAAGCATAATTTCCAGCCATTCTTCGCGAAATTTCTATCTTATGTCAGTTTCCCACCTCCGGCCTCAGACGTTTCATTAACACCTCTGCTTCTGTTTCCATTTACCGCTCTCTGCCCACATTTCCTTCTTTCTTTCTGCTTCAATTTCCGGTGGCGGGTTCAGGAACCTCTCCCGCGGATACAATTCCCATTTGTCAGGCAATTGGTCATCTTGAGCTGTGAATTCTTAACCTTTGCAATGGAATATCGATCGTGACGTTCTTCTTTCGCCTTGACTTTCGGAGTACTAGGATTGCAGCGTTTAAAGCTTATTGGATAAAGTTAGCGATGGTTAAGAGAGGTAAGAACTGCATGTTGATTCTTAAGCAGGATTCATATAAGTTATATACGTAAGTTCATCCTAACTGCTATATCTTTCGGTAGGTTCAGGTTACTTAATTTTTCCTATTCAATGCCATTTCTTTTGTTTCTTAGTAACTTACCACACCCTTTATGTTACCTGACATCTTCTGCCTTTGTCTACCCCTCTGCGGTTTCCTTTTCATTCTTCCTTCAATATCAACATTCCTTACCAATCCCTCTCCTCTCAGCATTTGACACACCTATTTCCCCTGTCGACGCTTAATCACTTCAATTAATTCCCACTCCTGTCAAACCATCTCCAGTATCTCTACTTTACCATTCTACGCCATACCACATCTCGAAGGCCTCTAATCCTATCTTTTGGTGTTCTCCTTTCTTAAGGTTCACGTTTCACAGCCATACATTAGAACACTACACTCTAAGGATTTTACAAATCTTTTCCTAATTTCTTTATCAAGTCTTCATGTCATCCCTTCCCTTTGCTTCACGAAGGCTTCCTTGGCAATTGCTACTCTTTTTCGAACCTCATATTTGCACCTTCATCTCGCAAGTAAAACATCAAATTTCCTGGGCATCTGATGCATTTCCTAGAACAATATTGGATCCAAAAGAGCCGATATTTTACGGCCTTACTAGCGTCATAGATCTATTTGTAATATCATTAGCCAAAAGACTGATATGCCTTCAAACTTTACCTACCGAAAACTTCAGCAGTGTGATTATCTAGTCATCATATGTTTATCGAAACAGTTGATTGTCGTGAAACTAATATGGAGGAAGTAATAGTATTACTCTCATATTCTTTCTCCAAGTTGTCCTCTAGATTGCCATAATTTTTGGATTTTAACTGTTCGAGTGAGAATCTCAGTATTTGTAAAAGACTTCGTCTGGACGGAAATCCTTTGATCAGTATTTTCTCTTTTTAAAGGGAAATTGAAAGGGAAAGAAAATGAGAAAGGGAATGAGAGGTCAACAAGTTTTACCTTTAGAATTTTCAGCATATATTGAAAGTAATTTTAGCGTTCCATTGATGATGTACTCATAGGGGCAATGAAGAAAATTGCAGTCGTGTTTTATCCTAAATCATACAATTTAATCGATTAACAGTAAGGGATAGAAACTCTTTCCTTAAGGCTTAATCATCTGTGGTTACTCTAAGGAAAGGTCTATACAACTACGATATATCTAGTTTTATATATTAGTTTTATATATCAACTTGTCTTCCTGTTTATTTGTATGTAGTGTTTGTACCATTTTCCTTACACTTTGATTTTTAGATGTAGGTATTGATTTACTTTTATATTAATTTTGTCATTTTTTAAATTCTTCGTGTAATGCTATTATCATGTAATATATACAGAGGTTAGGAGAGACCATTTTAGCCTAAACTCGCCGTAAAAGTGAAATAATAATAATTAAACAAAAAAATTAACAGAAAATGTTTGCTGTGATTAGAGTAAAACCCAGGTGTTTTAAATATCGAGTGGATAATGTGCCATGTGTAATATTACCATAAGGTATAATAATACAGTATCCTAGTGCCTTAAACAGGGAAATTCTAAATTTTAGAGACTTGATCCTGGGAAAAAACTGGGACGGTGCTTCAAATTTTTCTTTTTAGCCACCCATGTGAGTCACCATTAGCGTTTGCGCTGGGTGGCGAAGCGGTCAGTTCTTTGTCTTTTAATCAATTTTTTTCTTTATCTCTGTAAACCCAACTGATCAATTTAATTCCATTCAAATCGGAAAAAATGAAACATTTAACGGGACCGAGACAGGAAAAACGTGAAACAGAACATTCCCAATCAATTCCTTTGCACACTGTGAACTTGCTACGCTTCCTTCTACGCTAACTTCTTCTCTCCCTTCCCTTTACATTCAGAAGAATGCCCTTGAATGACTTTCCTCTCCTTTGACATTGGGCGATGATCTCCGATTGAGGGATTTCTGATCCCAGCATTCGCAAGCGGAAATCGAATTATCAGTCAGCTCTCGTTAGCCCTCAGATGAGTTGGATAATCGACTTCTGTCGGTTATTAACGGATTTGGAAACTTATCACGCACACGGAGGGAGGAATGCAACTGATTCGCTTAACGGATACACTGTGATGCGTAGCTGACAGAATTAATGTGCGAGTTCTAGCACCGATCAAGTTCTTTTTTGAAAACTTATCTCCACTTGACGTAAAGGAGACCTGCTCATCGTGCTGCTCAAAGTCTATAAGCGGTTCCAACGATTTAGTCTCATACCAATGATATTGAAAAATTAAACAGTATGAAATGAAATTCGCAATGATTAAGGAAAGGTAAATTGGCAGGCAGTGTGGCTGAAACCCAAGGAATAACAGGTGTGAAAAATAGCGACGTGACATGGAACCCAGGTCTTCCAGGTTTTTGGGCAGTTATTCTAAACATTGAACTACCATGCCACGTCTCTTTCACGATTATTTAGAAGCTATGAATGATTAGCAGTAAGCAAAGGTTTCCTTGATGTTGGCATATCCAAATCACGAATAGTTTTGGGACTACGATCGGAATCTTGTACGAGTAAATTTGGTTTAATGTAGTAGTGAAGCATTTATGAAGGCTCCTCGACAGCTAAGGCCATTTAGCACCTTGTCAGCAGTAGTGTATGTTTTAGTAAATTTATCTTCTCCTGTTATAAATGTTAGTAATCCATGCTAAGAAAGTAAACGAACGAATCATAGACATTTTCCTTGAAATTAGTTCCGTAGTGTTTACTAGTTTGTTTTGAAAGTGTTTGGATGACATCTTTAAAATTCCGAAATCTGTCTTAACAACTATATATTATATTACATTACAGAGAGCATTTTACTCAATATTCTAATTTTAATATTTATTTTGACTTCTTTTTATAGCCTTAAATAATTATTCTTTGTTTTTTGCAACAATGAATTTGATTTCAACATTTTATCCGGCAATTCAGATGAAAAGCCTTTGCAGTTCAACAGTGAAACATTTCATTAAAATTCGCCCTCTGGAATGTATTTAATTTGCACGAAATAGCTTCAAAAGAAAATTTTTGTGCAAACTCTGGTTTTCTGAAGTACGATGTATGTACGTCGTATGTTTTGTTAGATAAAAATATAATTTTTTCACCGCGAATCCGCTAAGTAATTGGAAACCGAAGGGATTGCACGCTCGTTTATGACTAATCACAGGATCTCTGATTTCCGCCCTCAAAATAGCTGATTGCAACAAGTGATGAGTCCTTCCCTACGTCTTTTCCACTCATGATGCCTTGGTATACAAAATGGAGTCCTTTCAATATTTAACCGCCGTACAAATAAGCTTGAATTCACAAGTTACGTTCAGTTACCTTGCCTACCATTTGAGTAAATAATGGTTTACTTTACGTAAACTTTCATTTTGATAGGTTATACCAAGCTCTTTGTAGCGTACTCAACCTTCTAGAGTTCTAAGAATACATAACCTATGAATTATGAGATTACGTACTGTTAAACTTTCTGTGATCGCTTCCCAAACTATAATTAGGTGTTCTTTTTCACAAAACTTTTCCTTCAATATTTATAATTTTGATGTAGACTAATTATTTAAATTAGAAAATTTTCTGTATTATTGTGCTAAAAGGAAGGTAGATTTGAAATGAAATTGTCGTTAAACAGCAAATATAAGTTAATCGAAACCAATCTTCATAATATAAGCATGGTAAGGTAAGGTACAACATAAGCATGTTGTACCTTACTCAACTTTTCTATGTATTTTTGGAAGTTAACGAAAGCGGATAAAACTTACAAATACGAATACCTAGCCACTGATTTTGATTTTATGGTTTATTCTGCGTAACATCTGAATCACACTATAGTTATATCAGTATACACAGGAAGACTGGAATGTTACTTTCAGCGACGTGGAACTCAACTTATTACTTAGTTTCACGGACATCTTAATAATAACAGCCATCAAGTAGTACATTACTGTAGGATATTTTATATACAAGTATGCCACTTACGATTTTAAATTTACTATAAACCATATATTAGACGCTTAGTTAACATAAATTTTAGCAATTCGCGGATTTTTTGCAATCTAGAAAAATAATTTGCAAAGAAACGGCACAAATTAAGGCATCAAGATTTCATCTAAAGTCGCATTTAAGTTGCCTCAGTGATGGATTAAGATTTTAAAATATCCATAAAAATATTTGTTAATCTACGGCATCACTTTATAAGTTTTATATATCAACTTGTCTTCCTGTTTATTTGTATGTAGTGTTTGTACCATTTTCCTTACACTTTGATTTTTAGATGTAGGTATTGATTTACTTTTATATTAATTTTGTCATTTTTTAAATTCTTCGTGTAATGCTATTATCATGTAATATATACAGAGGTTAGGAGAGACCATTTTAGCCTAAACTCGCCGTAAAAGTGAAATAATAATAATTAAACAAAAAAATTAACAGAAAATGTTTGCTGTGATTAGAGTAAAACCCAGGTGTTTTAAATATCGAGTGGATAANAATATCGTAGCTTTTTCCTCCATTCACCATTATTTCTTTCCATTTTTAATACAGTTTCCAGTGGGCTTGTTGAAATCAATGAATATTGTAGTTTAAAATCTTATATCAAGTTATACATTCCTATTAGAACAAAATTATGACAAGATTTAAATGAAAGTGGGACACACTAGTTCCAGTTTGGTCAATAAATAGGTCTCTATTGTATTGCATTATTATTATACAGAATATTAATTATACAGAAGATTAGGTTGGATTTATACCAAAGCTGTCTCTTGGAAAGAGAGAATTCACTTAGAATTTCCGCTCGATTAACTGAGAGTACCATTAAAAGCAAACAACATTGAATCGTACGTGCAAATCTATTCGCAGATATCCTTGGAATTCACTCGAAGGCTCCTTCTTCCTCACAGTTTACTCTCTTTTTCTCTCTTCTTCATGAGATTCTTTCTGGATAATATCTGTCTATTTATCGTTCCGATTGCCCAAGGTTTGTTTATCTGAGAGTGCATTAAGGAGAGAGCAATTCCACGGAAACACCAGCGATGAACGTGCAGAAATAGGGCAATTTGTGCTTTCCATCCCATTGAGCAAACGCTTGTGGATAAAGGTTTTCTTTCCAGATATTCTCTATGTCCTCATCATCATGTTCAGCCATTTTTCTCTATTAAAAGGTGAATGTGAGAGATAAATTTTTGAAGAATTATAGGTTGCTCTAACATCCTTGATTGGGATAACTCTGGAAGAGAAACTCTGTTGAAACTCTCGTAGACGAAAACAAAATTGTAAACTGGAAAAACCAGTTATAAATCTATTAGTTAAGGGTGATTTCCAGAGTTTCGCTGGTGATTTTTTTGGCGATTTGACTCCTACGCGAATCCGAAAGACATGTTGCGATTTATGAGACGGCTGCCATTGGGGACCGCGGTTTGGCTTTCTTGAATAGGAAATAGTTTCTAACCAAAATAAAATGTTGCTTCTGAAAATACCGCATTAAGAAAATAATTTCGATTTAAATACTTATAAGGACTCTTTATAATACAACGGAATTATCTGTAAGGGCTAAATGTGACAAGGAACTAAGAAGTCTCAATCTCGCCCTTCAGTCAAGACATTCTGTTATGATTTTTACTGTCTAAGATTATATTTCTGTTTTTCTTTATTTCACAGCAAGATAATCGGGTAAGAAGGGGACAAAATTCAGTATTTAATTTCCGCAAGATTCATAAAAGAGAAAAAAAAAGAGGTATCAAATCATCAACTTTCAAAATAATGCAAATTAATTTCAAATTTATCGATGAAATCATTCGCTATTCGAAAGCAAACTCAGCAAGTAGTAGTCCGGGAGGTATTTTAAAGTTTTTCTTCTCAATTGATAAATGAACTCGAAAAAGAGGGTTTAAAGTAGGCTAGGAAAGAGAATTGAGAATTTCCTTCATGAAGTAGGAGAGTAGGCTGCTTCTTGCCGAATGGAGATAATGACATACAAACAGTTAAACAGCTTAACAGTAAGGGATAGAAAGTCTTTCCTTAGGGCCTAATTATCCATGGATACTCCTAACAATAAGTTCTATCGAAAGATAATGTGACCCGCGATTACAGTAGAACCCAGATCCTTTAATTATCAAATCGATAATGTGACTATTATCACAATAACACAAATTGATGATATTTGTACTATCCCACAACGGTTTTAATATAGCACGACCGGGTTTCGACGTATTGACGTCATCATCAGGTGGCTCAGAAACTAAAACTAAAACTGTAGCCTAAATATCCATAGAAGAATGAGAAGGGGAGGGGTGGTTGTAAAAAGAGGAAGACCGCAAGGATGTAGGGTAGGGCAAGGGACCGGAGGTCCGAATGGGCGAAGGAGTCATTTGAGAGGTGGAGGCGGGGGTAAGGAAGGGAATACGCATGTGAAGAGGGTTGAGGGATTCTCCGTAAACAGATATTCGTTACTGAGGGTGTGGGAGTGATGCAGATGGTGTAGGATTTGAATTTTTCTAATGCATCCGTTTTTGGTCCTTTGGGGCATGAATGGAGGACGGTGGGTCAGAAATCAGAGTCGTGGTTATTTTGAATTAGGTGGTTGGCAAAATGGAATCGGAGTGGGGCTTTATTTGTGAATGCATCTTTATGTTCTTTGCACCTGATTGAAACGTTTCTCCCGCTCTGGCCGATATAGATATTATTGCAGTCTCCTTCCTACCCCCGCCTCCACCTCTCAAATGACTCCTTCGCCCGTTTGGACCTCCGGTCCCTTGCCCTACCCTACATCCTTGCGGTCTTTCTCCTTTTACAACCACCCCTCCCCTCCTCATTCTTCTATGGATATTTAGGCTTCTGTTTTGGATATTTAGGCTTCTGTTTTAGCTTCTGATGATGAGGTGAATACGTCGAAACCCGGTTGTGCTGTATTAAAACCGTTGTGGAATAGTACAAATATCATCAATTTGTGTTATTGTGAAGATGGAATTCCACCAAATATCGCTTACCAAGATTAATTTTATTTGTGACTATTATCATTGGATATGTGATACCTTATCCCAGGGCCTAAAAACAGGGATATCATACATTTAAGAAAGACTTGAACCAGAGAAAAATCCGGGACACTAATAAGCATAAGGATATATACATAAGAATAATTAGGATATAAACATAATAAAAATATGATTGTGTTAATATGTACACAAAAAATGTTTGTATTCAATTCTTCCTTATATTACCCACATTTTCAATGTCAAAATATAAAAAAATAAGGTCCTTTTAATCTGAAGCCGAGAGTTAAAGAATCTTTTCATTAGGCTACGTTAAAAATATTTTATCTATAAAATTCATTGTACATTACACGTAGCATTAGTATGATATATCAAAGATAAGCTCTAATCTTGACAATAGCCATGTTTTAGCAATGGCGATCGTTTGGAATATTCCCGTAGCATTCCTTGTATAGTAGGAGCAAAATTTATTTCGCGCTAGGTTTGAGTTTAGCTATTTATTAGCCATAGATATATATATTTGAAAAACTAATTTGTTTTTAAATTACATTCACAGATCACAATCTTCAAAAATCTTACTATACTTTGCATACTGGAAATGTGTAATGCCCTATGACACTCTTCCTTCTACTAATATCACTATCCGGCATGGTCACGCATGATTCCCTCCCTGAAAATATGCTAATGCAATCAGTTTTGAAACCACGGAGAGTAAATTTCCCATTCTATGCATAATTATGCATGAATACTCATCGCGAAACGAGGCTATCATAGTGTGAAGTGTGAGCACGAATAACTTCTCCGATTATTCATGACGCAGGTGGATCATACAACGTGGAATCATGAGTGAATGACTGACGTCTGCAGCACGAGAAGTTTGGAAGAAGAATAACGTTTGGAAATGGGAACTCCATCGCACTTCATTAAAACAATCCACGTTTTTATAATTCATTCTCGGAATCAAACGCAAATTCCTCTCGACGCGAACGGGATTTCTGGTACCTATGGTAACTCTGACACGTGAAAGGTAGTCGAATATATTTCCATTCGAATAACAAACGCTAGAAATTTCAGTTGCAAAATCAGAGTGGCACTTTATTTCTTTCAAGACATGGAAATCATAGAGATTTTTGATAGAAATTTTTGATTTTGATGATATCAAGCTTAAAATAGTTTCAGGAAGCTGACTAGAGAAGTATTTCAGAGCGTAGGTCATGCCCGTTAGCTTTTAACGGGCTATAAAAATAAATCTTGTCATCGGCGGCACGAAAATATGGCCACCTCTACTTTCACGTCTGCAAAATTCGCAAACTCATATAACCCATATATTCACCTTTTCTGGTTTTTATTTCCCTAGATTCCTTTTAAAGAGAACTGTGGATGCTCTTTCTCTAAAGAAAGAGTCGAAAAATTCACGAATCAGAGAGAAGTAGTTTATAATAAGTGCGGTTTTTATATCTTCTGTTTTCATTCTAGAAAGGTAAGCAAAAGTTGACTACATTCATAGATTTTTCCCACTCATATTCTATGAGCTTAGTAAATTTTTGTTTGTATTTTTGGAATGTAAATATATTCCACCAATTATCCCCTGATTTAATTAGTTATTTGGTCTTCTTTTAGAGCAGTACTTAGTTTAATTTTCCATTTTCCTCATCTTTAGATTTAGAATTCACGTTATTGCGAATAATTTTCGCTAATCACATTTTTTTGCTATTTCGAAATAAAACGGCGAGAAAGAAATACATGCGTGATGAAACGAAAATATTTGCTACATTCTATGAAATATCTTTTCCACTTCTAGCCAAATCACACGTATATTTTTGATGGATGAAATGTGAATTCGAAGTGCAATCTGTAAACTTTCACATTTGGTCAATCAATGGAAGGTCGTAATGAGCGTTATGTTATGAATCAAATTAAGCCTGCGTCAAGGAAATCCCTTAAGGGTATGTGAGAGTGTGCCCAATAACTCCGGAGGCGAATAATTTCATTGGTGAAAATTTCAATAGCCAAAACCTTAGTAATCGATATGGATGAGCTTTTGTTTTGATATAATGGAAATGACGAGTATCACCATCACGTGATCAATGCGAAGTGTTTCTAGCAAATACTATGGCATAAAGGATTTGGAAGAAAAACTGTCAATTATGTAAAATGAACACAGAAATATTTGAAGGAATATCCTTCAAATGTCTCAGATGGTTATTTTTTTAGACTTCACTATCGTCTACATGCTCTAAATGTGAAATTGTTGATTTAGAACGACTTATAATCACAAATAAATGGTTTCGAAACGAATCTAGTTTTTACGTTAGACTTGTTAGTTAGTTAGACATGTATTTAGCTGATATAATGCCAGTTATAGTTGATTCACCTAGGACAGCTAGTATAAACAAGAGAGAATAACAGAATTAATGAAGTGAACAGAAGAATTAAACTTTGATGGAGTGCCTACGAAAGGAACTCGTATATTATTGAGTAAGAACTGCCAATAGTCTTGAAGAAGAAGTTCTCCAGCCACTGCATTCTTGACTTGGAAGTCTTGGAGTCTGGACCTTAGGAAGCGAAACTTGGGTGCTAAACTCGGTAATAACACAGGGACTCCAGACCACGCAAATGATTATGGAACGGTGTATGCTTAGAATCACAAGAAGAGACGGGAAACACAACACTTGGGTGAGGAATATGACAGGAGTGACAGACATTATAGGTAAGGTAAGATCTCTGAAATGGTTTTGGGCACGACATGTTGCAAGAAGAAACAACAAGAAATGGACATCAGCAGTTCTCAACTGGACACCAAGATATGTGAAGAGGCCAAGAAGAGACCAAAACACCGATGGAACAGAGACATCATCAAATATATAAGGGTAAAATGGCCACGAGAAGCTCTGAAAAGAGAGAATTGGGAAACACTTGGGGAGGCCTACATCCGACGTCGGATTGAAAATGGCTGATGATGATGATAACGGTATATAATTCTCCATATTTACTGATTAAGTATTTACAATAGGCTCCAGAATAATTATGTTCTTTGAAGAGGTAAGTTTCCATATTATGTGCGGCATTGTGTTCCTAGAGTCCCTTTAGTAATATTCAGACAGCAAGAAGGAATTCTGGACTTTGAGAAGTAAAACAGTGTATTATGAAACTGGACGAACTTTCAGCGGCATGGAATTCTAAACGTGGTATCTTTTCACAGGAAAATTTCACAGTTGACTTCTCCAAACAGAAGCGGGCTCGGGTTTCTACATATGTGAAAGATGTAACATACTAAAGAACGTAATGAGTAATGTGGGAAAATAATAAAATTTATAACACTTTTTATATATATATATCCTTATTAGAGTCATCATCTAGGGAAAGATACACCGCTGTCGTAAAATAAATTTATTCGTCAAGGTTTGATCAGAAAGTCAAAATGCTATTCAATTCATTTTAATTGCTACTCTATAGTAATATTTCGAATTCATACTTCCAAATGGTAAATCTCTCAAATAAATGTGAGCGTTAAGAATGATACCGTAGAAAATATAGTAAAAAATATTATTCCTTATATAAAAAATTATTCATGTGAAAAATGGCTTTGCGAACCACTTGACGGATTATAATCTAATTATTTCTTTCCTTAGATAAGCCCTTGAACTGTATCAAAGGACGCTCCGATGTTCTACACTAGATAAGCGAGCAATGCCAAAATATAACTTTTCAGTGAAGACAAATATCTCACAAAAGACCTTAATGTATGAACTGCGATAAAACCGCCCACGCAAGTCGGTGAAGCTTATCCGAAGAAGATTCAGTGGAAACCGATAAATATTAAAAAAAAACTATTCAAAGGTTTTTGGAAAATGAGCTTATCGCAGCAAATATTCGTCAAAAAGGCTGAATAAATACCGTTTTAGTATAAAAAGATCTTAAGCTTTTCTGGTGGATGCTGTGTGAAAGGGATTCACGGGTTTACAACCCGGTAAGATCTGGTTACATTGCTGTCGCCAACGTTTTGACGACTGACTCAGTGATCATCCTCAGGGCTGCTTCTGAAGCCCTGAGGATCTCAGAAGCAGCCCTGAGGATGGTGACTGAGTCAGTCGTCAAAACGTTGGCGATGGCAATGTCACCAGATCTTACTGGAAGAAAAAGAAGTTTGGAACACGACTGTTAATGAATTAGAGCTGCACCTATACCAAAAGACAAATGAAAGGTATTCCATTCATCAAGATGTGGTAATTGGACCATTATTATCGTTACCTAACTCGATAAAACAATGAAAATGTTGTACTTTTGAGGAGATTATCCAAAGAAAATGTTGAATGCAAGTGAAATCATTGAAAGGAGTTTAAAATAATTAACATATCTCATAATGAGAAAATTGGCAATAATTCGATTTCGAGAAAAATTTCATCCCGAAAAATTAAACAAAACCGACGATTTTAACTCTCCATTCAGTCTAATTTACCCCAAGGATTACACGCCTTTAATGCATCACTACAAACGCATATATTTGAAAATTTCCGCGCATTTTACTCCAAAGTCATTTTCCCCTCATCAACGAAGTCAGAAGACTAAACGAGCGTTAGTGAAAAGCGGAAAGTCATGGGCTATGTAAACACGGCATTAAACGCATTGCGCCCTACACTCTCTCTCCCTTTGGCGAAAGCCGCACTCCGTCCCACTTTTTCGGCAAGTCGACTCGTATTATTTTCTAAAGAGCCGCGGACAAAAACGAAATTAAACGAGAAGAACGGCGCAAAAAAAGGAGGCGGGATAATATCCTGCGACCTACATCCTCATCCGGCTCTGGGGAAATAAACGAGGCGAGCTCAAAATAAGCATCTTCTTTATGTTATATCTCCGCGTTCAAAACGCACGGACTCGAGCCTTTTCTGCAAATATCCTTTGACTTTGCTCCCACCCACGCCTGCTCATGGTCGACCGCCCATTTCGCAATACAACTGCTCTTGGATTTCATCTCCCGTTGCTCTCGAACTATGGACAGTTTGAACCGTCCGATTCTTTCTGCGCAGCGATTCCCATTGCCTACGCGAGGACCGACGTTAATTACAGGCGGTGGAGAGTTGCATTTTCACGCGGTTGCTCCGTTTGCGATTTTTTTAAGGCTCGTTTTTGGTGTACCGTCGCGAGATCGGAACTGCTAAAATGGAAAATTTGTCGCGGTATAAGGCCGACTATTCTTTTAAATTTTCATATATGGATTTTGAATTTTTCACACGTGTTATTCCTAAAGCGATTCCTCTCTCCAAATGTGTTGGAAAATTCGGGGGATGGAAGACGTTTTTAAGGAATCGCGACGATCTATCAATGAAAAGTGACACTAATTGTAAGATGAACAGAGGTTCTGTCTCTGAAAAGGAAATTTAGGTTTGATGAGAAAATCTGAAATTATTTTGCTGAAGCAAGACAAGTTCTAAGCTACAAAACAGTGACCCAAGATATTTTTACTGCTAAATAATATATAGCATACATAAAGAATGTATATATTAGTAATAGCATTATTGTTAAAAGTGCTTAGACAGCTGAGGTCATTTCGCACGTATGTCCCCACCGGGAATCGGACTTAAATTATTTTTCTGAAGCAACACATATGTTCTAAGCTGCAGTACGGCAATCTAAGATATTTTTACTACTAAATAATATATAGCATATAAAGAATGTTTGTGTTTTTGAAATTATCCTGCTGAAGCAACATGTATGTTCTATTTCAATAATTTATCTTTCCTTTTCTTGTGGACTAAGTCTAGTTTTGTATCTTAAACTTATATTAAAATATGAAGATGTTCCCCCATATATTGCTCCAGATTCAATAATATCTTTTCTTATTTTCTGCTTAACAACCCGGGAAGATTATCATCATTTTGTATCACAAATTTATCCGTCTTTCAAAGAAGATAAATATTAGCGCTGTTGTATGTATCATCATATAGTATCCTTAAAATTGCTTGGTAGTATAAGAAAGCATCGAAATATTTGGAAGAGCCGGATAAAATAATTTGTGATATACAAACGTGAAGGCTAAGTTTGGCATTTTGTTTACCCAGAACGGCATTGGATATCTACGCATGTATTTACATAGATCTGGACACCGCTTCTGGTGCAGTTGCATAAAGAAAAAACCGTTGGGGAACTCTTCTTATTGCAAGTTTCACAAAGGCTCGCTATGCCCGCATATTGTTAAGTGTGGACCAGAGTCGGGCTCACGTGTTTAAATCTGGAAGAATGCACACGGTCTCCAAGTCAACAAACATAACCTGATTGTTGCAACTGAAAAAAGTCTCGTTCCCTTCATTCAAAAGTTCCGTCTCCATTTTATTCTCGGATTCTCGCTGTAGTTCATGTCACATGTGTACGGAAGTTAGTAAAATAGGAAAGAACTTGGGTACGATTTGGATACATAATGCACTTGTGAAGAATTTTGTTAGTACCGATTTCAGAATCTTTCTACCCTTCGGGCAGAATACTTTAGAGAAAGATGAGTTAAATTAGAGAGAATAAAAGAAACAAACAATCCATAAATGTTATAATAATGCTAGAGATTCATAATTTAGTTGGCGTAAACGAACTCCCTTATAAAATTTCAATGCCAATATTTAAAATGAAAAGCACGAAATTACCCTTGCGTTTAACGAAATTCTTAAGTGGCATATCATGTTTCATGATCGACTGTCAGTCGAAACTGTCTATAAAGGAGTACCGAAAGCACTTCGGCTGCGTAAAACGGACACATCTGCATTCAAAGACAGAAGTCCCTTGCAAAGGTAAAAATATATTCGCTTTGCAAAGTCAGGCAGGACAAATTGAAAGATTCAGCTGGTGCTGATGCCTAACGTCAATCTCGCTACGATCAATTGCGACCCTTTTCACGAAGACGGCAGCAATAGAAACGGAGGGGTTCCGGGGATGGGCTGAGGAAAGGCGGGACTCCCACGTTTTAAGAGTTGGCCATTCCATTGAATCTGACAAGCTGCCTACTTTGGCTTCACGAAAGACCCTTTAATTCTGCGAATGACGCTTGAGCCTTTGAATTCGGAGCAAGCAAACGCTCCCTATCAATCCATGTAAACTCGAGACTTTGCCGGGGATTATTTTCCCATCATTCAATTCACATGTTAACATCCGGAAGAAATTACGAATCAGGAATCGATTCTTCCTCGTCAAAGACGTAATATCAAATACCCTTCAACCCTTCGATTAGGTTTCTTTTTCAGTTATTTCTACTTGTTGTTTACCTATTATAGCGATAACTGCATGCCAAAATGAGATTGATTGGTGCAAATTTAAAAGAGTGCGTTCTATGTCACCCGTTAAAAGCTTAATTCTTTAATTTAATTTCAAAAACTGTCTTACGTAAAGGAAATAAAATGTTACACATTATTTTTAGTCGTTAATTTAGTGCATTCCGGGCAATTACTCTTAAGTTCACGAAAAATAGACCGATTGTTACTTTGCTGAGAATTATCGACAAACTTTTTTTATACATTCTTACAACAAGAAACACGAAAGTACGATAGTGAAAATGAATCTGACATAATTAATGATCGAACTATAAATTTCGGTATCGTATTTTTTCGAAAAATATAAATTTTACCTTATTTGAGTAGTGTTATTAAAAGTGCTTAAACAGCCGAGGTCACTTCGCACATATGGGCCGCACCGGGAATCGGACCCGAGACAGCTTTCATCAAAGCCTAACGCACTGCTCACTTGGTTATCCGGGTTCTGTCATTACTTGAATGACAGTGAATATTACCAGGAATTGACACAGTTTAATGGTTTGGGAATTTAAGTATTAATTTAAGTATAAGGATACACAGTTGAATGACCGCGTTAGTAGTTGAAACGAGGCGATGGAAGAAACGTCATAACGTGTTTAATTTTCAGTCATGGTAAGAAATAAATAGATATATTTACTCTTAAGTATTTTAAAGAGAAGATAAAACGGTTATCTAAATTAAAAGGAAATGACGAAAATGCTCTCGGAAGCAGGTTGGGAATCCTTGAAAGGAAGGAGATTAGAAGCTAGGCTGCGATTGCTTGGTACATTCAGAGGAAGTACATTTGCGAAAGACGTAATCGGTATCATGCGACCCACTGCTACTATTGCTAATCCGAAATTGAGAGTAAAATAAGAGAAATAGATGCGAGGACAAGTCGTTTTAGGGACTCATTCTTTCCGCGAACGATACGCGGCAACAACAAGGTAACTCGAACGCTTGGTGTTTACACCCCCTGCCACACTCCAAAAGGCGACTTGCAGGATATTTATATAGATATAAAAAGAACTGATGATTCCTGAAAAATTTAGTTACTCCAAACAACAATTCTACAATAGAAATATTGTTTCTATGATCACAATATTAATAAAATATTTTACTCCCCTAACCGGTCTGCTTTAATACGCCAGATTTGTTTTATAGTATAGTAAATGGTTAGTTTTGCGATCTCACTATTTATTAGTTTAATATTTTACCAAGGAATCTGTGTATCTTATGGTTCTTTCTAGTCTCAAATTTGCCCGTTTGAGTTGTTTTCTTGTCCGTGCGTCGAAATAATATTGATATGCAGATTGATAAAAAGTTTATGCAGATTGATAGACAACCTCTACTTTATTTTTAATTATGCTTTTATTGAACTAGATTGCAGTGTAAACACGTCCATTCATTCCAATAATCAGCGGAGGAGTAACCAACGTCGTGCATAAAATCACTCAGAAACATACGAGTAACTAAATACCCTAAGCGTAATTTCCCTCGCGTATAAGAGATGTTCAAACTATCACCCCACGTCTTCAGTGCGTGATCTGTCATTTGAGCATTAATCGACGCGGGGCAATTTCTCGATCTCGAAGAGGGCGTGATATCTCGTCGATCGCGAGATGAAGAAGGCTGGGGATGGCGGCGGAATTTGCGCGGGCGATGGAAGATTTGTTGGGGCATCCGGATGTTGAGATGGAGGAATAAGCCGTTGGGAGGGATTGTGGCCTACGTGAGACGGGGCGGAAGCTTTGTGTGTTCGGGGGAAAGAGGAAAGTGATGGAAAAACGGTGCGGTTTCGGCGAGGAGGGGCTGTTTCTTGCGCAAACGTAATTAAGTAAGGGAAGATTCAATTACGCGCTGGGTTCTGTGTGCACGAGGGTGGGTTTCGTGCAACATGAATCTCCTTGGGCTACCTTCGAAAGAGGACGGATCGCCACCGAGATTGATTCTGGCAGATTTACAGATGGAAAGTTTTGCATTCTGGTTGGAGATAATTGGTAAACGGAATTGATCCGTGCAATAAAGTCTGCTCTTCGATTAGCTCAAATTGGGAAGGATTGAAATAGCATTGATGGTAATACGATGGCTAGTATATGGCGGGGTTCAACGGAAAAGAATAGGAGCTATAAGACCTACTAGAAGTATGAGAATCCACGACTTTATTTAGAGCGAAGTTTCCCAAATATTTTGGTCTCTAAAGTCCCACTTTTCATCTCTTCAAAAAGGACAAGTCCTAGGCGCGAAAAAAATTGTTTTCCTGATTGGCGTAAGAATCAAAGTTATCTGAAGGGAATGTCCTTCATCTTACATCTTGTTAGTCTGAAGATTTATAAAGGAAATTGCTTTGGTTAATGCAAAACGTTTTTATCCTCTGAGAATGAGTACTTCCTCCTGGTATAAAATTTTCAATTGTGATTGATTTCCTCTGAGCTAAGTCATAGAAGCACAGAAAATAATTTTCCTTTAGGCAGCAGAATTGAGCATATGTAAATTTTTTGCTTCTTCGTTTTATTTTTAACTTTAGATGATGCGGAAGTTTTTCACTTTAACTTCTTTATGTTTATTCAGAAAACCTCATGAAGTGAATGTTGGTTCTTAAGAATATCTCTTAACATTCAGAGGTAAAATTTACGTAAGTTTAAGTTGGTAATATTTCTGTGCTTCCACAATGAATTAACCTAACCTATTCCACAAAGGAACTTTATTTCGTTTCCGCATAGAAATTCTGTTTATAACGTGAGAAGTAACAAGCATAAAACATTTTTATGACTTTGAAGGGTTAAGATGAGAACTGCGGGCTCTCGTTTTGGCGCAATGAAAAATGAGTTGCATGTTCTCCTCTATTTCGTGGATTAAAGATGGTATTTTACCCCACAGAGGGAGACTAAATTAATCTCCAGGGGATAAAACATGACCCATGAAAAATGAATCGCACTTGACGCAACAAATATTTTACGGGAAACATCTGCAATGAAGTCGAACTAAACTTTCCCGCGAGTATCGACCGATCGGAAATTCCTGGAGAAATTACCTTAATTTCCCTTTAATTCGCCGTGAGTTAGTGGCACTCAGTGGAGTGAGGGAGGACGGCTTTTCAATTCCACATTCTTGCCTTCTACGCTCCTTCCATTTCACCTCCTTCAGATATCCGGGTGATCTCGCGGGGAAATAACCGCTTGTTAAACTGATACCCCTCGAGACTGTGATTGGATTGCGATTTTATCTCGCGAGATTTTTCCCTTTTCCAGCCATTCCTTCCCCTCCATTTTCAAAACCCTCCTCCCCATCCCTAAGTCCAATTTTCCCTCACGTGCGAACCTGTGCCCACGCAATCAGCGGAGGGCAATGTACAGTTCACAGATGATATCCCAGCTTAGATATGTCGCTCGCCTCATCTCGTGTCGATAAAGGAAATTTTACTTTAGAACTCCATCCCAGTAGTTCCTGTCAGTTAATAACAATCCATCATGATTGTGCGTAGCGGTGTGCTTCAAGGAATATCTCCTGCCGACTGCTCTCCGTGATTTTGCTGAGAATATCCGACAGCTTCCTGAGGAGAAAATCTTCCCAGTAATTCATAGCGCAAACTAGGACGTGACGCTATGTTCTAAAGTATTGAGTTGCTAATTGTGTTTTTCTTACCTATCTGACGTATAAACTTTGCCTTCCTGATCGTTCGCAACTTATAAAAACAGCTCAAATTATGGATACCGATACATTTACCGACGAAGAACCTACTATATGAAGAATAATCATCTCTCTGTTGTGATTCCACATTTTCAAAATACTTCAATCTTTTGAAATTTGAGCTAAAGTTTTGCATGGTAATCACCGCATTCCAAATAACAATCTACTATAATAAAATTGTAGAGTATTATTCATCCGAAGTCAGCAACTTAAGTGAGAAATACACAAGAGGTCCGTTTTCTTTTTCGTAGCATATATTTTTCCTTTGAAAATATTCCATTTTTTATGCTATGCTCAGGAAAACCGCTCAAGATTACGTTTTCATGGAGATGCATTTTTAGAGTTTTTTTATTTCAGTGTTACCGTACATCATCTCACTTTAAAAATTTTGAATATGAGAACTTACATTTTCATGGACATTAGCCGCATTAACCCACGTAAAATCAAAGGCTTACTCATTTTAAAAGGCTTTTGTAATGCTAATTACACTTTGACCGAAAAATTTGTACTATTGTAATATTATCGCTCGATTACATTCCCAAAACATGACAAATAAAGAGAAATATCTTCTTTGATTTCTTTTTCGGTGCGGCAGGCGATGGAATGACAAAGAGTTCATTAATGCATTGAGGTTCTTTGTTATTTTCACCGCAGATTAATGGATGAGTTCTGCGTTTGCAATAAACATTGACAAAGCTGGTTAGTACTGACGAATTCTTCAATTTCCGTCATTCGATTTTCAGTTTTAGCTTTTTAATTACCATTGTTTACACCGAATTATCTTGTATATTAACTAACGTAACGTAACTATTTGCATTTCACGGTGTTTGTTTTTCTGATTATTTTGTAAACAAACATATTTCTAATTACGAGAAAGTGTATGTAATGATCGACTGATTTCCAGATCTGTTTCAACCAGCTTCCTCTTTAAAAGGATAGCTAATTATCAGTAGGATTTGCAGGTTTCTTACACCATTTTTCTAGCGGGTGTTTTCCTATTGTGAAGTGTTTTTCCTAAGCGCAGATTTAAGATTTAATATCTTTAAAATGGATTTCCTTCGTGAATTATGTCCTATCTATCTCTTTTTAAATTTTATATGATGAAGGGCAGAATGAAAGTTCTATATTAATTTCTTCCCGTCACTTTCACTTCCACTTCGTCTGTATTAATTTTAAATCTTCCAGTACTTTCACTGGGATCGAATCTCCTCTGCTTGACATTTTTCTATTAACACTCCCAATTTTCTTATTTGTCAGTTCCTTTACTCTTTGCCGCTTTCCAATGGCGGAGTGTATTCCATTCAGGGGATATACCGTAAGAGATCGCCGCTATGGTGTTCCACTATTCCTCATTTTAATTAAAACAATAGTTTGGAGGATATTTAATTGTTTCGTGTTTAGGGTTTATTTATTCTGCAATTAATTCCTTAATCATTTAATCTGTAACAGCATTTATTCTGTGACAAAATTTATTCTGTAATTAACTCCTTTAATCGGAACTTAACGAATTTTTACCATCCTGTTTTTCAATATATACATTTGATTCGAAACTCTTTAATGTTGCGTATGATACGTTTTGATCCATCAAAGTAACTCTAAAAGCATCACATATTTACAATACTGAGATCAATCCCAGAAAGTTCCTGCAATTTTATTTAAATCGCGTTTCTTTAAATGTATATATATGTGGGTAATACTTAAAAAGATAAGTATTATTCATTTTGATTCAAGACAGGCTGAGAATACCCTCACTGTTCCTTTAAAGGCACACATTACAGCCAATCTCCTCCAAGAAATCACTGACTGAGTATTTGAAAATATCGCGATTAAAATCATTTTGAAATTTTAGAGGTTAACGATTATTTTATCCAGAGAAATGATCTTATTTGTATGACGCAATAATGGCAATTGGATAACTATGTAGATGGATTTCAATTTCTCCAGTAATTCACTGATTGATAGTAAATATAGTAACAGAAACAATGTAGAAGTTGTGGAGGGAATAATGACCATCGACTAAGGAGTTATTTACTCTACAGTGGTGAAATATTGTAATAATGATATAGATTTCGATAGAATGGAAAGCGGAAATGCAACTTAATTGAATCTATGCTGTATTAGATGTGTACGAATAAGTTCATTTTTTCGAATATTTTTACAAGGAAATTGAGCAAAAAGTCCCGTTCTTTATATCAGGTTAAGACTGTATTTTTAGTGTACCTTCGTGTTTTCTTATCAAAGTAGGATCATTTTGAGGGTAAAAGTATTAAAAAGCAACTATTTTAACACCACTATAATACATCACATTGAAAACTAACTATTTAAAAACCATTACATTGTATTAATCTACAACTAATCAAAGTATAGGAAATATAGAAGATTTCTCTGTAGGCTAATGAATCAGTCTGGGCATGTTAACATTGAAATTCCCAAGTTTAAGAAGTGGAACATCTCCAATTTCAAGACGAAGGGCGTATATTTCAACGAGTATCTTCAATAAATAATGGAGAAGTATCAATAAGAGAAACATTATAAAACAAATTAATAGCTACGGATTTTAAATACGATTGTAACTTTCTTTCATCACTCGAGTATCCTGTGCATTTAGAATGGAAAAGAACCAGCCTATTCAAAATGGTCGGCGAAGAGATAAAATTTCTCGGTGGTGAAACGCAAATTCGATCAAATCAAGTTTGAATTCGGGGATAGATAATCTGAAATTGCGTATGGATTCCAGCTGATTCCTCTCAGTAACCTTTACATGAATTTTATGCTCGTGGAGGTGAATAGAAGCTTCCCTCTACGCAACGTCTAGACAAGAAGAAGGCTTCCAGATTAATTCTGAAACAATACGTCCGTGTAAAATCAGTTTAGCTGAGTTCGTTGAATCTCTCAGAACACGTAACGATGCCCTTAGCCGGGCCTTCTTCTCTCCCATTGTCCTCACTCTCTAATCAGTTTCTTCTCAGCCTTCCTTAGTACCGCAACAGAGCAATAAATGAATCTGTCCGACCCTTAATCCACTCCTTCACTGAAGGGATTGCGCGAGGATATATGTCCAATATTCAGTTTAATTCTTTTCGGCGCGAGTGGAGACAAAAATCGTTAACCTTGACCGCACCACATTCAATAGCTTTCTCTATGGAGAGAGAAAGATTATTATTTTGTGAAGTTGATTGAAGGGGGAGTATTTTTTCTAAGACTACCTGGAAGGAAGTATGTCTGTTATAAAGCGCAGGGAGTTTGATATCCATCTTAAAAAGGCATAGCTCATTTCCTAAAATAAATAAAATGTAGTATTAATTCGGAATGAATTTAATTTTGTTTGATAATAGTTTACTGTCTTAACTACAGCTTCAGTGAAGATGGAAAAAAATGCTGTAGTTTTTCATTTGCAATGAGTCGTTCATGTAACTTGTATTCTGTAACAGCTCAATAGTTTATTTATGACCAGATTCCTAAAACTAGGTGTATTCCCCTATTTCGTGGACATCATGGCGAAGTATTTTCTCCCAAGCTTCTCTGCTTCTCCTCTAAGGGGAGGAAGCTAGATGCGTGCTAGGCCATAGAGATAATGTCCACCGAAAATTTATCCAATGAAATAACGTTTATGACCTCTTCCCCTCTCCTCACCCTTCCTTCTAAAATTGGCAGCTATGTATAAGTGCGGCTTTCTCTGTATCTTCACCTGGTGATGGCTCTGTGCTGAAACAGGTCGTTTAATTATATTCCTGTGGAAATTACTAAGTTTTCTTTCATTATTTCATTATGTTGTTCCATGATGTACGGCCAAAAACGATTGATTACATTTTACAAACTTTTACATAACACATTTCTTACGATTCCTCTAAAATTTCTCTAAAGACTCAGTACTTAATATTTGCCTTTAAAAATCTTTGATATCTAAACATCCGATGGAATAAAGTAAATCGGAAATTTTTATTATCATTCAAAACCTTCATAAATGCTTGCTTTACTTCTTGCCTTCAAAGAAGTTGAAGCATTTCTCCTTCTTCTGTTCCTGTAAATAACAGCTTAATGAAGGAGTGAGATCTCCGAGGCGAATCTCTATGGAAACACTCGGCGGTTGTGAATAGAGAGGACAGGAGAGGCCGCTAATGAAGGAGTAGTTGTGGTTGCTATAATGCTGGTTTCCAGACCCTGGAAGAGGTCAAATCCGTTACCCTCTCTCTTGAAATTTTGATTATGGTCGTAAGATTGATTTGAATTGTGTGGTTGTACTCGGCTTAATCCGCTTTGTAGTTAGCTCGGAATATGTACACGGTTAATACATTTTTCTACCAGAAGAAATATTCGTAGATATTTTCCGCGGTATCTTCAGACACAAACAACAAAAGTAATATTGCGTTTTAATACAAACTGGACCACCGCAAGATGTTTTCTATGGATCAGTGAGAATCCGACTAAATTAACATTATAGCTGTTAAAACGATGCGCATTAGGGTGAAGAATACTCTTAACGAGCCCATGAAGCAGAAGAAAATAACGGACTTTGTGCTCAAATAACAAAACATTGTCTATTTAAGAGTATTATAAGAAATAGAAGTTTGGATTATCCGTATTTTCTGATCATTCCTGCAAAATCTCCCCATCGTAAGCCCGGGTAATCGAGAGTACACCTAAAATCATCACAAGCTATAGATAATCACTAAAACGGTGTTAAGTTGAGAAGTTTCTCTTAAACATGTACCTAAGTCTGTTATTCAGATATTTTCCTGATTGAAAAGTTTGGCGATGAACTTTTCCCCTTTTAATGTATAACAAAATAATTATATAATCATTTCTTTGGGGGATTTCTAATTCACATTAGTTACTGCTAATATTATTTTAATTTGCATTTAAACAAGATAGAGATTCCAAACATCAATATAGACATATCTTTTCAGAGGTTGGCCTTAATCTATTTTAATGATGTTAAAGAACTTATGAATGAGTAGGTTTCTCCATTGTGTCTTCTTGATAATGATTAGTTAAGTGCAACAAAAAGTAAAAGAGAGCTTTGACCCGTACAGCGAGGTTTAGGATACCTTCGTTTATTTATTGGCAGGATAGTACTAATTTTTTATCCCGTAGTGACGAATAACTAAAAATTCGGTAAATGTTATTTATTCAATAGTAATGAGTGACTGTAGAACGATACGCTACAAGAATAAGCCAAAGAGGTTACTCGAACGTTTGATGTTCATACCACTTATCGAAAGCGGCTTGCAGGGAATTTATGTAGATGTTGATGCAGTATGTAAAAACGTAGATAAAAATCTCAATTTCTAGTACCACACTGAAAATGATTTTTTGGTTTCTTTCCTCACGCGGATGTAATGGAATCTTAAATGCAAAGCTGGTGACCGGCATCTCTTGGTAGTAGATTTAATTTTAAGACTAGAATTAATCAATGAATGGAATAAGCTCAGATGTCAATTTGCAGTTCAAGCCAAGATTCATTACGTTAGGAATTTTACGTTTTAAGGCCCTTTCCCGCTTCAACGCGGTCAAAACATCACCTCTCCCGGCATTGCTTCGCGAGAGATTTTCCCTCACTTTTACTGAAAGCGTGCTTCTTTTGCCAAGGGTGTCTACCATCCCCACTTCATATCACACCGTCAGCAAATCTTGTCGTTCACAAAGCTAGTTCGGCTGGCTTGCTCCTTCCTCTCGGACGTTACAAGAGTATGGGAGGGGAATGAAATGCTACGGAAAACGTCTGCGACGGAGTGTTGTCATTCCGAACTCAAGCCATGGAAGAGAGGCCTTTCCCTGTCATAGTAGCAGCATGAGCCCCACTTGTTACTTCCACGTCATTCACAAAATGATATCTTTTCTCAGATCTCCGCTTTTTTGTCTTTCTCTCTCCATTCAGCTCATCTTTAGAAGTGGGTTTCACGCATATCTTTTGTTCAGGTCTTCAAGATCAACCATTTCCCTCGGTTCCATAAAAAACATATTCATACGATGTTTTGCACCCCTTCAACATATATAAAGGCGCGTGTGATATTTTTAGCCGTAACTTTTCTCTATGGGAATCAGCATCGCATTCGAGGAATTTGAACCTGATTTCCCAATCTAAAAATGATTATTTGGACTTTTTTTGGTTTATAATGTCATATGAATATTGGAGACACGGCTGATGTGAAGTGTAAAATAAAACATTTTTTTGGTTTAAGCTGAATCTACTGCTTCTAGTACTTATGATAAATAGATAAATACTTATTAGTTTTAACTATCAGTGAATCTAAAATATATAGATCTTCTTAATTAATATAAATATACTATTTAGCGTGGACTCATTTCACTTATTCACGAAGAAAAATTAAAATTTTCGAGTTTCTACAAGATTCCCTATCTCTTTCCATAAATTTCGCTATTTAAGCTTCGTTTCGATTCCAGATGAAATTTTCATTTTTAATCTCTTTTCAAATATTGTTAAATAGCTAATTTTACATAAACATAATAATTGCAATTAAAATTGTAGATAAAAAATAAAACGAATTAAAATATTTGTTCTGATTTTTAGGATTTCAATATGGTACCTATGCGACTTAAATAAACAAGTTGTTTCCTTTGTTGTTAAAATTTTTACCCGATTTTTCGTTAAAATTACATTATTATCTATTTTACAAGCTTTTTAGGCGTTATGATTTTTTTTCCTCATAGAGGATTCCTCTCTCTGACTGTAATTTTTCACCGCGAAGATCTACAAGATGTAATTTATCCTAATTCCCCAACAAACCCTGGTTTTCAAAGACTGTCTAAAGTAGAAAAGAACAGACTTGCAGTACATAACCTTATCGTATAAAATTATTTAAAAAAAAGAAGAAGTTTCTCACGGTTTTTTAAATTTAGCCGAGGAGCTGACGTTATTACGGACATTCCGTATGTCCTGGCAGTCTTTTCCTGGAAAACAAAAGAAGTCAGTGAAACTAGGGGCAATACCAGATCATACAGGACGCCTTGCAACCCAATGCATTCCCAATCCAATTTCAAAGAGCCCGGTTTGAGAGATTGATCGCTACAGATGTGCCCCCACTCGGATTGCGAAAGAACTACGTCGAACTCAATGTGAGTTTAGCATGGGGATGTAAAAGAGACTTCACAATTTCATTTCGCCTTTATCGGGGATAAAGCGAAACAAGTATTTACAAGCGGCTTGGAAATCGCTGCGTGGAATAACACCTTGCCATACTCTTGCTCTAATTCCCAGGAAAAATCCCCTAAATTAACGGATTTGGAAGAAACTTTAGAGGAAAAGAAGAGCAGTGATTGTATCGCAGGACCACGAAACTCCTAAAAAGTGCAATAACACATTTAATTTGAGGACCAAATAGCATAGGGGAATAGTAACTGGAAAGAATACTATCGTTAGCCGAATTTTCCTAATTCCGAGAATTAAAGCAAATATGTTGGTTCAAAAGCTCTGTATTCTGAGAATACGCTTTATTTTCTGGGCAAACCGTTTGATCCGATGCACAGGTCGAATTCTGAAATATTTAATTACAAACGCAGTTTCAGAAGCAAAGTTTTACCATTCTTAATGTATAAAATAAACGGTACATATAGTTTCTTTATAAACCTGAGAACTTTGTAATAAAATCGCATGTTGTTAAAACGAAGTCGTTAAGATCTTATTAAGGAATAGATAATTATAAGCCATTTGAGAAATGTGCAGACAAAAGTGTGTTAGGGATATCTTAAACAGAATTAATTAGAAGAAGAAGGGTTTAGGAGCTCTATTGTAGGTTAGTGGTTAGCACGTTCGCCTTCATATATTGGTCCTTGATTCGATTTTCGGTGGCAGCCCATATATTCGAAATGACCTCTGCTGTAGAAGCAATTCTGACAATACTAATAGTATTTTTATTTAGAAAAGAATGCCTGGTTAAAATTATAATTTGAAACTGTCTTAATTTTACTTTCGCGTACTAATTGAGACTTACACTTAGCAAAGGACATCGCGAATTTCAGGACGGATGACCGATTTAGAAATGCAATTGTAAGAACATTATTTTAATGTTTTTGTTTGTACCTATTCCTCTTTTTTAAAGTAATCTTCGAATAGGGCTATAATCCAAGATCTTTCGATTGTATTTCATGGTCTATAAACGTAGGAAGCCTTTGCCATTTTACCCCATGGCCCTTTTTCCTCATTAGGCAAATCCTCGATTAATGTCTCCCTAATTGTCATTTCTCTTCCGAAAACGATCCGCTCTGAAAAAATAAAATTCGTCGACACTCCGCCGCATTAAAGAGGAATTAATGGCGCCCAATGGGTGCTGACGACTCTCATAACAATTGGGTAAACGCCATTGCTGAAATAAGCCTAATTTTCTCGCAACCCGTGGGACAGGCAAATGATGCTGCGTGGCGATGGACCGAGCTAACATCGAACGGCCGATTTTTGGTCGCTAGGAAACTCAAGGGAAGGGGAAAATGAGCGAAGATCATCATCGCACCATTCAAAAATGAATCAAAAATATGTCTTGCCCTCCAGGAGTATTCTCTGGTATAATCCACTATCATTTCTTTGAAATGGTGCCAAAGAGCTTTCCTATACACAGAGGGACTGTGGATTACAGATGTGATTGCCAGTTTATTCGATAGAAATCAACTTTTTCTTATAATTTAACTTGTAATTTCGAAATTAAAATCGACGTGTCAATTTATATTTCACGTTAGAGGTTCATCAACTGCTAAAAGTGAGCAAAATGTTGTTTGTTTCCGACAGTGACTTTTTCAGTCCTGAAATACGACGGATTTAAGCTTCAGGCATAAACAAGAAAAGGACGAAAATTTTCATTTCGAAATGAATGAGAAATTTAAAATTTATCGCCGTAGAAAGACTGTAATTTTTATTAGTGAATATTTTAATGATGTAAATTCTCTGAATCAATTTGCAATTTTTGCTAATTTATTTTGATAACGATTTTGGAATATGCAAAGGTCTCGCATTTTTAGGAGCCAAAAGGATACATCAAAATTATGGCATGTTACATCCGCATTATTTGGAATTGTCGTACATCTGGGCATAGTGAATTAACTTTTGGGGTTGAGTTTACACAAAGTTACGTCAGTTTTTGAAGATTAAACAGCTAGCACGACATGCTTGTGATTTGTATAGCACAATCTCGAAGGGGGCCATTGTCTACAAACGTTTTATTCTAGCAATTTCCTCATTTTATAGTGGATTCGATTTTTGCATCGTTTTAACAAATATGCAAAGACTAAATGCATTTATGATATCCCTTTTACAGGAAAAGGATTACTTTATGGAAATTTTAACATTCTCTTAAAACATATTTATATTTTTCAGAATAGAAAACGTCTAAACTTGAAGATAAAGTATTTGCGTATACCCTCCAGCAAGGGCGTGGCCAGGATTTGTCCATTGGTGGATTTAGATCTACGGAGTAAACACTGTATAGCCTACACTCCAGGGGTAGGAATACTTCCGTCCATAATATTATGACATTTTTAAATGATCTACTGATTGAACGAATGAAACTGATTTATTTTAACCTGTAAACCAAGCAAATATCCAGCGGTGTATGTATGGTATAATTGTAAGAAGTCATCTTCTTGCATGCTTTCATTTATTCTTGACTTTGTTATCATGGTTTGGGGGGGGGGGGCGTTGAACCCCCAAAACCACCCCATTGACTACACCTCTGGTGGGTCAAATACTAAAAGGAGAAGGACTGCTAAAGAAGGTAGTACGCAAGGGAGAAGACGGAGGGGAAGACAAAGACAAAAGACGTTAGGTGACAAAAAGGGAGTAGTAAGTTACCAAGAAACGAAAGATATGGTGTTGAATGGGGAAAATTAAAGTAAATGAACCTACCGAAAGGTTAGATCACTTAAGATGAACTTACAGGACCATGAATAAGAGCTCCGGGGTTGGAACCTCCAAAACCACCCTTTTGGCTACACCTTCGACCTCAAGCGAATGTTTCCTGATTCGCGTAGAATTATCATTTATTTCGTGTTACTGTAGCCATATCTGCTGGGCGCCTTGGAGTATTGAAGTACTTAAAGGAATGATAAATGGATACTTCGATGAAATATCTATCACCCAAAACTTCAAGTAGCGCAGAAGTCTATTCCTGTTCCCCTTTTCTTGGATTTTTTCAGGACCCAAAACAGCTTCGATGGTGGTGTAATCTATTTTGCATCAACTCTTACGCTTATCTACCTGCAAAATACACTTCCTAGCGTAGACGAGGCCGCGGATACTTTTCAGGAACTTTTGCTCCCCTTTTGAGCCCATTGCACCGGAAACATCGATACCCTCATTCAATTTTTTTCAAAAGAGGGATTCCGGTCGCAGCTAAAGCGTCCACTTTTTCCTTTCATTTTTCAAGTTCATGGAATGCGGCTGTCTCTCAAGTGACACGGGCAACTTTAAATGATGTAAGTAGTCGCAGTATTTTTTTTCCGGGGGCAAACGATCGTAAATCATTCACGCCTCGATGATACTCCAATTCTTCCACATCATTTCTTCAGTATGCTCAAGTTTTTTCGAGAATAGCTTTCAGTCCCATTCAAAGTTAATTGCGTTGGATTCGGATACAAAAGAGACATCGCCTCTAGGGAAATTTGATGATATTGATGTGAGGAGCAAACATTACATCTACATCTACATATGTACCCTGCAAGCCGCCTTATGGCGTGTGGCAGGGGGTGCAAGCACCATAACTCTACTTCTCTAATCGATTGCTTTCGAGTATTGTTCGCGGAAAAAGTGAATTGTTGAAACGACTTGTTCTAGCATCTATTTCTCTTATTTTCTCGCAGTATCAGAACGGCCTATGTAACAT
The DNA here is from genome assembly GCA_000376725.2 of Ladona fulva. NCBI lineage: Eukaryota > Metazoa > Arthropoda > Insecta > Odonata > Libellulidae > Ladona > Ladona fulva. The sequence continues at coordinate 550,584 of KZ308264.1, forward strand.
ATATTATGTCAGCTACGTTATCTGTGAACGTGCTTTCTCTAAATTTATTTAGCAAATTTTACCTTTGTTTAAGCCTAATTAAAATGTCTTAATCGGAATTGTTTATGAAATTAAATATTAGGGATACGATATATCAACATCAATTCTGATCTAAGGGAGGTGCTATGCATGACAAATTGAGACGAATATTTAATATCATTAATTAATGGAATTATGTGGTAAGAACCAAGGTGGAATGCTACGTATGAATCGGTAAACTGGTGTGTTACAAGTATGACTTTGTATTACATTTTATTAAGAGCGATGAAGTTTAATCTTGATCGCATTTATCCGTTAAATGGGAGATTATTTCGACGGTAATGAAGCAGTAGATGAAAAATTTTCCACTTTTAAGGAATATGTATTAATATCTCAGAATCGATAAGCGGTTTTTGTAAATTAAATACTCAATTTAACGACTTGCATGTGTAGCAATGGCTAGTAAAAAAAACAGTTCAAAAACCATTATTGATATTATTGCCTTTAAACCGGGATTTCAACATTAGTCTCAACACTCAAAAGCGTTTTATTAATATCAAAAATGTACCAAAGAAATTTAAAATATCATAGAAACCTGTTGGTACAAAAAGCTATTCCGCTCTAAACTTTCTCCTCCAAATCTATTTATATCACATGATTAACCAAATTCATGTTCTTTTTTGTTATTATTTAACTTTCGGTTCTCTACTATTTTTATTCTACCAATTGAATCTTCTTCTTCTTCATCGCCTTTTCCCATGTGGTATGGGGTCGACATTCTACCATAAGACTATATTTGGTTTATTTCAGCTTTCCGCTGTTTGTTGATTTAGTTTTGTTTTCGTTAAGGTTATTGATGTTTCTGTTGCTATGTATCGTTATTTATTGGAACCCATGGCAATGACCATGCGTTGTTTATGGATTTAGTTTGAAATATATGAGTACGTAAACAGGCTTGTAAATATCAACAGAAGAGATGATTCCAACGAACTCTGCGGAATGGACGAATATCTCCGATGTGGTTCTACGCATGGATTTTTAATCCAAGTTGAAAACCACACTCAGCCCAGCGCTCAAAATCCAATTTCATGGTTACGGCGCGTTTTGATGGCTGATGATTTAGTGGATCCGACAGTTAGCGGGTAGCAGCTGCTGAGGAATCCTCGATTGCTATTTGTAAGTGGCCGGCGACGCGATACTGAAAGTGGAGACCACCGCTGTATCTCTTTGTCGTTATGGCCGAGTGGAGAAATGTTCGCTACAATTATCTCAGCAAAATTCACGTGAATTATCCGTCCAAATCCTATTTATGCTTTCCTTTTCTATAACTATGGAAATGAAATCATGCTCAGTGCTAATCTCCGTGCTGTAGAATTTTGAAAACCTACAAATTTTTAGTGAGGGACAAAACTGTGTTCTTCGTCTTAAGAAGCATAGCATACGTTACTTTATTAAATTTCTTTTATGAATGAAATATAATAGCCAAAATTTTATTTTTAAAATTACAGGAATTCGCGAAAACTTCAACTGAAGAATTATGAAATTAATTGTACTATTTATCTAATATTTGCACCTCAACATTCTGAGCTTGTCTGGAAATAAATTCATCGATTGAGTAATACCTGGAAAACAGTTTTAAATATGCTTAAAATGCATATATTCGTTGTTGACAACTGGCTACTGAAATTGTAACCCTTTTATAGCATACAGTAAAATTGGAACAGTGTTAAAGGGTTAATCTATGACAAAATGCTGTGAACGTAGCGTTCAAATTTTGTTTTTATGATAGGTTCGCTTGATGATTATCTATAGACAACCTTCAATTTTTATTTGGCTTCACGGATGCGAGTATTTCATAAATTTATTATTTCTTTCCTCCAAGGTTTATAACTTTTATTATATTAACAACCTTTTCGTTGATTGCTAATTGGGAAATAAGGACTGATACATAATATACTAATTGCGACATACTGGGCTATCAGAAAAACCTTAGATATTCAATGTAAATAACTACTCACTCAACGAAAAGAACATATATTCTCTTCATAATTTGTAAGAACACGTTGATGGACAAACGCTTCCTTTTGAATTTCATGTGGAATATGCCAGCGAAGGATTTAAACTAAGAGTAGAAAAAATAATGACACAAAAATTGACCCAATGAAGTATTCACGAATGAAGATGTAAATCTACACGGTAACGCTAGCTTTATATACAAGAAAATTTTCTTTGTAAACTTAAATTTGCTGTACATTCCCTTAGTTCCCCAAAATTTTCCCTTTCCTGTCCCTATACTGATGAATGTTTTGTTTGATCGACTCCCTGATCGCTAAAAATAGCTGCAAGAATGGACTGATAAAGAAACACTCCAAATTAGTCGTAAATTTTACACAGTGAATTTATAGAATACCTTTCCTTGATGAAAAAGAGTAATATAAACAAGGACATGGTAACTGTTGCTTTGACCTCTACAATACAGTACGGGAATAGCAAGTTAAGGGCAAGGAATGTCATCAGTACCCTATCATTCTTTGCTGCGTTGGGAAAATCAAAAGGAGGTATGAGAGCGTTCACAAAGAAGGAAATTCCAGCGCTCCTTTTTATCAGCCACTGAATAACCACGAGAATTTCCTTTGCGCACATCACCTTCATTTGTTTTTTCATCATTTGGTGCGGGCGGTGTCGATGGCTGGGATGTGAGCCATCACAATGATGCTTCTCATCGAGGTAAAAGCCAAGCCCCTTTTCCCTTTCTACATTGCTCTACCTTTTTCTTCCCTCTCTCTTTTTCCCTTTTTTTTTTCCTTTCTCTCCCCTCGACCTCCTCTTTCTGTCTTCAAATTACCACATACTTATTCATATGGAATTGCGTTGCTTCGAAGAAAGTTTTAAAAGGTGTTCATCTATAGATATAAGATAGTCTTGGTTTCACTTATGAACACACTAATTATACATATAAAATGACCTATAAATCTCACCCCATAGCTATGAAGATTTTCGGTATCGAGTTTTGTTCCTAAATGCCGTAACCCGTTTTTCTTTTGTTAGCTGAATAATTTATGGTTATTAAGAGCGCTATTTCCGTAACATACGATGCCTATTTCGCGTCCTTTAGTTTATTTGCTCTAAAAGATGTTTGATTCGATTCCTTCACTGTGGAATTGTATCTCTGTCAATTTATTCATTATATAAGCTTGAAGTGGATCAAGAAATTTGTCAAGGTGAGGGGTACTTGCCCAATTATAATTTAGTTTGGCTATTTAGAGCAATTTTCTCACGAATACATCTCCAATTGAGTTTTTAAACCCACCCAATTTTGTCGTGATGACTGTAGCAGATGTACTGCTATCGTGGAAATCTGTGTTTTATTTAACTTTCTTGTCAGATCCTTGGCAAACCACTAATAGTAAAAAACTGTCCCCTCTGGATATGCGCATGGTTTAAGGGTATATAAACCTCTTCTCTGTGAGGAAATAGCCCATTAAGGTCTTTTGCAAGTCAATGACCTCAAGCTTTCTGTGCCCCTCGCCTTCTTAAGGTTAACCTGAATATTCAATGTGAATTTCTGAGTCAAATATAATTTAACTATAGATTACTAGGCTCTGTATTTGTTAGGACAGTGAAAAACCTATATTCGAATACCTGGATAGCTATGTCCCTGGTTAAAATTACTTCATACAGTATTTTTGTTTATATCTGCATACGAGGTTTGAATTGAGCTAATTTACATTTGACTTTATTAATATTAATGGTTTTACGAATATCATCCAAGAGTTTATTTAGGGAATAATTGCATTATCCTGCGTTTGGCTCGCAAGAGGCCCTAATAAATAGGATTGTATATTTTGATTATTATAAAAGGACTGAATTCCGTCAGGAAGCTTAATACGGAAAGATAAATACTTTGCAATATTATTTTATTTTTCACTTGTTCAAAGCCCAAATTCACTAAAAGTAGAGGTCTTTTATTTAAAATAACGACGAAAAGAGAAATCAATTTAAAGGAAAAACACGGTAAGGGATTAATCGGTGAACCCTAAAACTTTCCGAGCGTACCCTGTTTCAATTAAAAGGAGAGCAAGGGTTGGCGATTAAAAAGAAATATATGACGGAGAATTTGGCGGTAGTTCACATTAAGTATGGAAAGAACGAGTAGGTGGCGGAATCTTATTGGTACATGAACTTCGGAATTGGTCTCTTCCAATCTGATTTTGTAACAAGATCTGAAACGGCGACTGAGGTTAGAGGAAGGGTAAGCAAGCGAAGGGAAATGTATTGCAATGCCTATTTTATACGTGACTAATGCTGCCTACAAATCAATACGGGAACAAATACATACCTAATTGATAATATTTTACTAATTCAATTGAAATTTTCAACAGTTTTTCTCAATGATTGGAATGGAAGAATACGTTAATTTATTTTTTACTACATCCTCCGGAGTGTAAGCAAAGTAAAAAAACATGCCTAAAATACCAAAGGCCACAGCGTTTTTGATGTTGCGATGTAATTAGATGGCAATACACATCGCAAAGTCTTCACTTAGCTCATTATTATTGGTATAGATGTTTATGATTAATTGATAGCTACTTAACTTATACATATCTAATAAAACAGATTCTGCAGTGAAGGCAGGAATGATTTCTCCACTTCTGTTTAGAAATGTAGCATTAGTAATATTAAATAAAGATGCTGCTGGGTATCAAGTATTCTGAATTTAACACAGGGAATAATACCCAGAGGAGATCTATAAATGTTTTTGGAAAAAATTTAGATCCAGAAAGCATGAAAATCTAATATTTACACGGTATATATTTGTCATGTTGAATTTTTTCGATGAAAAATTTTCAGTCATTCATTAAATTTGATCATTGAAACTTTCGTTAGACCTGGGAACAAGTTGATTGCAATCGAATGATCTATCAGAGGAGAGTGTTTGATTGCAACAGTCTATCGAAAACTTATTTATTAACTTAATTATTCTTCGCAATTTGCTCGCTAGATCAGGTGGCAACATTTGAGGGGGCGTAAGAACAATAATGACAAAATTTGTCCGGCATTCGCTAAAAGACGAGAGGGAAACCCTTCAAAAACCTCCAATGGACAGTATACATCTTGTCAAGTCTAGTTACATACAAACACCTACACAAATCACTGATGCAATCAAATGGAAATTTTGGATACATAATATTGTAGATTATATGTAAAATATTTGAAAATATAATCGTATACTTAGAGTTACTTAGTGGAACGATAAGCATTTGGCTTAATTATAACTTTCAAGGTAAGTATTGGGAATTACACGAAAAGAAATTTATGCTAAACCATGCTATAAACGTAAAACGTTGGACAAAATTGTATTTATTTATCAGTTTTGTCTTATTAGATCCTGAAGTCGATCGTAGCCAAAATATCAGAATGTAATCGCATTGTAAGATGAGTTGTGAAGTGTGTTATAATTAAAGAGTCGGTAGCATTGCCGCATGATATATGTTTGAATGAAGTAAACGGAGTGAGGTGGAGCATTGCATTTGTGCTTTGTCCCTTAGACAAAATGAGCACTCTGCAGGAGAGGGACTATGCCTTGCGGTGAGTGGGAAGGGAAGGGGTTGTTTGCCTCGCCCCGAGCGGTCGTGGGGTCAAATGGGGGTGGAGGCCATTGGGTTTAATGCGGCTTTCACTCGTCTCAGTTGCCAAGATGAAAAGGGAGTTTAAACGCGTCAAGTGAAGAAGATTCGAGAGAAACTCGCCCAAGGGATGCTTCCTTAAAGTTACTGTTCGCTCTATTTGATAGTAATTCATTAAAAACTATTATTCATATTGATTATAACGCGATAAGTATAGTATTAGCTTGGAGAAGGTGCAGATAAAAAGCAATTACATTATATAATCCAGCCTTACATTTCGCAGTAAAGGGAAAGATCCTTAATCATTGCGTTACATTTTCACGATACACAGATTATCAATTCGTGACTCGAATGAATAATTCAGCTATTTCCATACTTAACTATTTTCTAGCTTGGATGTTTAGCTGATGATTTGAAAAAAAATATTTTAACTTTCTGAGTAAAGCTTTGAATGATAAAAATCGATAATTTATGCATGCTGAATCTTAAAGTTAATGTATTTGAATAAGTGGCATCTTCTTATCAATCTGTCACACTTTATATCTATTTCACTTCCTTGGTATGCGATCTTTGACACGGGGGTGAGGAAATTTTGATAAAAAAATAGAACTGTTATTAGACGTATATTTTCTTGATTTAAAATGTACCGTTTTCACAAAGAGGAATCTGAGGAGAAAGTATGATTTTTTTCTAAATATAGATCTCATTTCCATGTTAATTTCAATTGAACAATTCATAGCAATTATAAACCTTTCCAATAAGTTTCTGTAAAATACAAAGGATAAGATAAACCTATTAGTAAATATTTCTCAAACTTGAACAGTTGGTTTTTATTAATCGAATTATAAAATAAAACTGGATTTATTTCTCTCTTTTGAATAGAACTAAAATTTTTCTACAATTCTATCATGGAGAGGGAGAATCAGCTGATTTGGACTGCTGTTGATCGGCGATTAATCTACGCTAGGATTAACGCTAGTATAGTTCTGCAGGTGATAAAGACATTAGGTACACACAAGAAGCTGTAAATACTGCATGACCTTGATCGGGTGGCTTAACAGCAGTGGAAGTCAGGGCTGAGATAACTGATTCAGAGGTCGCCCGTGTTTGCATGTCCAAAGGAGACCTATCTTAGACAACACAAACCCATTGAGTCAAGGCCCATGGAGTTAAGTAATTAACAGCTTGATTTTCATTGCGGGTTGAATTCGAGTGCAGTAATAGGATACGGATGGGACTGCTAGGGATTGAAGAGAGATGTGATTCTCAATGAATAAACACTTAACCTTTTCCAAGCAATTATTTTTAAGTACAACCAAATATCCTGAGTCATAATAAACTTGTGAAAAGCCTTTTAAAGTCAAGCGAGTATCTAAACAATTACCGGACTGGATGAGATAGTTAAATTATACTAAAGATTCTCATGGTATCTTAGTTTTTATCTTTATTACGATTTCGGAAGAGTCTTGTGGGGTATCAAATGATGGTATAATCAGAGAACTTCATCAACATATAATTCTCAGCTTTCATATTGCCTTCTTTACAAATACGAGTCGTAGGGTGAAAGGTAGTAATGTACGATTTTTCAGTTGAAATCTTAGAAAGTAGTATCTGAATGAAGAATTCAAGAAATAAAATATTTAAATACATCAGCGATTAATTAATTCGATATATATATATATAAATCCGTAAAAAAAGTGCATTGAATCCTCTCGACAAGTAAGAAAAATTGATGGAGAATAAAATGGTTTAATTTACGTCTGAATAGGAGAAAACTTCTTTAATTTACGGGCAACTTTAGAAAGTTCTGAGGAAGTATGAAAGGAAGGATTCTGAGAAAGCATAAAAGGAATTTAGAGTAATTCAATACAGTGAAGTAAGAGGAATTTTTCGAGAAGGCAATGGCCTTTGTTGAAGAGTAAATTAATTTTTTAGGTTGATTAAGGATTTGGCGATTTGAAGTGAAGTTGTAGGCAAACCGAATATCTCGAAGGGTTGGGAATACGAGCGAAAAAGTAATTCCACATTACTTACAAGGCAATTCATTACTCGAAGCTACTCAAAAGACTTATTTCCAGCAAAAGGATTCTCATGCCTTCAAATTCATTTTTACATTATATCGTAAATTGCTGGCAAATTACTCCAACATTCATTTTATCGAAGGAAATAAAATTTATTATAAATAATTTAAACCCTCTTTGAGATGTATTCAAAATAAAAAGCGATTTATTATTTAAATGCAATGAAATTTCTCTGAATTGTAATTTAAATTTGTAATTACAATAACAACACCGGCTGAATTATAATTATTTTTATTGAGAAGATAGTCTAGTTAGTCGTAATAAATGAAGTCACTCCTTGGTAAAGATACTTCCCTTCTCGGGCTAGAAACTGCGGAATGATGGTCATAAAAAGGCATAACTAAAGCATTTAGGTTTCTCTATCTATTAAAAAATAGCGTCCAAATGTTCTAATAAACTAAAGTTTCTCAGTAAATGTTGTTCGAAAGAAATGCATCGTTTCATTTTGCGTTCTAGTTGATTTAAGGGCCTCTTTCATACATCATTCCACCTCAGTTGATAAAATGCAATGCATAGACGAGAGTGGTGTGACTCTAGAGAAATACTTTAAAACCAAGGAAAGTATGAACAATACTACAAATAGGTCTCATCAGAGAAAGAAGCGGTGACACTGCACTCGGAGTAATTACTACTTCCCTTAGAATCTGCGGAAAAAGCCACGGACGGGTCGACGGTATCGTGCTTATTCAAGCTCTAAGGTGGCTCTTTCATTATATTCTTAAGCTCTTTCGAGTTATTCAGAATTTTGTGAGATATTGTGTGAACGCAGGAGAATTCTTTAAAGTTTCCTTGCAATGCTACGTATACAGAAGGATAAATTAGAGTACGCTGTGCTCGATTGAGACTTTTTGTAGCCGAGAGATTTGGATTTGAATATCACAGAAATAGTCAGTTTGAACTACTTGAGTATTAATTTAATCAAAATTCCCCGGAAGTTTTGGCGACGTTCATTTAAAATTTCTGGAACAAACGTATGCAACAGCTTGAATTGATTATGTATTTAATACAAAAACTCTCAAAAATTTTGCTCAATTTTCGTTAAAATTTTAGATAAGGAAATCTCAAGTTTTTTAAGCTGTCTGAAGCACGAGTATTTATTTATTTACATATACGTCGTAATATGTACTTCTGTTCAGTATCTGGAAATAAAATTAATTTTGTTTGGAGAGGACAAATATTGAATATACTTTGATTATAATCGAAAGACATTGCCATAATGGAACAATTTAAAGTTTAGTAGAATATTCGACAGCAGCCATTTAAACAACTACTAACATATAACGTCTCTAATGCTAATTACATTCACATTTCATTTACAGTTACATTTAAACCCCGCAAGCCGCCAGTGGCGCGTGGGAGGGGGTGTAAAAACACCGATAATCCTATCACACCCTAACAGCTATAAGCTTCTCTAATACTACGAGGGAAAAACGACATGAAGAAACTGTCCATCCTGGCAATCGCTTTCCTGAATCACTTCTTAGTTTTCTCTTGGAGCTCACGCACATTGCTAACCGGAATTACAATATCAGCTATCTAGTCGATGAGATCTGTACTGATAAACTTTTTTAAAAGCTTACGTTGGTAATCAAGTCTTCTATCCATAAGCGAAGTCCACCCGAGGGAATCTATCATAACCGAAACACTACTGTCGAATCTAAACTTTCCCTTGACAAACCTGGCCGCTCTACGTTTAACCATCTCAAGATCGGAGATTAATCCTACCTCAATGACCACTAGATTCCGTTAGAAACGAACCATTACGTTAAAAAGTGTGAATTGTGTAATGAATAAAATAAGGACCATAATTTCTCGCGACTATTTCATGAGATATGTTTTCTGTGGGAGGAAACACCGTAATTCCGAGAAATTCTAACATGAAAACCAATCAAACACGTAATGATGATATTTCGCGTCTGACGGAAGCTCCACGTAACTTATTTCTGAGTGATAATAAAACCATTGCAATTCTCACACACCTCAATATGTGACTAAGGAGCAGAAGATTTGTTCTCGGGGTAATAAGTCCTCATAAACAGTTTTATACAATCCCCTTCTATTCTTTCCCTTCTCGCGACCCTTGAATAAATGCAGAGGACTATCTCATTCGATAAAAGCCAATTAAATACGAGGAAAGGATCTTAGGAGCTCTTGAGCGTCTCGAGGTGACTGGGGATGTATATTTTATTAGACTCTTGGGGACGGTGGCGTGTCGGTCGTGGTGTGAGACTGAAGGCTTAATCGCCGGCAAACGGTAACGAGGGCGGATTGAACGACTTTAGCGAAGGAAAAGAAGTCTTTGCTTGTTGGAGTGTGGGAGGAGAGACGGCAAAGAATTCTTTTTTAAACGACGTGGAGATGGATTCCCTTAGAACTATGACGCAAAGAAGTATCTAAATGATGAATTCGCTCGAATATTCGGAGTGGGATATTGGATTCTGACGTTTTGTACGCGGGATGAAGAGAGAAAATGGAGTCTGTATTACGTGTCCTAGAGTGTGTGTTTTAAATTAAATGTTCTGAATTATATACGAATTTATATTGCGATTTCATTTTCAATATAAATTACGTATTAGGTATAGGAAATTTAAACAAACATACTCGGTTATACAAGTATATACATACATACTTGTATATTTAACAGCTTTCAAAATATTTCATTTACAGAAAAATTCGATAAAAGCCATAGGAAGCATAATTATTTATTCTAATCAAAGTAATTTTTGAGTTAAAATTTTCAAAGTGATGAGTTAGGTTGACTTTTATCATGTATTCTCTAATTGGTAAAACCTCCATTGGGAAAATTAAAACAATCAGAATCATTCAGACAAATTATTTAGCAACCATTAAAAAAATTTAATTCATTGTATTAAGCCTTAAAACATCCAAGGTAGGCATGATCTGAAAAATATCCTATCAATAAAATAAATAAGAACATTAAAGAGATTAATATTTCCAGTAATAAGTTTTCACAAGGGCCGTTAAAGTGACAAGAAACATTAAGCAAAGGAGTGATTTCACAACTACAAAAATGTTACATACTGCTGAGAAAGGAACCAAATATAAATGGAAAGGAACAAGGAATAATCACCTCAAGGAATACATCATGTTTTTAAATGAAGAAAGATACAAGGAACGAGATTGGCTGACAATTACATCTAGAGAATGCTACCTAAACTTGAACACATGAAAGCTTTTAAAACTTTGAACACTGAACTGAAGATATATGAAAGTATGAAATAAGGGTGTCGTGGAAAAAAAATCGCGAAAATAAAGGGGAAAAACAAGTGCGTCGGTGACCACTTGACGAAGCTATGAATAATTTAAGAGAAATAGAAGAGCTGGAAAAGTTAAATGTGATTCAGAGGAAATTTCACAAAGCTTTATTTTTCCTTCGTTAAGCATTATATGTTGGGTAAGTTTTTTTTGCAGGTAAGCTGAGCTTTGATTAAAGTATTGATGGGAGAAATTTTTTTGGTATGCATTTTTTCTTAGTTTGGAAGCTATTTACTCTGAGTGCATATTCAGTCAATTTTAATTTACATCCTTCTCATTACAACATCCATCCTTGATAAATAAAATGTATTTGATGTCGCTTCATGCAGTAACCTGCGCAGCTATGCCAGGAACTATTCTATTGATGTGCATGCTGGCCGATAAAATAGAAGATGGATTGAATTGGAATGAAATTCAGAGAGAAATGAAAGCGTAAAGTATTTCTCATTTTGTAATGAATGGTTAGATGCAAATAGTAAATGATTGATTATATGAAATTTAGAGAGAAATGCAAAGTGCAAAGTATTTCACATTTTCCACAGAACGAAAATTCTTCATTAAAAATGAACATGTGGACATATTCTCTTACGTCGATACTTTATATTTAGTTACTTTATCCGATTCATTTATGTATGAACCTCATCAGTGATACAGATGAACTGCACTTGACAACTTTTTCTATAATTCGCCCTTGGTAAAGACATTTATTATTGCTATCGTTACAATTGAAATAGGGTCCACGCGTGGTGGCAATATGTTATATCGATACATATTTGCCATGAAATCACCTTGGATTCAGATTTTTTGGGTTACCGACCGGCCTTAACGACTAATGCACCGGTCGCAAAGAAAATCCCCAACATATTTCCACCCTGTCAAAACATTTCTGAGTTTTTCAAGAACCTTTTCACTGCAGATTTTACGTCCATCCTAATTTTATAACAAGAAATTTTTATTATAAGTATTAAAAGTTCTACTATTGGGCTTAAAGAGTAATTCAGTTCCAAAATACGTCTACTAGGAATAGAATATTTCACAGCATCGGATAAAAAATGGAGTAAAAGAGATAAAAATGACAGATAATGAGGGAAATTACTTTATAGAGGGTAGTCAACTGGGAGATGACCATTGAATTTAACGGCCTGATTACTAGCATTAAAAACAGGGCAAAATAGCTTTGTCAAAAATGAAAATTTTTAATGAAGCATTTCGCTATAACTGACTCTAATAAATCCTAGACGCGAAAGACAGGAAATACTACACAAATCAGGGAAAGAATAAGAAGAAATTAAGACGAGAAAAGGAGGCGAGAGGATGACAAAAAGAAAGGAAGTAAAAAGCGAATGCTGCGGAAAAGAAGAACGGCCCGTTTTTGCCTTTAAAGGAATATACAATAGAGAGAGTCAAAGCTTGTTTGTCCCAAACTTTTTGTCGAAGGCTAAGCTCGTAATACATTAATCGACAATTCCGGTGGAAAATGCAAACGCATTGCTATGCAGAGAAATGAAATTTAAGGTTATTCCCGAGAGACCGAAAAAAGAGAAAGAGATAACCCGTTTATCTAGACGATAAGGCGAAGGGAATCTAGGGAAATAAAGAGAGATTACTTCGGCTTTGTTTTAGGGAAAATTTAGCGTGAAGAAGGTAAACCTTATAGATTTGGAAGGGATTTAAAAGGGAAGAAATAATTGGCGAGGAGCGCTGCGGGAAAAGCGGGGAAAGTGTTGGGAGAAGGGGTGGGCGATTCGTGGGTGGACGTCGAGGGTGGTGTGGGAAAGGAACGAGACAAAAGGGATTTCTTCTCTCAGAGAAAGGAAGATTCGGATTAAAACGGCAAAGGATTTTTCGAACTTCTTTTTATAAAAATCTTTGCCTTCGGGTGAATGAGGGGAGTCTTCATAGCATATATTAAGAGTTTCCCGGAATCCTTCATCGTTTATATTGGCTATGTTTGAGCGATGGAGGAATTAAATAATTCTTGTTTTTCATCTTTCTACATATCAATATGTGCGTATTTATAACACGTGTGGGGTCACTAACCTTTTAATATCAAATGCGGGTAATATTTATGCTCTTACAAAGGAATTTTTAATTAAATGATTCTGGAAGGGAGGAAGACAGTTCATTTATTATGATCTGTGCGGGAAAATTAATGATAGTGCTGAAAATCTTTGTTAGTTGTCAAGCGTGAGCCCTTTCAGCTAATTCAGAGTCAATCTTATGATTAATTACAAGATTATACAGCAGGGAATACTCTCTTATTAAGTTACTGCAGAAAGGTAACCCTTATATTGTTTTCTTGGCCTAAAGATGAATGCCTATAAGTTTTGAGAAACAGCTGGGAAACGTCGAGAAGTACAACTTTCTAAGCTGTCGTAAGGGTCACATAGTAAATATATTAAATGAAAAATGATGATATATTGAAAAAAAGTAGCGATTTAAAATAGAAAATATTGATCATCAATTATAAATTCACCCAGAAATTTAGATCATTTGATCCATTTACAAATATATCGTCATTTAAAAATCTACAGTACAGCCGGTTCAAAGACTACAGGAAAATCTCCGAGGGAAAATATTGCTTACTTTAAGAGTCAGACAATTAATCATAAAATACTAGCTACTCAAAATAATTCAGTTTTAAGCAATCTTATAGCAGCAATGCCTTTCTGTAAGTCTTCAATATTATTGAACTCGATTCAATTTTAATAAATGCACATTATCATGTTTAATCGCATTTTAACGGATGACAGAAGCATTTCATTCTGAGATAGTTAAATTTTAAATCTCAAGACTTTAAGTTATTCAAAGCATCAAAAGTTAATCATTCTAGGTACTCTTTTGAGTTATGTTGTACTTTCTTAACATCTGAATCTGTATAAATTACATTAACGAGGATATTTACAATAAAAATAACTTGGATTCGTGGTCAATTATATCTTTTAAGAGTGAAACGTTAGTTATACAATCAAACAGCCGCTGTAAAGACGATGCCGAGGTAAAAGGGCTTCAGTACAGCAGGTTTTCAATTATTGGATATTGAACTATAAAAATAGTTGTAATTTAATCTGTAATTTAAATTAAGAAGTATATGGAGCTAGCTCATCAAACTGAATCCAGAAAGAAGACCCAACAAATATCTCATCATAATATTTACAAATTAAATTTTTGAAACACTGAACTCAGGCGTCACTTAGCTTGCTGCATATTATTACGTTAATTAAATATTTAAGCGCAAAAGAAAATTCCAATTCCAGTCTTAAATCGCAACTGAAATTTTATATCAAAATTTTCATCAGTACTCTCGAATGCGATAGCGTTTAGGAATATTGATTATATGCCTTAAATTAGACAAACAACGAAAATTATAAACTATAAAAAGTTCAAACTTGTTCCTAATGAATCCCTGTTGGCATTAATTCGCACAGACCGAAAGTGGAAAAAGTGGATTGCATTGGAGATTCATATCAACAATTTTTTTTTTTTCGCCGCCACCTCATGCAACCCGCAACACAAGTGCACATTCACAATGCCTAAGAAGTAGGGGCAATTGTCATCTGACAAGGGAAGTAAGTATAACCGTAAAAAATGTCTGTAAGGTACGAATATGAGATTTACTAGAGGAAAAACGTAATTTTCTCTCATGTATGGAAAATTTCACGTAGTAATGTGTACATGTGTATGGTGTGGTACCACACTTGAGTAGAGTACCACATTTGAAGGAATTGGCATTTGTGTGCCAATTTTGAGCCAAACCAAAACTTTAGATGCTAACATTACCTACGTTATCACGCCAGTGACGGGCTTAAACATGGTTGGTGGCCAATTAACGTAATAATATGCAGCAAGCTAAGTGACGCCTGAGTTCAGTGTTTCAAAAAACTTCTTCTGCATCCCTCTTCGGTTACATGAGCAATATTTTTACTGTATAATGAACAGAGAAAGGTAAGGATATTTTATCACATTCCATCAATTGCAAGTTTCTTTTGTGTGAGTATAAGGCATGAGTACCGCTTTACATTCGGATTTAACTATTAACAATATCACTTTAGAAATAAAATGTTAAATATTGCTTTGAACATAATTTGACTATGAATTAATCAATTCATATGCATCAAAACGGGTTTCTATTCTTCCATAGCAGATTACCTGTCCATGTATTTGTCGTAACATTTTTCTGTTAATGAAATATTTTATTTTGTATCCGCTATGAAATACAATTTAGTTTCAAATATGTCCTTACTTGAACCTTCACTTTAATGAAATGAAACTTTAGAATGAAATTTACGCAGGACAGAGAGTCAACCGTTTTATAATCTCATGCATTCGATAACCGCATCCTAGAAAGCAAGGATTCATTAAAATTTATGCATGTGAAATATGATCGTTGATTATTACTATTCCAAATCAATTTTATTGTTTTAAATTGCCATACATGCATCAAAATGCACCTGGAGCTAAAAAAGAATATCCAAGAGAAATGATAAATCTCTTTCGTATCTATTAGGATAAGGTCACAATTAATGGAAGAGAAGAATTCAATCAAGAGGATAACGTCATAAACTGTATTTAAATATAATTTGAATATGAGTCTCGATCACGAAGAGCAACGTTCCGGGAAAACAAATTACCTCAATTTAATAGTATACGATATATTTATGAAAGAGTACTTTTATGAATAAAATGTATAACTAATCGGTTGGAAAATTTATCGCTGTAAAGTAAATCATTGCGGACTCAGAGTAAAAAAGAAATTGAATGAGAACTGCAAAAATTTAAACTCCTTCCGTACATAATTATTTGCATTTTTAATATTTTGATTCGTTTAGAAACCTAACAATGAAATTTGAACAAGCAATTTCTAACAAATTTCAGAATTTGTTGTAAGTAATCGGGAGAGCTGAATGTTATTATTTCTTTATATTTAGTTAAGGCAGTATACTATTATCAATGAAAATATTTTCCCGCTTTTTATAAACGACTCTTCTAATATACAAATTAATTGAGATACATCCATTAAAGAGAAAAAACCATACATTAGATTTTTGTGTTTCTGCGTAATTAAATTTAATTTCCTTTAATTTGCGTCAGATATTCATTTGATTCTCTCGTGGGAAAACGGAAACGAGGGTATTCGTATACCATCTAATCTCTCTGGAATCGATTTTGAAAACGAGGGGACCTTTTTTGTTCCATCGCTTTTAAAAGAGCACTTAAATATTCATTACTGACATTCAATGGGCTTTGATAATTTCCATACAGTTTTTGTAGCGGCCCGGATATTTAAGGTATTCTTGATGTTCTTCCTTTTTTCATAAAAACGCTCAAAAGTTACATCCGAATCAAAAAGCGTATGCGGTCGCAATAATATAACGGTGGTGTAAATTATCCATAATATATATAAATAATTATTACCTACAAACGAATTTTAGATTAGAAAATAGGGAATTGAATATTGAGAGAATGATGACGGGCTGATTTTTTTAAACAAATTCTCCCTCCAAAGACATCATTTAGCTAACAGTTGATAGATATGCTAAGAGAGGGCCAGCTACATGAAAATTTTATTCAATGTTGGCGATTTTTGCTGTTGAGAAACTTCAAAAGGTTCTAAATGTTTGTGCCTTAGTTAAGCTCTCCATCTTTAGTTATATGAATATTTATCTAAACTACCATTTATGAAGAAATTAGAGGCTCATTATTGGAGATTACATCCTTTTTATAACTCAAGCATATCTTATACATGAAATGACAAATGGATTAAATTTTAATTGATAAAAAAACCAATGAAACATTGATTAGGTTTACACTAAGAAATATAAATGAAACTCTTTTTACCATTATCGGCAATAAATCGGGGATAATCATGGGTTTAACTAGATTTTTGAAGAAAAATGAGTACTCTTTCGTTCGGATGATAAATGGATATAGATGGTAAGCATTAAAGTAATACAGGATAAAGTAAGGATTACATTTTGAGTGTGATATCACGGTAAATAAGGATTTTATGGTTTACTATGAGCTTTTAAAAATGAAATTTAAGATTAATTGCTGATAATGAAACTAAATTTTATTGTACATCCAGTAAGTAACGTACCTTACTAATAATCTAATAGCGTGACAAAATACTTAGAAAAAATCTCTCTGTCAAACTTCTATGATACTTTTCTGCAAAAATACATTTACTTTAGAAACTCTCGCAGAAAAGCCAATCGATGGCGATCATTACAAACCGTTGCAACGGCGACACAAGGGATATCGGTGTAATTCGTGAAAACATCGCATTGGAGGTTTCTGTTAACAGCAGGGGCCGGCGATAGGAGCTCTTATGACATCAATGACGAGAGCAACGACTGTTCCCGCGGGGCAACCCGATACTAATGCGGCTCAAGCGAAGGGAAAGCCGCGATAAAACAAGGCGACGCCCTTCTTAGCGACGACAAATGAAGCGAGACGAGGCGTCTGCCATTTGCCTTCGATCAGCCGAAGAAATTGAGCGGCGAGGAGAGCTAAGATATGGATAATGGAGGAGGGAATGTTTGTTTCTCGTATCTGCGAATGAGGGATGCGAATAAGCCCAAACAAGGATAAAAAGATAAATTTCCTTAAAAGGGGTTGCTTGTTGATATCTACGTTCATCAACTTTCGAATGCCCAAAGGATAAATATGCCTGTAATTGTTCGTGAGTTTCTGATGGTACACCTAAATAGACAATCCTCTATTTCTATGGCTATATGACGAAACAATGTAAGAATGTTTTACGAGCATTCAGATTAAAATGGCTGGTTTAATTACATGTTGCTCTTCCCCGTTAACTTCGGAAAATATGGAGACGAAATTTGTTTTTTAAATTAGCAGTTCTAACCCTTGCTATTAATGGATTGTTCTCTAGTAACTTCACTATATTATTTCTACTTATTTAAAAATTTTTGGATTTGAAATTAAACAATGTATTTAATTGCATTCAATGAAATTAAGAGAAGACAGTCGATTGAAATAATTTAAATGATTCTTCCATTATCTTTTAGTTTGTACCACATTGCATTGCGTTAAATTTAATCGTAAATGGAATAAATTTATGTTGAATCATTGAAAAGAAAAAAAAAACTAAAGAATAGAATCTTACTTTAGAAATAAAAAGAAGCTGTAATATGAGTAAAAAATGTAATCTAATCAATCAACAAACTAGCGATACTATATTTCCCTGAGAAAGTAAGGGAGATTTTGGATGAAATCGTGCTTCAAATCTACGGTAAAACCAAAACAATGTATCCATAGAATGATACTTGAAATTATAATTTGAAAGTTATATCTCTTGTCAAGATTTAAATAAAGCCTTAATACTCATTTTGGATTAGCGTTATTCGTCATTTTCCGAATTCATCGGCCAACAAATAACAAGCAGATTAACTCCTTCTCTGACGCATCCGAGATTTTTCGCGGAAGAGAGAGGTTTAAAATCCAGTCGCGCCCGTGATATCTCGTATATAAGATTTTCTGCTTTTTTCACCATTTTTCACTTTCAAAAAGATATCTCCGTAAAGCTGTAGGGCGTCCTGAGCTTGTCTAGCTTTCTTTCACCTCGTCGGCATCAGGTGGTCAGGTGGAAGCGATAGTATTTTAAATACATGTGTGGAAAAACGTGAATGTAATTTTATTCTTACCTATCCTTAAAAATAGGCTTTTTTTCAAGTCCAACTCAAAAAAAAAATTGTAAGGTAAGGGGCTAGACCCTGATTTACTGAGATTAGCTAGTAATTTGTTCACCTTAGTAAAGAAACTACTTCCTAGGTTTACTCTTATTATCATTAATGGTTAATATTTTTAAACATATACCATAGATGTCTCTCCTTCCGACGGTTTTATTTAACGTACTTTTTTTCAATCGTAGTTTCCTTCATTTCACCGACGCATACTTATTCGTTTCCATCAGAATTTTGTGCTGAAGTTGAAAAAAAGTTTTTTATTACTGTAAATCGTTAATCTTGGGTGTTATGTTGACAACACTGTATGACTTTATAAATAACTTACGAGACGAGTCCATTAAAATAGAACACAATCAAAATCAGATTTAAAGACAAAGATTCAGATTGAAAGATGAGAAAGAAAAGATGTGCTTGAAAGGAGTTTGATATAATTTTACTTCATACCTCCTTCATAATAAAATTCAGAAAATTGAAAATTGGAATGGAAATTCTGGCTTAATTAAAAGTGGAAAAAGCGATTCAAAGTTCTTGATTATGTGTGCGAGTCATTAGCGGAGGGATGAGGGGATGAATTTTGCTTCAAGAGGATTTCACACCATTAAAGATTTTTTTTCTTTACGACACTTTGATTCCAAGTCAACCTCCAACAATAGAACCTTTTCTTTCATTTCTTTCAACGCTCCTTCCATTGTGTCTACAGTTGTATAAAGTTTTCAAAGTCAAGTTTTTATACTTTGAGGTTCTTATTACACGCAATTTAACTAGCAAGATTTCTCTAGTTAAAAATTTCAAAAGGGTAACGAGATAGATAATATATACGTTAATTCCATGAAGTACATTGTATACTTGGCTTTCTGTATGGTTTTAGCTCAATAATATACATGATTCGCTCGATGTAATTGATATGCTGATAAATTATTGTTGTGTTTATTTAGACCCATAAAACTAGTTTGGAATCAATACTTAAGAAGGGAATCTCAATGACTCTTCGCAAGTAATTCGTAGTGCTAATACTTTTTCGGGTACTCAATAGCTTAAAATTATCAAAAACATTTGAGCAGTTAATTGTTAGAATTATTATGCAAGATGTTAAAAGCCTTGAGACGAAAATCAAAAATAACACTAATGTTAAACGTCTCGATGATATAAAATTAGGCTTGAACTATCCACGATCTCAAGGACAAGGTACATAGGCAATTTCTGCAAGGTAAGGGGTGCGCCTAGGAGCTAGTAGTCTGGCAAGTGCATTCACCTGGAAATTCGTACTTATTTCATGTCGGTTTCTCCTTGTGAATGTTCGTGAGCTGTACAAAAACACTCGTATTCCGTAAGCAGTCGGAAGTTTCCGAAATTGATGATTAAAATAAGGCGGTTCGATCAAATTACATTCATTCATCATATAGATATCAACAGAGACGAAGCCAGGTGAGTGGTGCAAAAGACTCAGGGATACAAGGATGAAACTAAATGTGAGATAAATATTGTTATGTTTAAAGCTAAGGAATTTCTTCAAACGAGATGCATTTTGTAAAATAGCAAAACACGTGTCAGGATAAATTAAATGCAAACAACAGCGCAGGTATCTCTTATGATGGAGTGGATCCCTTTTAAGCAAATTTACTCACACTGCGAGCTCAAATTGGGGCAAACTCGAAAAGTCTCCGAAACTAAATTCATTTCCAAAACCCGTTACAAAGGCTGGAGTAAACATCCTTTGATGAGCCACCAAATTTCGGATTATAAACATCCGAGAGATAATGACGTTGCAATCCGACGCCTCGGTTTAATTCGCCAGACGACAAAACTATGATCAGACTAAGTTCCTTCCACCCTCGATTCCGGAGTGAAAAATCCCGCTCTGTAACCCCTGCTTAATCTTTCTCAGCATCTCTTAAATCTTTGAGGAGACGCAAGATGATGTGTCTCTTAAGGGAAGACGTTTTTGACTGAGTGGCAGAAGAGATTTATCGCAGCTAGGCAGACTTTTTGTCATCCGTCATTCCGGTGTGGATGAGGGAGGAGACAGATGCTGACAGAAGGAGAGGCTGTTGAAGGACGTTTCGAGTGGCAACAAAGTGGAGTGCTGAAAAGTGGTGAAAGCGAGAACAATGACCGCGTGGGGGAAAGATCGAGTAGCGCGCGGATATTTATTAAGAGCGATATTTTCGGACCGAGCATTTCTCGGGATCTCCTTCGCGAAAATTACACCGACTCAAGTTTTTTCCCTTTTTGGCCCTTCTCCGAGAAATCTGTGAGCTCTTCCTTTGAACCTCCCTTATTAATGGATCCAGGCTCTTATCCGCTCACTTTTCTTGCATTATCCACGTCCCTCTCTCACCAAGACCGAGAGTGAATCTATCCAGGAATTAAAAGGCATCTTTCCCTTTGGAAATCAATTCACGTTGTCGGTGATCGCAGATTTGATGACAGAGCTGAATAAAAACGGTGATATCGGATATCGGATATCTTGTATTTATGTTGAGATACCAAAGTTAATTTATAGGTACGAATTATAGACTGATTTACATCGAGTAAGTAAATGAATTGTTACATGAACAAGACGCAAAATTGAGTAGTTACTTAATTACAGTGCCGACAGTTGAATTATCTACATCTAAACATGTACCTTGCAAATCGTCTTTCGGCGTGTAGCAGGGGGTGCGTGAATCATGGCTCTACTTCCCTAATCGATTACTTTCGCGTATAGCTAGCGGAAAAATGGTTTCCTGAAACGACTAACTAACTCTAGCATCTATTTAATTTACTAAAAATGTATTTTTGAAAGGATTAGATTCTGGTATCTATTTCTCTGTTTTTTCTCTCAGAACGGGTAGATGATGTGCATAAGCTTCAGCATTTACATTCCGAGAAGATGGAAGAAGTACCTAACCTACTCCATTGTCTACCAAAATTTTCTTTTCACAAAATTCACAAAATAATTCCCAATTTTAAGATTCCAACAGAATATCCGAGTTTTTCGCAGTGTCGGTAGATATTAGTAATAAATAGTTAATGCAGGTAAGATTCGAGATTTCAGCGAAATCACAATCTACTCGCAAGGCAAGAAATCCGTGATTTTAAAACTTGTTTCAATCTTATCCGTGATTGAATATCATACGAGACACGTCAATGGATAAATCCTATCGTGTGTTCCCCCAGGTCAATTGAACCGCTGTCGACGTTTCGATGGACGACTCCGCCATCAACAGATAGCATGGCTCTTCAAGACGTTGAGTGTTTGGGTCAAGTTATACCTCGTTTAAAATTTCCCAACATAAAGGAAGTATGTCGAAGTAAGGGCTTGGTTAAACAGGCTAACAGTATCCTTATCAATATGAGCCTCTAGGAATTGAAGTGTCTCCCTTACAGGGACTCTGGTAAACAATGAACCAACATCAAAGCTCAGTGTTAAATCACCTTAATCTAAGTGGATGCTATCCAGGATTTTGATAAAACTGGGCGAATTCTTCACTTGGTGTTTGCATTCTCCAACTAAGTATGAGAGAATCTCAATGAGATAATTCGTGAGATAGTTCACCCACTCTTTTAACTTTGACACAATATCCTAAGTAGTGAAAGGGTAAGTTTCTAAGTCTATTCAAGTTAATTTTTCAGCGAGACATCCAACTGAAATCTGGTTCAAATTCATCTTCTGCGAGATGTCTAGCAAAACAATGAAGTTCTTGTCAATGTGAACCTTGCGCTTTAGATAACTCATCTTCTAGCATATAAGAAACATATGATTGGAACACGGCTGTTAATGAATTAGAGGTTTAAAACACTCCGTAAGCGAGCTCCGGCAAGCGGAACTCGCACTCAGAGACAGACGGGAAGCTCCGGTTTACCGATTTTTGTCCCAATGATCATTTCAGAGGCAATGTCTCCATCATCAAGGGATCTCGACAAAGGAAGTGAAGTGAGACTTTTAAACCTCTAATTCTAGCTCATACATAAATTTAGATGGGTTAAGAGGACTAAAATACTCGTCTACTCGTAATATTAATATCGTTATAATGTATTCAACCAAATCTAATTAGAGTATGCGCATTTAAAGGGTGAGAGGTAATTGTAAAGGCGAGTGATTCTGGCGCGGTAGCTCCATTGGCTAGAGCAGTCACCCGGAAAGAGGATGATCTGGGTTCATAACCCACTCCTGTCAGACTATTTGGGAAGATTTTGAAGCATTTAGTAGTAGTATTTTTTTAAAAGCGCTTCTACATCGTAAATAATTCTCACAGGTGGGTCCTCATCTGGAATCAAACCTAGGACCGCTTTGATGAAAAGCAAACGCGCTATCAACTTGGCTATCAGGGAGCCATTTTATAGAATCGAATTTTTCTCCTTAATCTTATTTTATTTATGCTTTTCGCTTTATATAACGCCCATATTTTGAATGCTGCTAGTTATGAAAAATTTAAATAAATAAACTCGACACACGTTTAAGATATTTTGAGTTTGAAGCAGCGTCTTCGTGAAGAGGGCGCAGTTGAAAGCCTCCTTAATTGTCCCGTGACAGACTGAAAGTTCACCGTGGACTTCACGTTGGAAAAGCACGTAGTCTTTCGTTTTTCTCAGCGTTAGGCTTCAGAAATGTCGTTTTCCTAGCACCTCAAATTTTAAACCGTATTAAGTCTTCATTCAAGGTACGAGACTTACCTTAAAAGGAGAGATTTTCTCTAAGCCCGTACTGAAAAAGGAGAAAATAGGAGCTGAAAGAAGGATAGGCATGGTTTTGAAGGGATATTACCGCTCGTAAATTTTCCGAGGGGGTAAGAAGAATGCCAATAATAAGTCATATTCGTCTTTCAATGTAGAAATGGATGAATGCTAGTCTTCTATTCCGCAGCAGTAAGAGAAGGAATCAAGTGAGAGAAGATGCTTTGTGGTTGGCGGAGCTTTTTCAAGTCCCACCGCAGGGCCACAGAAAAAACTAGATTTAAATTCATTTGATATCATAAAGTTGGAGTGACTGAACTATAGAAATACGCCGTAATGTCATTAAGAGACCGCCTTAGCTTTTTCCGCCTTTTGCCACCCTATACTCAAGCAATTAAAATCATAGGTATTATTATATTCTAAAATTATTTTAAATAGGTCTCGATAAATTTTAAATTCTGAGGATTTGAAAAAGGTGGTCCTCATGTTATTTTACCAAAAATCCTATCAATGAATATAATTCATTAACTAAAGAAACCTCAAAAGGATGCAATAAGCTTATAGACTCTAAGCAAGAGTTGATGAAAACGTTGAGAAATTCGAAATGATTGTACTAATAAATCACCGTCTGAGAAAAAGAGTAGTCAGGGAGTTCAAACATCGACAAAGAAATCCTGCGGGTACTTTTAGGAATAAATGGCCTGACAGGAGGAGAAATCGTTTATGGAACCTCCACCAAGAAAGTGCACCGGGGCTAAACGCATAGTAAATCAAGACGTTTTTAGTAAAGCGTAGAATTCCTAAGACGAATCACCTTTCCTACTTGCCTGACCTTGCTCTACGATGTTATAGGAAACAAACAAGCTTAGAGTGCACCTAAAGGAGCACGTTTTAAGTCTGACGGACGGAAAATCGAAGGAGATTATGAATTCCATACGAGAAGAGGATACTCATCATTGATTTCAAAGATGAAAAATTCAAAAATTCATTTGGAGCTGTTTAGAGTTCGAGGAAGGATGTATATCGAAGCTAATATAATTTCGAATGTAAAAAAGGGTTGATAAATATTTTGAAAAGTCAGTTCATTTATGTTCTAGCAGACACTCGTCAAGTTAAATTCGCGCTAAGAAAAGGATGATGTTATTCTCTCAGTGAAGTTTCATCAGTACTCCTTTCTAAAATTAGATAACTCACATTATATTAAATAAATGCAATTATTTAACCCTTCAATTGTAAATCGATAATCTGGAATTAACTTGTGTGACGTAACGTTCAGTGTAGCGTTTCACGCTCGTGATATGAGCCTGCTGATTATCGTCAAATAATAAGTAGATTGAAATAAAGATTTTCGTGCCACAGGTTTGACTTGACGGCAAAAGAAGTGTTCAAAATTTAGCTTAAAAGGGATCATTCATCACCATATCACAATTTTCTGGATTTTATCGACAGTTTTGTTTTACGTGAAGGCAATTCAACTAATAAATTCAGCCATTTATCTTAAATAAAAGTGGCGGATATTGCTTTCATTAACGTCTTTTCCTTGACGAATACTAATAAACGCAAATCTTCTCCCTTGCACCTGAGGAAAATAAACAGAAAATGTAAGAGAGGAGCGACTTTCGGTATCTGTTTGTTAGGAATATCCTCCCAAGCAGCTGTGACACGTTCTCCCAGTTAAGTCCCCAATGAAACGTATATCTATTAGGCCACGCCCATCATCAGTCACTTTCTGACGAGCCATTTATTGTCTCTTTTCGCAAATACCTCGTAAAAGATGATTAGCGTCTCAAAATTAAATTTATTCGCCTGAAGGGAATACTTCGTTAGCCTTTGGGGGGCTCATTTCTCGACACCTCCATTGTTCTTATTTTTTTTTTTCGTTTTCCCGCGTTAAATAATACGGCCCCTATGACTTTTGGCGCGTCAACGTTTCTGCTGAACTCGACTTGAAGACCAATTTACAGAGGAATCAGAGCTCGGAAGTAATTAATGCCAACCTCAGCGAGCGTGAGATATTTCTTCCCGACAGTGTCGCGTTGCTTCCTTTGAGAGCAGTTTTAAGAAGGGCGGGAGAGGGGACTTCCGATGGTAAGATAGCGGCATCTTATAGACGCGCCAATTTGGGGACTTTCCGTAGTTTTCACAGAACTTCCTCTCTTCGTACGAGGTTCATTAAAGAGGGGCGAATCCAGTGGGCCATCCACCTTATTCGTGCTAAACTCTTTAATTCCCTATCACCCTGGTTACTTCGTCCTGCTCCTAAGCTCCTTCCCAACTTATTCCTTGCTGCATTGATTAAAAATATGATACTTCTGTCCTTCGCTCATGCTTTATCATAATGAACCCTCTTGAACTTTCTATGTTTAGCCACATATTCCTATTTTAATTTATTTTTCATTCTTTTCTTGCTTTGTCTTTTCTTCGTTTTATAATTTAGTGATCATTGTTATTTATCTTGTTTCCTTGTGCTATCTTCTACTTTTCTTTTCTCAAATACTCGAGTTTTCTGAAATGAATTCTTTGCAATAATTAACAAGTGATGTTTATATTTATCTATTAATAGTCAACTTTGTTTTTACTGTATTTGTATTTTTTAAGTAATTAGTTGTATTTTCTAAGTATTCTCAATGTGTAATATTAGCATATATGTTTGTGTTCCTAAGTGCATATGATACTAGTGACTCGGTTCATTGACTAATCATAAACTTTATGGAAACTTATTAAGGCAGTATTATGCAGTTGTTTGTCATTTTAATCATGTTCTTATTTCCAGGCTGTATATTTTTTTCCAGCTTTCTGTTTCTAAATCTCTTAGTCATTACTCTCAGTAGGTTTATGCAGGTTTTTCACACCCCCCTTCTTTGTGGGTGTTTTCCTGCCGTGGATATTTTTTTTTCCTAGGCCTCACTTAGGGTTTTAAATCCACAACTAAATATTTCCAATTTTGTCCTAATTCAACTTAAGTTAACTTTTGTTATCTATTTTTTAACTCTTTGATATTACGATATTTTAATTTTCTCTTTGATATTACGATTATTTTAATTCTCTCTAACTTTCTAGAAATTTAGCGAGTAAACTAGGTTTTACTATCAATAGACCCTGGCAAGACTTTGTGGTAGGAAACCATAACGAACTGACAAAAAAGAAAACAAAACGTTTGCCCGTTCCACATGAAGATTTATTCAGCGACCTAGGTTTCGACGCGTCGCGTCATCATCGCGCATATCGCGTGGTGCGGGTAAACGTTTTGGTTTTTTTTTTCAGTTCGTTTTTAGGCTTGTAAACTCTGTTGTTATGCTCGATTATTAAGAAATATCGATACTGTTTCAAACGGAACAGGAAGACGAATATGACCATTTAACAAGAGGAAGAGGTAACTTGAGGATCCCATCCAATATACTTAGAAGTAAATCTGGCAATATCGGAGAAAAGAAAGAGATAAATGCGGAAATGTAACATTTGTGTGCAACACGTCGGCATCAGAGACCAAGAAAAAGTGTCCTTTAGAATTTCAAAACTCAGCTAATTATGAAATGAATTACGGCCGAGGTAATGAATTGGTTATTTGAAAGTTGCCTTAAACTTATCAATTTGTATCTGACATAGCTAATATACTTTTCTTCAATCAAAGGTAAATTGAAAAACGGCTCTTCAAACTCTTATTTGTAGCTGCCAGTTTGAAAATCGGAATGTTTATATCTTTTATGTTTTTATGTTTTATCTTTTAGATATCTATTTTCGTATGTGATTTCATAAAATTTGAAAATGATAATTCTCTCGCGTAATTCGATATCAGGAGATGGTATCGTAACGAAATTTACGGAGGTTGGGAGTCGAAAGTTTGTTTTCTTATTTCGACCGCTTTCTTTGCTTATGAATACATTAATTTTGGACTCATTGTCGTTTTTCAAATGACCCTATTAAGTTCCTCCCTTGGCAATCAACTTCGCTCATTATTTCGGACCGAAATTAGGGAAATCCTCCAAGTAAGCGTTCGGGGCTTTAATTTCTTGACATCTCCTATACTGTCGAGGAGTGGGGGACCGTTCAACGCGGAGGCGAAATGAGAGCGGAGGTGAAACGATGTAGAAAAAGGGGAAATATGGAAAAGGTTGAAAGGGTAACGTCAAGATACGCGAGATCCTGACGTCTCCTTTCCAGGATGAGAGCAGGAAACTGATGAAGGACCTCGGAGCGGGGATGCCACTGTTTATAGTCGCTTAGCAGCGGGCGATGATTGGGGAAAGGCCCAGAAAATTTCGAGAAGGAGATGAGTAGACGGCGATAGGGCTTCTGGTTAGTACGAGGGGAAAGAATTCCGGACGCAGGTTGGGTCGGGGCTAAAGGTCATTGTGGGCAGGAGGTGATAAAGCTAGACGTGGAGGTGGGCGAGGGCGTGTTTCCTGAATGGATGAAGACTTCGGAACGGGGCGAAACTGGAGGGAATAAGTAATTGTTAATCATGGCAAAGTTGGCGGATGAGATGATACCAGAGTCTGCGGAGGATGAGTGCCATATGAATGAGACGCAAGCGGGGGCGTGTAAGGAGATACACGAGAGAGGAAACTCGTCTTCGGAAGGATGCCATCATAGCCTGCGCCTCCACTTCTTTATAATAAGGCGCTTGAATAATTGAAATAGCTTTCGGATTCGTTCCCGAGATTCCGTCGGATTGTCGACTCGGAATAAGCACGGAAGAAAGTAATCGAAAGCGCGGTTTAGGTTCGTTCTCACGATGAAGATTCTGAGCGTTTGAAACAATTACGTCGGCGCAATTAACGTTTTTTCCTCTGCTTATGTCAGAGATTCAATTTCGTCTGGAGAGGTGTAATCAATGAACTCCCTTATACGCGCCAATTCAATTGGAGTCGAATTCGTCGTGAGCCTTTCTTGTCGAGAATGAAAGTGGTGAGAAGTCGGCACGCGAAGAATTGAGAATGATATTTGGGTAAAGCAGATGATGCGAAGGGTAAATGGGAACTTTCTGTGTATTTTTCTTTAATTAGAAACTCTAAAGAGCACACGAGATATCTGGTCTACAGTTCTTCCTATTCTCACAATAAAAAATATAAGGAATAATGGGTGAGATCGATAAGATTTGTAAATGTACCAAGACCCATATGTGAATTCTATAAATATTTGTACATCTATTCAGGGCCAAAAAATATAGTTTCTTACCAGTACATTTTGCAAATATAAATTCAAAATCTGTGCTCTTAAGAAAAGAAAAAGAATAGCTACTCTCAAATGAGAATATAGAATAAATTTTGTGAATACATACTTATCATTTTAAATTAAAAATGTTAAAATAAAATTATTGTCGTTTGCGTGTAGATGTAATTTGAGGTAACCCCAAAACAGTTGTTTTGTAGGGATTGTATTTCTCCTTTCCTTTTTTTCTTCTTTTGTTTTAATTTTTTTACTTTTGTTGAGGATGTAATTATGTAAAAGGGTGGAAAAAGATTTATTGTCATTATTATTTTGAAGAAGCAAAGCCAGTTACTGCCAAGTATTCATTCACTCGCCATATTTACCCTTTGAGAAGGAATTGCATTGAGGACTTTCCAATAATTGTGAACATAATTCTGTAATCTACGTCTACATTAGTAGTAGGCAGGGGGTGTAAACACCGAACGTTTGAGCGAGCGTTTTTCACATTATTGTTATTGCGCGTCGTTCGTGGAAAGAATGAATCATCTTTGGCCTTCCGCCAAAGTTACCCACTTGGAGCCAGGTAAGAGAATATAGATTGAATTATTTTATTTTCATTCCCCTTTAACGTTATCCAATGAGTATAGGATTTCACTAATATTTCCGTATATAAGTGCGTTTACAATTTGGTTTCCTTTCTGAATCACCGTGGTTTCTAAGATGAGTGTAATCAATAATTATTTCGACTATTTCAATAAGTCAACCGTTATAATACATGAGAGTCATTTGGAGGAATTTCCACGCGCACTTAAAGTAACGTATTTTATCTAACCGGTTATAATTATTCCTCTTGTGTATAGGATTCCGGATATTTAATTGAAATATTGTAAATAAAGATGGAATTACGGTGGGATTCTCAGCTGAGAATATGGTGAGCGTTACGTACCTAGAGATTTGCTGAAAGGGTAGCCAATTGTTCCATAGAATGTCATTAATTCTATCCAAACTCGGGTTCAACCGCGTGTCTCGAACGCTTCATGGTATTCCCTTAATCAGACCTGTTTGTCTCTTTCGTTATTCAGTTCCGAGAGATCTCAATGACGATTCAAATAGCTCAGTAGAATGCGGTTCTTTTACGTATTATTAGAACTGCTTTCTTTCATCCGCGGGAGGCATTGTTCCGACTGGAAAGTAGGGGAATCTTTTCCGGTCCAACGGCGTAATTCCATTTTCATCTTTCTCGCCTCAATTTGCCCTTTCCTCTCTTAATCTCCCCACCCTTGTTATCCATTTATCTTTTTTCTCATTCACAGCATCTGACTTTCTCTAAAACGCATGAATAAAAATAACTCGAATTCATTCAGGGGTGCGCAATCGTTTCATGATTAAGCTGTCATGGGATGTTTATCGTTTAATTTTTGTATTTAACAAATATATTTTATCCATCTAACCATAAAAAATTTAGAATAATCGTTGTTCTGTTCAAATTCATCACAGAACGCAAAGATTTTCTGCAACGCTCTTCACTCAATAAAACTTTTAAAATTCTTATCTCTTTTGTTCGTTTCATTTTCATAATTGGACGTTTCTTAGAAAATACACTCCACTCTAATTGACGTTTTAATTTCCATCCCGTTACATTATTTCCCGCAAAACGGTAACGGTATATTTTAAATAATTTTTGCATCCTTAACCTCAAACTGAGGTTTAGAGGTATAAAAATACTCCGTAAGCCGTATATCAGCAGACGGAACTCGGGTTCAGAGACAAGCGGGTAGCTCAGGATTACCGATTTCTGGGAACCTTCCAAAGAACTGAGAACCTTTTCTTTTATGCCTAACTTTATCTTCTATTTATGAAAGCACTCGATACGTGAAAGTAATTAACTTTTATTGTGTTCTTTCAGATCTTTTTGCTATTATTATAGGTAGCTTAGTTTTCCATACCCCCATTCTTAGTGGGTGTTTTCTGCTGAGCATAGCTTATTCATTAGGATCCCTTAAGTAATTCTTCGAATTTTTTTTCAAACTGTCTCTTTGAAAGTAAAAAATTTTATAGGATTGTTCGAATCCAGCTTATCTAAAGCAGTGAATTGGTGGGTACCGATTTTCCATTAGTTACATTAATGTCCTTGCTTACAGCTAAGTAACGCAATATTGTTTAATTTCAAATTATTTTAGTTTTTATTGTTTATATAAATTCGAATTATTTACCTTCTACTACGATAGGAAAAGGCATCATTATGAAAATGCATCTAGATACACATTGTAACCAGACTTCGATTGAAACTCTTTGATTGCGTCCCTTTTCTGCTGCAAAACAAAAGAAGGGAGAAAGCACGCTATAGCTTCTAGGGACAAGTGCAGTAGTCGCAAGAAAAATATTTAATTACTAACTCACTCGTAATTGCTTTCGCGAGGCAATATTGTCCAAGAAAAGCTCCTTCAGGAGCCTTTATCTTCCTCCTGCCATCAAATTAAACTTTCTCTGTTTTCTCAATTATCTTTCTCCTCTTTCGATCTATTCAGTACGATTTTGCCTTACTCTCTCTTCTTAGTCATTACATCTTAGCCGGAGCTCCCTCTACAATCGTTTTCTGGTTTATTTTCGTTCAGAAATGGGAGTGAAATGAATGGAATGGAATGGCAAAAAGGGGAGCTATATTTAGCCGTCGGAAAAAATTTATGAGAAGAAAAATTAGAGAAAGTTGTAGTAAAACCATGCGATGATAATTCACACGCCTCCTAGTGTACGTGATTACCTAAATGCATTATAGTGCTATCAAAATAGGAACATACCAAGAAGTGAAACCATTGACATAGAGGGGAACCCAAGTCTCTCTTCATAAATCTGCAGCTGTGAAAGAGAGTTTTGGTCGCGCTTGCGGAGGATCCGAGTTCGATCTACATATATACCCTGCAAGCCGCCTTTTGGCGTGTGGCAGGGGGTGTACGCACTACGACTTCACTTCCCAAATCAATTACTTTTGCGTATCGATAGCGGAAAAAATTAATTCTTGAAACGACTATCTCTAGTACTTATTTCTATGGTTTTTCTCTCGGAATTGAGGGAACTAGAAGGTGTAATAATATCGGTTACATCATCTAAGAATTTACTTTCTCTGAACTTATTTACTAAAGTAACCCGTTGTTTAAACATTCCACTTAAAGAGAATCCCATCCTGCATCTTGAAGTATCTAGGAAACGCTCACAGACTTGACGAAATATTTTTTTACGAAACGTATCGCCTTTCGCTGTACCTTTTCCATTTCTCGAATACGAACCTTTTCGACAAAAACCCATACATTACACGCATACTCAAAATGAGGGCTAACTAATGCAAAGTAATATCGCTTACGGACTTTATTTTCGCTTCTACTAATTATTATCTTTATATACCCGAGTTTTTCAAGTGCTCATCCACATATATTACGGATAAAGGTACCCAAACGTCACTTATTAATATTTTGACTCCAATAGTCTTTCTCCCTATTGAAGTAGTGTGTTATTACATGCAAATTTGAAATTCCTTCCTCAGCTGCACATGTAGAAAAGATTAGTGAATTCCGTTGCTTCCTTTCCTCAAGTTCCACAATGATCTATTTCCATTAATTTTTTAAATATTTATACAGCGGCCCTGATGTTCCGCGTACAGTATTTCTTCCGTTTCCGGACGGATTTATGTGAGAAAGTATGACCAACAGAGCGTGAAGAAGCCGGAAGCTCCGCTGTTTCCCTGAATGCTTGGAGAAGGAGATCCCGAAGAGGAACGAACGTAGTTGGAACAGAGGGGTAATTGAAACAGTAACGTGTATTGTTTTGTTCTAACTGCAATTTCAGCATCCTTCCACCCATTATTTGCAGCGTAGATACCTTATAAAGAGGTCGATTTTAAAATTTCCACGCTGGGAGACGTTCTTTCCCCGCAAACGGTGCGTATAAGGGAGGAAATATTAAAGAGCAATCCACGGCGATACCGAATGGGGCATTAAGCGGTGGCGTTCGGAAAATCTCGTTAAAATCTGAGCGCTTTATCTTTCTCCATGATCATCCCAATTCACTCCGCGCCTCCTTAAAAATCGAATCGGGCGTTGAGGCGTGGGTCGTTTACCAAATTAACCTTTAATTGCTCTCGGAATTCTCCTAATTAATCTCCTTCGGCCATGACGCCGGGGTGTACTCGGATTAGGAGGTCGCTGGAAACATCCTCCTCAAAGGAAATCCGTCTCCGGACTTTCGCTTTTCTGATTGAACAATACCGGCTAATTAGTAAGATTAAATAAGATCTCAATTAGGAACGGATAGAGTCAAAGTAGTGAAGACGATAGCCGTGGAGCCACAAATAAAATGAGACGTCCTACGTTGGATTGGAATAATAAATTATTAATTTCCGAGATTGCTTGGAAAGTATTTTTCCGCGAAAATAATTTTTATATCAAATGACAGACAGTGGGCGACGACATTTTTTATCCTCCGAATTATTCAAAAGAATACCTTTAATTGAAGTTTCTTGGATTCCAAAATGTCTCTTTGTGAAATTATCTGCCAGAAGACTAGCTAAGTCCTCAGCCTCTCTATCATTATCTTCAAAAAGCTCAGGAGAAGGAGTGAGGCTCACTAAAGAAGATGAAAAGTGCACCTTGCTTTCTTCTCTGGGCCATATTGCTATTAGTGAGAAAGTCTCCTTGTACAGTAGCCCTATGAATAATTCCTTTCATGACATTCAATTAGTACTAACCAAGATGAATTTAGCGTTGCTCATACCTCAGACATTTTAATACTATCACGAAAATCATAAAAGCCATACAAAAATCTGACAACTAGACTGTACCTTTTAACAATCGTCAATGCTATTTACATCGCTAATATACTCTACCTACAGCTCGAGTAACAGGCCTGTATTTTTTCGGAAAAGCGTGGAGACGTTGAAGAAAAAACTTCAATTTATTTTTTATGAGAGATATTCGTAGCGGTCTTACGTAGAATCAGGACCCTTTTAGAAGGTATCCTAACTGCTAACGTTACTATGTCACATCCTCTAATAATACCTCGGGTTAGCATCCTGTATCTTTCCAGAAGGTTCATCAAAAGTATTTTCGTAAATCGGCATTCTTATGAGAAAAACGGTAACTTCTGGATTTTCTGGACTCGAATCCTTGTTAGCTAATTATTTCTTTTTTGGTCTTGGGTTGACAGGCTCTATACGCAAAAAATAGCAACTCATTTATTCCTCTGTTTTAGGTTGTAGATATATCGGCTGCCCTTCATGTACAATTATGAGATTATTGTAAGGCCATTTTCCGGGAAAACTACAGCTCATAAACCCTACTTGTGGTGTAGTTTGCTATCCTCGTCTAAAAACGCTATTAAACTACCAATTTTCATCGGAATATACGTTGCCGGAACTATGTAGTCTACTTGCGAGACAAGAGTTAGTAGGCTTCCACATAGCCAAGTGGGCATCGCGTTCGACTTCCGGGAAAGCGGTCCTGGGTTCGAATCCCAGGAGGGAGCCTTCGTGCGAAATGACCTAAGTTGTCGAAGTACTTTGAACAATAATACTATTACAAGTGAAGATATACTGTCCGCAGTTTATTTAATCAAAAGGCTAGATATCTCAGTAGTATGACATTCCACCTAATTTAAATCGGGGTAATATGAAAAGGAGATTTAAATTAAACAACAATCTGAAAAATAATTGAGGAAATTTATTAATCCGATACGATTAATCTCAAGGTTGCAATTTGTTTGGTTAGTGACAATAGATTCAAAACAAGGAAGCACTAGAAGAAACATAGCGGAGTAATTTGGCGGAGTAAAACTGCATTATTTAATTCACGAAGGCATTTTATGTCTCATGTAAGTTTAGGAATAGTCACCTTCTTTTCATTAGATATCGTTTTATGAGGTTTAAATTGGAAGCGAGTCAGAGAGTGAGTGTGAATAACTCCGAAGTTTCCTCTAACGATAACTCCTCGACGATTTGGAAAAAGGAAAAGTTGTCCGTTATCTGAAAGGAATTTTGAATCAAACTCGGTCTCCGGGAGAAGAATTCGAAAACCTGACTCGGCAAGCGGAAACCTGACGAGAGAACACTATTACTTAGATCAACATGTAAACTAAATCGTAGGAATCTGAATGTAAGACGATGAATAATGGGAGTGATTTTAAAAAGGGTTAAAAGAGAACCTAATCGAAATGCAAAAATTTCGTAGTGCAAAGTAAACGAATTTGCTGAATCTTAAGTGAACCTAAAAGCATCCATTAGGGGAACGGAATGCATTTTAGGTGATGCAAGGATGAATGGGAAAAAGGATGAGGTATTCACCAACAGATTGAAGTTTAACGGAAGACAATAAAATATTCCCGAACTAACTTATTAAAGACTATCATTCGCAATAACTTTACTAACACTTATTTATTGATTATAAATAAATATATGGATTTTACACTACTCAACTTAAATAATGTTATGCAGAAGAAGCTTTACAAAAGGATTTATTTACGGCGAAATCCGAAATTTCAATCGTAGACATATTTAGAATTGGTGAAAAAGGTCCGATTAAGGTTAAGAATATAATTATAACTGAATGAATTTCTGATAACATTAACTTCAATAATTATATCAAATTCACATTATATCTGATGCTAGAACGAGTCGATTTAGGAAGTCATTTTTAACGATAGGCGAAACTAAATTAGGGAAGTAGAGTCATGATACAAGCACCCCCCTGCCACACGCCAAAAGGCTACTTGCAGTGTACTTAGGCATAGACATGGACATGACAGACACCTAAGAATTCTATTAAATAAATAGCGAGTTCGAGTTTCAAGGAAAGGTTTATTCAATCACTAATTTTCGAATTTATTAAGCAACGCAAATTATTAGGAAACGTAGAACGTTTCATTGCAAATCCAAAACTCTCCTTTTTCATATTTTGCAATTATCTCGATCTACCAGTCGAAATTCTACGAAATCGAAAAAAATCCTAAATCTAAATTAGAAAGAAAGACTGCGCAAGCTCAAAGGTATTGTAAGGTCGATTTCGATTTCGGGAATCCACCAAAGTTCTCTTCGTATGTTAACAAACAAACAAACACTCCAAAGTGTTTCGGTTGCTTTCAAACAATCGATAACAAAGTCGACCACGGAGAAAAATTTCGAAAAAACGTACCGTTAAATAATGATTATTCGGATAATATTCTATTACATTTCAATAACTAGTATTATTAAAGTTAATCAAAATTTTTAACCTCGGCTAGGTGAAACATTTTTGTAAAATATTTCAGAAACAAACTAGTTATAGAAATATAGGAAAAATGGACGCGGCCGTTATTAAAATGGAGAATTAATCCTAACCCACTGTGCTGCGGTCAGTGAACCTTCGCTGTGACCAGTTAAAGGAACAAAGCAAGACTTTTTAAGCCCTCTTGCTGGGTTTCTAGAAGTGATCAAAGCGTAAAATCTCTGCCAGATGCCTAACGGCTTAAGCAGTGTTTTAGATCTCTAAACTTGTCCTTCCTCACTAAGAGCACAAATACACACTAATGGTTTCAACACACTGATCCATCAGCAGATACACTGAAACGGTAACTGTGTTTCCTTGAATTCGGGAAGTAAGCGAATAATTCAATCGATTAATGAACAAATAAACTCTATATGTTCTGGCCTAATATTGTGGAACGCCATCTAAAATAATTGAAATGCGTACTTCGTATTTTCCACAAGTTTAAACTTGTGGAAAATACGAAGTACGCATTTCAATTGTTTTCGATTAATGAACTATCAAATCATGTAGATTCTTTAAATGTCACTTTATATTCCTTAAAAAGGAAAGTAGTAGTAGTATAGTTAAAAGTGCTTCGACAGCTAAGATCATTTCGCACATAGGCTCCCACAAGGAATCGAACCCGGGACCGCTTTCACCGAAGTCAAACGCGTTGCCCACTTGGCTATCGGGAGCCCAAAAGGAAAAAAAAATTTAAAATAAAAGGAAAATTTTAACCATTAAGATGCAAATAAACTCTTTCTTATTTTTTGGATATAGTACGTGTGTTTGTATTTCAATTACATGCCATATTCGTGTACAGGATTTCAACAAAATTTCTGAGTTGAGTTACAATTCGTTTTCCTTTCTAAATGACCGTGGTTACCAACATAAGTATAATCAATAATTATATTAATCATTTCAATAAGTTATAATACATGATAGACATTGGGAGGAATTTCCACGCGCACTTTAAATAACGTATTAAGCGGTTATAATGACTCTTCTGGTGTATACTACTCCGAATTTTTAATTAAAATATTGCAATGCTGAGAAAATAGTGAACGTTAAGTGCCAAGAAACTTGCTGCAAGAATAGCTCCTTTTGGTATTGTATAATTTTAGAACATTGTTTCTTTACCTTTGTATTTATAACTTTTATATAATATTTTGTTGTATTTTTATTATAACATATGCAATTGGGTAATGGATACGTATTTGCGCTAAATAAATAATAATCATAATGACAATAATTAGCTGAGAGAATATCAGCATGGGATAGAACCCACCGAACACTTTCCGTTAATTTTTCCCTTGTGAGTCGGGTAATAGTATTGAAGGAGGGAATGGTTTTGTAGAATCCTCTCTCCTAGATATCATTAAGGAAGAAAATAAGCGTCTCTTTCTCAAGTCGTACCGTTCCACCTCCTAAATGGCATAGATTCCCTTTGGAGATCTCGACCTTCACCCTTAAATGGAAAACTTCTCTCGAGTTCATTTAATTGCTTATTTTCCGAAATAAATTAGGCAATCTCGGATTGAGCGACTCCTTCCCGTAGCTCCCATCTGTTTCTTCCGACGTGGGATTTTGTCATTTCCCTATATTCCCTAACGCACTTGTTTCGGATGGGCCTCTAATGGAACGCCATATCTTTTTTCCTCTACAAGTTGCAGATGCCGCTAATGGGATTGGATTCCGCCAAAATGCGCGTGTGTGTGCAATGGGTCTGCTATCCCCTGCTAATGCCATCCAGGATATTTTCCGGATTCTGCGCATCGTCTGCTCGGGTTTTTTTTCCCAAACACCTACCGCTTCCTGCATTTCCAATTCCTTGTTCCTGTCGTTTAATCT
Organism: Ladona fulva; assembly: GCA_000376725.2. NCBI lineage: Eukaryota > Metazoa > Arthropoda > Insecta > Odonata > Libellulidae > Ladona > Ladona fulva. The sequence goes on from KZ308264.1 coordinate 588,218, forward strand.
TTGTTACAAATGAGTTCCGTTTTTTTGGTTGCTTTTCCGAGCGTTAAGATAGGTGACAGCTCCGGATAGGCTATTTGTATTCGGATGATAAGGTTATCGGTATGTCCCGAAGGAGCAGGACATGAAAACGGTCTGACAGGACGCGAAAATCTTCCAACTCCCGGGCGTATGCTTTAGCCAACAAAACTATCTTGCTATAACATTTTGTCATACCGTTCGAGAGGCTTTTTATGCTAAGTGTTGGCATGTTCTCGCGTACCGCACGTCTAAAAGTTTTGATAATTTTGTGTGCATGCTTAACTTTGCAATATTCTTGTAATATAAGCATATAAGAATGAAATTTTGCGTTAAATACGCAAAATTAAATGCAGAATTTTAAATAAATGCTAGCGAAGATGTAATATCAGAAGAGAGATTTCTCTCATAAAATTATTAGAATGTCAGTTATCAATCTACATCCACATATGTACGCAGCAAGCCGCCGCGGCGGCTTGCTTGCTAAACGGCGCGCCGTTTAGCGTGTGGCAGGGGGTGACTCTACTTCCCCAATCGATTACTTTCAATAAAGTACTGATCCTTCGTGTATCTTGTAATTTAAGAAATTCCTAATAGTAATATGCACTAACAATAGTAGTAATTATGCACTAACACTTATCTCATTATCAAGTTTTTGCTTATTCAAGTTTTCTCGATTCTCCTGAAACACGTGCCTGCATCTAGAATAGCTGCAGAGGGATTTCATGTAAACTTCTTCAAGACCAACTTCAAGAGAAGAATACACGCGAAGAACTTCTTTTCTTCAATTGTTTCTGCTTTCAAATCCTTCCCCTCTTCCACTTTTCCCTTCCTAAACTCTACAACCCTATGTTGACCCTTTTCAACATTTTGCTTTTTAATTTGAAGAGTCAGGTGGCACTCGAAAAAAATGACATTTTTACGCTCCCGATTTGCACATTAACCCGCGAAATATTCCTAGTTTGGCTTCCGAGGCCAGAAAAGGGAAAACGAGCGCCTACGCTGCTGCAAATGGGGAGGGGTGTCAGGGGAATAGACCCTGGGGAACAATGAACTCGCTTAAAGTTTGCAAGCAGATGGAGTTAGAGGCGTTTTTTTGACTTCTTGCGTTCTCTTTCCCTCGTCAAAAAAATTATGTCTTGGCGTCATTTCGCTCTCGCCTAATTGGCTCCTTTTGTGTTACTGCTGGTCGATTGGAGCGAAATTGGTAAGTGATGGAGGTCAATCGTAGCACTCATTTGTTGCTGTTTTGATGATCGATCTCAAAATCAAAATTGCGAAAATTCCTCTCATTTGCGAGGAAACAAAGAAATAAGCCACCTTTCGGCGTTTATGGTACTGCTTTCATTGGGTGAATGGCCAATTAAGGAGCAACATCTGCTAATTTCGTCCAATTTTATGCTTGGGATATTTCTGGATGCTGTTTTCTCGGAAAGGGCATTTTCACCTGAAAGTAAGTGGGTTTTATATTTAATAATTTATTAATAAATATAATCATACCTATGTCCAAATACTGACAAATTATGCTACGAAAAAGAGGAATATTAATCCATAATGTTTGGTTTTGTAAGACAGAGAGGTGTAAATGTTTCCATTTTTGGTCAAAATATAATGGTAAAATGTTCACGTTATCTACTTAAAACTTGACAATCATTAAACCTTAAAAAGGCTCCCGGATAGCCAAGTGGGCGACGCGCTCGAGTTCGATGAAAGCGGTCCCAGGTTCGATTCCCGTTGGGGGTCTATGCGTGAAATGTCTTCAGATGTCGAAGACGTTTTAACAGTACTACTACCACTACTAACAAAACATTAAAAGATGGAAACTCTGCCTTACGGAAATAAGTATATATTTCGGAATTGATTTTTACGTTCTCTTCTTGGGCATTCGAAGATTCACTTCACTTATCAAAACTTCTTATCAGATCTGTGAGATATCGATATCTATTTCCCTAACTGATCACATTGCAAATACTCGAACAGTCACTTAAGTCAACTAAAACTGTGAAATGATCCAAAATAGGCGGATCGTGATGTAGTAGTAAAAGTTAACGATAATGAAGCACATATTATAATTGTCTATATGCATATTTCAAGGTGAATTCTTATGTTTCTTACTAAAATGTTTAAGTAATCACGATCTAAATACGGCCATTACAACCTGTGACCAAGAAGACAGAGGTTGAATCTCGATCATTCCATATTTAATATCTATTAAGTTCCCACGTCAATCATGGCCAAGGTTAATTTATTTTAGTAATAAATCGTGTTTCGTATAAATCTAGTCCATTAATACTTACAGACATTTCCTCCGTATATTCTTACCGCAAAATTTCACAAAAATCCGTATATATTATCTGAATGCTCGCAATTTCGAATTTATATCAATATTTAACGACTACAGTAAGAATCTATAATCAATTTAATTTCATTTGATACTTGATTTGATTTCGCAGGACTATTATTTTTAATTTAATTTTGTAAAAGAAATAAAGTGTACTAGACATGAAAACCATATTTACGTGCATTTTTTAATAAACGTATGATGGGCTCTTGGGTTCGATCCCGAGCCTTCTGAGAGATGAGAATAGTTTTCGTGGGTTTTCCAAACTCATAGAAACATAAAGCAGTTCGTTTCACATCTCTACATTAAGTTGTTTCTGAGATAGAATGGGAGACGGACAGACAGACAGAAATTTTGCTTTCTATATATATGATGTGTTTTTACTTCAGGTTGTCTTTAAAACTTAAAATACCAGACGAAGAAAAAAATTATTTTTCGTGTTTATTGTCTAAAACGTTTTGGGTGAAAATGGAGATCACATTTGGTATCTTCTTCGGCCCATTGTTTAATGCTTTATATCCGATGTGTACTTTGAGCAAGGAGCCTTGGGAAATTTGCAAAGCAGCATTAAGAATGGAATTTTACGTCCGCCGTGGGACGAACTGTCATCGTCTTCATTTCCAGCCTTCGCTCCCGACCTCAGGAACGAGGTTAGCTGTATTTCGGTTTGGCGCTTTAAAACCTCGAGAGAGAGAGAGAGAGATTTTTAAGGATTCTTTTTCAATGAGTGAAATAGGAGAGATTGGAAGGAGTGGATTTCATGAGATGAAAGAGGGAAAATTCAAAGCGCCGTAAATGTTCTCGGAACTCTGGTGTAGTTATTCCTTCTTTATTTGAAAACCTCGTGATGGTTTACCGACTGGCGTGAAACGTGACCGATGTTTACGACGGGTAGTTCCGATCGAAAGCAAGAGAACAAAAAAGGGGAGATCGTAATTGTATTTTTACATTTACATGTCACCTTGTATTCAGCGGATGATAATGACTGAAATCACATTTTTGAAGTTGATATTCCTGACAATTGTGGTAATATTAAACTTTATGGAAGTAATCTTAGTAGTAATAGCAATAATATTTATTGAATCATTCGGGATAAAGTAATTTTTTTAAGAGTGCCTATGAATCTTTGTATAAAAAAGCAAGCACGGAAAAAGTAGGGTATTTCTAAAGGTAGATGTAGTAGAGATTACAATTACAAATGCTTTGAATCACTCTAATCGAATTATGTATATAAAATATCTTCGAAAAAGCACTTGTAGAGATTTGAAATTTCCGAAAGATGATTGTATTAGATTCCTTTCAATTCAATAAATTTTTTGCTGCTAAGGCGAATACAAAAGAAATATAGTGAAAATATTTAGCGATAAACTCAGATTTAGCTGCACATCACTTTATAATGCAAGATATTTTTGCGGTATGTTAGAATTGACAATTTTTTATCTAATTTAAGTACTAATTATATATTTACCTTAAATTATTAGGCAAAATCAAATCGAATACAGCCGAGGGCACATATTAAAGTACCTAAACGTTCATCAACCTCTTCATTAACGACTAAATACATTATCGAAAATGGTACAAAAAAAAGCAGAATGAACTAATATATAAATATGTCAAATGAGTTTGATGTAAGATTTATTTTTTAACTCTTGAAAGATAGATTCACAATTGAATCGAAAATAATCCTGTAACTATTCAGAATCGCTAAAACAAAGAAAGGCAAATTCAGTACTGCAGCAATTAATAGAGTATGAGAAACAAATTAGCGGAGAATTACGCAAGTTTGATCTAATTTGTTACCGAGGAATAGTCTAATTAACCGAAATTATACTTGATGCCTAATGTATTCGATGAAAGATTCCTGTCTTATTTCCGAAGAGAAAGATTCACAATTACGTCCAAAACAATCTTGTAACTAATCAAACTCGTTAAAGACAACAAAACGCTAATTCAACATTGCATCAATAGAATATAAGAAACAAATGAGCGGAGAATTACGCAACTTTCTGTCTGGAACCACACGTGCCTTTCATCACTTCATTTACTCAGTGCCTTCGAACAGATGTTTCAGCGATGCGTATTCGCGAACTCCCCGAGAGCCATTTTCTCTTTCCTCGAAAAGCGAGCCGTAATAAAACTGTTCTCGTGATTTGATGAAAGCCGAGCTTCTGCAATTTCTTCTCTCGTACCTTTGCATACATTACGCTAAACGCCCACTGTTCCAAGCATACATTTCACCGCGCTATACAAAATACGGAGCCTCGTTTACCGCCTTTCGCATCCGATCCGCGAAGTTACTGCCCTTTTTCGAAAATCGCTCGCTTTTATGAATGGAATTTTACAGTTCGCTCCTCTACGAAAGTTACACGAGCATAGGAAATTTGAAGAAGAGATAAATGAGATGAATAAAAAGGATCGAAGAGAAGGTGCGAGGAAGACAGAAGGGAAGCGGTTGAAGGAAACTCAATGAATAAAATACTCGAGAGAATAGTGTAGTAACAAAAAAACATGACCAGACTAGATTACTGATGAGGCATATTTCAGACATAAATAATAGTATGTCCAATACGATATCGTCAGATTTTAACAAATTATCTCTCTTATAAAACAAAGAAAAAGTCAAAGTTAGGGACGAGCACGCAAAATACATGCCATATAATGATTATTTGCCTATATAAAGATGCGATTATCATTATTACTATCCCAATTATTCGGGATTCGAACCTGGGACATTTAAAATTATTGTCTGCATAATATGCTGCATTTTTAACCGAGGTCGGCAAATATTGAGTACTTGCTGAATACATTACCATTTATTTTATTGTCGATACTACATATCGATTCAACTCTCAGTGACATGAAATAGTTACTTAAAAGTAAATCACCATCAAGGTAATTTGTCAGTCAACTCTGCCAACACAATCTCGGAGAAGGCTAGAGACAAGTTAAGCTGGAATTTCCTAAGAGACGGAAATGCGTTTATAACTTCATCCAATCAGACATCTTACGAGCATCCTAGCGTTATAATCTTGAAAAGAGAACAACGACGAAGATAAAAGAATATTTATCTCTAGAAACTCTATTCTCTATGCGTTTACTAATGTGGAAGTAACATAAGCGTATTTAAGATCCTCAAAATTATAATAGGAAGTTTCTTGAGTATTTCGTCAAATAGGAGCCTTGATTTTGCAGAAAAATATCATATTGGTGAAATAAGGCGTGGTAATGTCATATCACTCATATCTTCGGTTTAAATAGTGAGAAAGGCTTAAAAATTAAGCTCTTACATCATACAGCGACTGTTAACTGAAATCGGAGCTCTTTTTACGTGATAAAGCTAAAGTTTTGTACCATTATTTTCATTTTAAAACTCGTTACGAGTGCAGAGTATTGATGATATTTACTCCATTCAAAACTACATTGCAGAGTCTCGTAGATTATGTCATCGTTAGGTATATTTACGAATATGTATTACAGAGTATAATGTATTGAAATAATATCATAAAGTATTTATCTGCCAATCATCAAGATAGAAGACTCACACCTTGGCTGAAGGATCTTCTCTTGGGAGACAATAAAAGATTGCACGCGTAGGAATGGAATTTCTTTCACAAATCAAATAACAATAATCGTAGATTAGTCGAGATATTTGTAGCTACTATTTTCCCTACTGTTGAAGATGGCATTATTATATCTTGCTCATATTTATAGACATTTCAATTAATATATATATAAAATTTTGTAACTTTATAGGAATATTATTATCTATAGCAGCCCACATTCTAAAGATATTGTGTGGAATGATTTACGATCACCTAAAGGTGCGCAAAAGATAGAAATTCGAGAAAGAATACGAAAGGGCAGGCAGGTGAAAAACATAAGGGAGGATCACAAGAAATAAGGAGAAAGGTGGGACCAGAATAGCATCTGGCGGAAAGGTAGAAATTCTCACGAAGGACTCGAAGCTGAAAAGGTGCAACAAGTGTTCAGAGTTTACTTTCGTTGCTATGGCAAAAAAGGAAAGAAACTTGATAGCAGAGAAGAGGGGGCCCTTAAAGGCGGAGGAAAGAGTTTCATCAGCTTTTTTTATCGACGTTCGAGGAGGGGCTTCAAAGCACACTTGGAAGAGATGAACAAAGCGTTGGAAGAGGTGATTCGGAAAGCATCAAATGGAACGAGGAGTTTAAGTGATTGAAAGTCCGAAGGTCGATCGTTGATCTATTTTCTTTGTTTTTGCATCGGCGGTTCACTTGGAGAACGGAGAGTGGTCACTGATAGGGCGGCTACAGCGATTTCATCTAAACCTTGATCTCTTTCTATTCAAGGGCAACTTTCGCTCCCTCTTCATTTCAAGCTTTCCGGATATTGGAAGCCGAAGAACAAAGTATTTAGATAGTCCCGTAGTCTAAGTGTTATTCCGATGCTGATGTAGGCGAAGTAGATAGTATAAACACGCCCATTAACAATCAAAAACATTAGGAAAACCACATTAGCCACGTTTTTGTTGCCAGAGTAGTAAAAATAGCTACAGATACCGATCGATATAACGACGAGCTCATAAAAGATCTAGAAAAAGTTAACATCTTACCGTAGCATTAAATAATGACTGGGTATTTGCAAACTTCAGAAGGACATGCCAATCATGTAGAGGCGTAGCCAAGGGGGTGGTTTTGGGGGTTTAAACCCCCCTAAACGAGAACAGAGACAACAATAAACAAAAGAATGTGAGAAAATGGCCTTTCGTAATTATACAAACACCGATGAATATTCGCAAGGTATATATTTTAAAATAAATTAGTTTTTATTTTCATTAGAGTTTGGAAGAATGTATTACATCCCCTGGATTGGAGGCAACGCAGTGTTTACTACATGGCTCTAAACCCACCATGGAGAAATCCTGGTCATACCCTCCTGATCATGTAAAACCAGAATTTGTATCTTTTGGAGTCTTTTAGGGTTATACTAGTATGAGTTGAGACTGAAAATATGATACTGCCTACAGAAAACGATCATGTCGATTTCTTTAAATTCATCATTTGCAGAATTCTATTCCTTCTATCGAAGCATTGAAAACAGCATACGTTATGGTGTTATGAGGAAAGGAATTTAATCTAACCTCTCTGCTACCGGACAGATATAAATTAGGTTGTTTTAAACACTCTCAAAGTATAATTTTTGATAAAAGCATTTGATCCACTCAAACCTAAAAATGCTTTACTAGGCGGAAGTCTCTTTAATAAGGATACAGGTTTGATTCCCGGTGGAGACCTGTGTGCGAAATGACCTCAGTTGTCGAAGCATTTTTAACAATACTTCTTTTAGCCTCTTTCATATACACTCGCTCATCGTCATATTAAAGATAAATCTTACATAGGCACTGAAGAAAAGACGTCGCAGTTTTAGTAATAGAAGCTTGGCTGATTAAAGGCCCACCTTATGAAGAAGCATATACATAGGAATGGGTCCAGAAATATTAGATACATTTCCTCAAAAGCCTTGTTGATACATTGCCAATGCTAATTATAAAACCAGTTCATTTTTCTCACTTGCTAACGTAACTTGTAACTTGTAACTACGTTACCTTTGCAGTATGCATTCGGGGGGAGTCCAATATATCACACAAGCGAAATATTCATATTCCAAAGATAATAACATTTCTCCATAAAATATAATAAAATCTCCATAGTTGATGTTTAAGTACTAGTGGAATTAAATTGAAATTTGCTGCATAAAATCTATTATGTTATCGATATAATGATTCATAGTGTTTGCTGCATTTTTGAATCCATGAAAGAAAACAGTTTAAAATTAAAAAAAGATCGTTATTTTTGCTTAAGGTTAGATTAAATTAAGTTTTAAAAATCTCTGTTTATCGTTAAAAAGGGTTAAAGAGAAAAGAGAGATAAACAGCAACGGATAAACAACGAAATAGCCTAAAAAGATGAACATATGAAAGAAAGGTTTCCCTATTTCCAATATTTTATTCGATTTTCTTTAAGACCGTATTCTTCGCACAAAAATCTATCAATCTCGGAAAGGTAGAAATTTTTCCCTCCGAATCCGACCACCTTCTATGCGAGTATCCTGAAAGCACAACAACCCGCACAACAGATACGCATTGCTCATTGCCTTTATTTCCGGCGCGTTCTTTCTTTTTACATGCACGACCTATGAAGGTGCAATTTGATTTAGGGTGTCAAAAATAGGGTATTCATGACGGAAAGAAATCCATTACATTGCTGTGTCGTATTTTCTTCGAAGTCGCATTGGAGCAGTCGGAGAAGAGATTAATGGATTAATCAATGATTAACGTTCTCAAGTTTGAGTTTAAGCAACTGACGATATTCAGTGTCTTCATTCCAAGAAAAACTGTACATCTGAGTTTCTAGAAGTATTTTAATTTTTGAAAAGATGGGACGTAAAATATTAAAAGCACCTAATTGAAAAGACTCCCTTTGTGAGTTCCCCTTATCCTAACCGTGACAAACATTGTAATTATAGTGTTATTTTATAAAGTATCTATGACATCCTGAATGACCCTGGACTCAGTTTCCTGCTTTCGGAATATTTCATAGAAGTCTAAATATGATCTGGTCAAAGATTTTCGAAGGTATACAAAGTAAAATTCACATTTTAGTCAAATCCTGCATACCCAAGAAAATACTTTTAAATACACAAAGGTAATTATGGCTTTGATTGAAATAAAATTACCGGAGTGGGATTACTTAGATCGCTAAGAATGAAACGAGTTTACATTTTCTATTTTCCAAATCTTTTCTTGGACCTCATCATGATGTTGAATTGGGGAACATATTATAGTCGTCAAAAGAATCATTCCACAACAATTCCCATTAATATTTTATTATATCTTCAAAGAAAACTGTGGGATGGCTTTGACTGTATATTAATATAAAGGTCACAGTTGGTACAACCTAACTTGTAAAATTACACATATGTATTCAGTAAATGGTTGTTAACAATTTCATTTCCTTAAATTGATCACAAAGGGGTTACCGTTGAAAGAAACTTTAGATTCTAGCCTTCAATACATTTTTCGAAATTATTATTTATATTGAAATATAAATATTCATATATAAGGAGGAATAATCGCAATTTCCTGGTTGGAGAAAGGATTAGACTTGAATTCCATTGAGAAATAACCCCACGAAAAATCTTACGGCGAGCACAGTAACGCCATGAGGATGCTAAAGTACGTAAGGGGTAACCCAGCGAAGGATTTACGTTTCCCAAAGAGCAAAGGGGAAAGTGGATTCACGCCGGAAGCGCACGCACAGAGCCAGAGCAAGATTTAGGAGACAGAGAAACAAGAATACGGATAAGTAAATAGCGAAGAGGTTTTTGGTCCACGCGCCCGCATGCCTTCCAAGTATTTACCGTTGGGATTGAAGCAGTGCCTGTGCGCCTATTCCCTATGTTTGATCAGGCCTCCGAAAGAAAGTAGCGGAAATAAAATGGGGGAATAAATGCCCACGCCGGAGAGAAACAACCACACGCTGGAGGTGAGAGGCGGCCTTTATGAGGCGGAGGATTAATTCCGTTGATGTGTTGAGGAGATCACAAAAGCGTCCACGTCGTGGCCAATCAGCGGTATCATCAGAAATTTTGGAGAAGGTGTTTCGGCGGTTATCTCCGATTTTTGAAGCTAACGAAACCCTCTGTTATCGGTCAGTGTATTAAATTTTGGACACAGACGTAGTAATTTAATACACTGTCTTCGATCTAACGAGGAACCTTTTTTCGAGATGTCCAATGCGGAACGCCGAACGTCAATTAGTATGCTTCCATTATCTGTGTCGCATACACCGAGTTCTCACGTGGTAAGTGATGGAGGCATTCCATGATTGACTTCTGATTCATGAAAGAGAATTTTCCCCACCGGTTTCCAAAAAGATGCCAAAAGTCGGTCACTTAATCCCCTTGTTTCGAAAAATTTCGAACGAAAAAGGAATTTGTTTCTCGCCTTTTCTAGCTCCTACATTATCTAAAGCTTTAGCGTTTTTTGTTCTACACTCTCTGTGAGTTCTTTTCCGCAACGTGGGTATTTCCTTTGTTAATCCTCAAAATGTTTTTCCACGTCCTACTCTTTCGTTTATTCATTTAACTCTGTAAATCATAGAGCGACGTCCGGGATTAGGCGGCAGAGAGGCCTTTCAATATAGGTCAATAGAGGTCAATAAAAGATCCATCTATCTATCTATTGGAGGAAATACCTGAAAAAATTATATCTACTTTCCTAAATTCTTCACCGAGTCAAAGTTTCTTAGTTTTAGGCCCTGTATTATAATTTATACTTAAAATGGACTTTAAATAAATTTAAATTTAGGGAGAAATATTATAATGTTTTGTTAGATTTAAAGTGAAGATTATAGTTATAATGTAACTGTAATCTTAACTTAAATTCTAACAAAGCAATATAAATCTGATCCTTAGAATGAACATTAGTTAAAGTTTATTTAAAGCACACATTATAATATTGGGCCTTAGTGTTATGTTTCTCTACAGCGTTTTTATCTAATAGAATCTCCTTATGAATAAAAATCTTTTCTCATTTTAAGCAATGTAACTTTTGAACCCTCACGCTGACTTAAGCCCAAAACAGCCCCTATCCTAAATATCAGAATTAAGATATTAATAAATCTACCAACGGTATAATTTATAACGCAGTAGATTTTTGATGTTGAGATTAATGCTAAAAATACTAAATAACTCATGGATGTGATATTTCATAAGCACTTATTTGCAAGAAAATGGCACACCATGATAACACCGTCGTAAAGGCGTGAAACTGAACAATTATGAACTATGCAAACTGCCATTAAGAGCCGATTATAAAATTATACCACAGCATTCTCTTATTAGAGGAAAACTTTTGTCTTTTAATAATGAGTCACTCCACTCATAGAATTACAGCTCTTCTTTCTTGCACTATTCGCTTTTTTAAAAGTCAGTGTATATAGCGTAACTCTACGCACAGAAAAAAATATCCCCTAAATTATATTAACGTACGAACCTTTAATATGAGAAGCAACTCAACTTCTATACCTCAATTTGATATATTATATACAGGGAACTCCTTTACTTTCACCTGCTTTTTCTGCCGCGATACTTTAATAAAAGAAGAAAGCAAAGATGGACTGACTCAGGACATTAAAAATCCAACAGTTATACGTAAAAGGACACTTGAAGGCAAAAACTGTTTCATTGGACTCATTCAAGTTCACCGTCTATCCCAAAATGGTCTATAAACTGCTCCATTCATTCTCCTCCATTTATCCCCTTTATCATCCGTTCAATTTGGTCTCCAGAGGGACGAAAGTGAGTTGTAAAGTTTAGCTATAATGTTAAGCTGTTAGAAGGAAGAGGAAATAATTACATGCGTGCCCCAAAGCATCTTACTTTCCTCGACTATTTCCACTCTTCCTCACTCTGTGTTTTAGCAGCGAATTTACTTTCGAGGAGCTAAATGCCTCCAGCTACGATTACATCTGAAAAATTGCATCATAAATTTCTTCCTGTGTGGACGATACCGCTTAGCTTCCGGACTAAATGGAAGTAAAGTGAATGTTTCAGAGAGATAACAGTCTCTATGGAGATGAGAGTGTTAGATTTACTCTTTGCTGTAGAAACTAGTTGCTTGGGAAGGTCAAATATAACTACCCAAACTCAGCCGCTCATAATTACTCTCAAATTATATTAAGGAAACTAAACTCTAAATTGTTTCCCTTGTAATTTTGGTAGAAAACTTCAGATGAAATTTCAAGATGAATATGCCATGTCGTTTAAAATGTACCGAAACTTTATGACTCTAGTTTGTAATTGAAGTAAAAATTGCGAATGGGCTTATCTTTTTTAAAGAGGGTAAATATCAAATTACAATGGTACCTCGACTTACGAACTACTCTTCATCTTTTCGACATATGAACCTTTTTTTGCGCCATTTGGACCTCTAGACACGAGCTTACTTTCGAGATACGGACCGAAACAATACCAAAAAAATATACATTAAAAATGGGTTTCTAGAAGCAGATTTTTTTTAGCCACGAACTTCAAATTGGATCGAATTAAGCTGGTGAATCAAAGTACCACTATATGTATAAGAGATAGTTAAATTATAAATGGTTGAATATCTATTTTTTGAAGTTGCAGATGTGGGATAAAAATTGGTTGTATCTGAAAATGTCTCATATTCTTAAACATTCTAAGAAACACGATTGCTTTAAACCTAAGAAACCTTTCTGAAAGTTTTATTTCAAAATTCCAGGCATTTTCTAGGCAATTTAGTTAAGAATTCCTTAACCTGTTCCTTGTAACTTCTTAAAATAGCTAATTTGTAAAGAAGTGATCGCCGCAACGAAATAATAATAATAATACAGTAATGACGTCTATATTAGGCGAGTTACGGTCTTAAGAGATCACTCTTGCAATTAATCTTTTTCAAGAGACAAACACGAACAACCAGGCCCTAACCAGGATTCGAACCTGGCAAGAGTAACACTCTAACCACTACCATCGAGGCCGGCAACGGTTCCAACGTTCCATAATAACTACCGTAATAATCGGTTCGAACATTTCAATTAAGTAAGACGCCAGATGCATGAATGTAAAACTCTAATTAACTTAGGATCAATTTAGATTTTAAGCTTTAATTTTAATTTTAAGGATAGGTAAATGAAAGGCGAACACCACGATTTACAATAACATTAGCTTCTTTTGTAATCAAACCGAGAATCTACGGTAAGAGTCACAAGGAAATTATCTTTCTGCAGTTTTCCTGCCAAAGACTAATAAAAAACTAGGTTTATATCAAAGGCTTTTACGGCTTAAAGGGATATCACTTCAACGCACTGTTATCATCGGCCAAATGTATGCAGGTTTATTTTGAGTAATAACTCAGAGATTCAAAGTGTAATGATTCACAGTTTCGTCATCAGTATGACCTCAGAAATGACGGAATGAATATGAAACAGCTATATTTTCCTTCGATATCATTGTGATGAGTCAGTAAACAGTCAAGATTTAAGAAACGTACGTAAAAATGAATAAATTGTTATTTATGTTGCAGCTAAGTAATCAGATCAGTGTGCGTGAGCCAAACCGTCAAATACGCCGTCAAAGAGTTTAGTATTGGAATAAAACGCGTGTTTACAAGGCGTTAAACGATCAGAGCGTACTCTCTTATGTAAATCAAAATTGCGTAACGCCAAACTCATGTATTCAAATGGATGATATGTTTTCTAAACCATACCATAAACTTCCTCAACAAGAAGATGCGTAAATTTCCTCTTCTGAGGCATTAGACCTGCTTTATCGGTCATTATTAATATATTTTACATAGAAACGTTACGATAATACTCGCCTTACACGTTCTTCAAATAAAAATATGGAATGAAATTCGGTTTTTTATTTTACTGAAGGAATAGAAAATAAAATCAACATAGAATATAAATTGCATCGTAGAAATCGATTTTCAGAAATCAAATCTGAATTTCTTGTCTTTAGTCAAGTCAGTTGAAAGCAATGTTTTCAAAAGATTTTGAAACAATTTACGTATAACTAAATTTTAATTCCAATCAAGATGAATATTAGGGTATTTAAGAACTTTTAGACAAAAAGAAGAGTAAGAAATTAAAAAGAGAAACATATTAAGTACCCCTCTCTCTAAGAGAATAACAAATAAACAAAAATTCGCATTTGTTTTTATAATGATTCTTTATTGATATCCAAGAGTATATAAATTTGCATAAGATAAGAGATAAGGTAAAGCTTTTATTGTGGGTGGAGATAACTTTATGAATGGAATTACCTCACTCTAATTATCCCCTTATATACGATATCATTGATGATGACCGCTTTCGCAGATTAGCACAACGTACGCTGTTTCGAGATTGCTCGTAAGTGACCTTTGATATAACTATTCGGCTCTTTCCGTCGCCGTGACGACGCAATCTGAGAGAGCTAATATCTTATCTAGTTTTTCGATAAGTTTGCCATTGCGAGATTGGGTTACTATTATGTGGTCACAGTAAGGCTGAGAGAAAGAGATAAAATAAATGCTTCTCTTTTAATTCTTCTCCTATTTTCGACTGCAAGCTGTGCCTTACTCTATCTCGTAAGGTTTTATTGGCTGTAGTACTTGAAAACAGATAGACAGGGATAGAAAGGAAATGATAGTAATTCTATGAAATGATGCCTTCCAATTTTCTATACTATGGGCGACACAACGATTTTTGGAATGAGGAAATAACAAAATCATTCGGATAATCTCATTAAAGCAGTTTATTTATGTACTCCCTGCCCAGTTTCTTAGTAAGATCCCTAAAATCACACGCTTGAGTATTAAGTCTCGCATCCCACATCAGAGCGGCCTAAACTCAAACTTTTTGATAACGTTTCTTTGCTTACGTAAACAGAGAGGCCTTATTAAATGTTATTTTTTCTTCGGAAATAAAATCTTGAGTTGATAATCACGAGGAGCCGTAGTCTTATATAGACAAATTAATAATATTTATAATCGCATCGATGAGATTTCCAATTTATTTCAACGCTACCATATCTTTAAACTTTATTTCGTTTTATCAGCATGTTTGTACATCCATACATAGAAAATTTGGTCCAAAGAAGAACAGTAGTAAGCTAAACATATCAGAAGGAAAATTAACGTATCTAGAAGCAGAATAACTAAAAATAGATGGAAGATGGAAATATGGAGGAGGGTAGGACAAACAAAGATGACTTTTAACCAAAAGTAACGCCTTTTTATAACAAACAACATCCTAGTGTGCAAAAGGAAGAGATTAAACATACATATGGAGTGTTGCCTTTCATGATTGTAAAACGTGGACGAGAGGAAACGAAGAAGCTAAATTCTTCTGAGCCATGGTGTTTTAACTCTGGATTAGTTGGAAGGATAAAATTACATACGAGGACGTTTATCGGAGGGTAAGAGCTCTTGTTATGCGATTTCGAAAAGTATAAGAAGTGGGATAATTCCTTTCGAGCTCGAATTCAACGATCGCCTTGCTCGTCAAGGGGATGGGTCGTTGAAAACCAAAGTATTTTACAAATTTCCTGTTAATTTGATCAAAATTAATGCAATTTTCAGTCTATATCAATATTCCACGACTCAAATAAGAATCAAAAAGCATTTTCCTTTCCTTTGACACTAGACTCGATTTCGTACGGCTATTATTTATAATTTAATTTTGCGAAAGAAACAAACTGCAAATCATGAAAACGTACTTCACGTGCATTTCTAATGACGGAGGAAAAGTGATGTAGAAAAAGGCTACGTCTTAGATACATACAACAGGCAATGGAAGATATTCACTGCACCAACTCCGTGTAAAATAGAAAAGCAGAAATTGGGCCAACCGGAAGACTGCTTCAGACCAATCCAAGGATTGGTCCCTGAAGAAGAAGAAAATTCTCCAGCGATCTCTCAACAGACTGAAATCTCATTAGAAAAGAATACTTTGAGAAAGAAGCGGCCCTTTGAATCACTAATTTAACTTTGAGTCTCGTATAATCCGGAAATTAACTTCAAGCATCAGTTGAATCTGAAAGCAGAAGCTTTGTATAACATTTTCGTGTCTATGGAATAGATAAATCTGAAGTATCATAACGTGAGCTCCGGAGATAAGCAATATTATATCTTTGATTTTTGAAGGGATATGTTATTCACCAAAATCTTTGTCTATTGCTGCTTTTACTGCGCGATTATCATCGCATGTCATTTTTAGGTCAGGAAGAAAGACCCAATAAATTGCAAAATTAAATATTTTAAGCCTTTACGATTGGAATTTTACTCTATTAAGTTATGACCAACTGACGAGGAATATATATTCCGTTGACACAAAAAAATTTCCGTAAAACGCTGATTCTTGTCTCGTTTGCTTTCGAAGGCACGGAGACGAAAACCGTTAGAGAAAATGTATTCACGCCGTGAAATGCAGTGAGAGAAAAAGCGCCATTATAAAAAATGACGAGCGGGAGGAAAAGGCATTATTCCGAACGTCTACTGCAGCTGTGGAAATGGCCTCTTATGCTCAGAAGTAAAGGTCCTCGGAGAACTATTCTGTTCTGAGAGTCATTTCTCACGTTCCTTTAAGAGGAAGGTCTCTTGGAGATCAGTGGAGCGGCGAGTTAGGGCTAATGTCGATGCTGTTGCATATGATTCGAATTATGAGATCGTTCGGGAGGACTTAATGGATTAACGCTTCCTTAAAGCTGGAAATTAACGATGGAAACCTGTTGGAGCTTCTGAGCTGTTTGATTCTCGGACTGTGAAATTTTTAGGCTTTGGCTTAATGACTTGTTTACGCCCCATGGCATTTGATGGGCCATATTTTTAGAGTACACTGAACGCATTTAAAACACTCCCACTCTCCAAACATCTCACTTTTAATTATTCGCTCTTTGGCTGATTACTCTTTGCCAGCCGAGGCGGAACTTTTGAATTTTGTGTGATCTGTAGACTGAATTTCCAGAGATTAAAGGTCCAGAGGTAATATTGAGTCAATGCGCCTGGATTAATCAGGTTATGAGAATCAAAACACGAAAAGTAAAGACGAATGTATATAGGATCCATATTAATAATATTTAATCAACATTACGTGATTCATTTCGTGTCGTTTCTAAAGGGACGTTTAAATGAAACATTTTAAGACATAAGACTATAAACTCCACAGTTTTTCTCTACCCTCAGTTCTTTAAAAAGTGATATTTTTCTTTATATTAACCAATTGATCGAATTCGACTATTCTGATATTCCTGTACTAAAGCAAACGTTACACCAAATGTTTACAAATGTGATGTTTTCTTGAAGTTGATTTCTCGGCAAGGCAAATGTATCAATGACGGTGGTGACAAGGTGGGAATGTACCACGTGTAATGAAGTTAGCTTATTTTCCATGTTAAAAATTAATCGACAATTCATAGTTTTATTGGCAAAATATTTATAATCATTACAGCGTTTGTCATTAATGATAGACCACGTCGAATACGAATGTGTATGTTTTCCGTTCACTTATCAAGTTACCATGCCGCTGTGAAATGGTAGTTTTTACAACAAATTAACAAAGATTAACAACTATTCTATGAGGAAAGTTGTACTAGCTCGTTAAATTACAGTATATCGAAGACTTTTACAAGAAGAATCGAGTTATTACATTGGAAACCAACGCGTTTTTCGTAATGTTTACAAGTTAGTCTCGATCCAAACTGACGTTAAATTTGTGAGATGGAAAAAGAAATTCAAAGCGAGCCTATATCTTCCGAATATCCGCGGCACTCGTACACGCGGAGCAATCTCGACATCCCACGAAAGAAGATGCCAGGAGTGGATTATTCATCGAACATCCTGCACCCGTGGAAGATCGCTCCAAGAGTCCATTAGATCGCGCACTCTGATCCATTAAACCCAATTTCACAACAGCGACACCGTGGCGCTGCGACATGAACATTGCACGAGAAAAATCTCCCGAAGCTCAAGTCCGGTGACATTCGGAAAAGGTAATGCGAAGCATACACCCACGGCGGAGTAACTACTCACATTTCGTTGTTGGCTGAAGTAATGGTACCTGTACTCGGAAAAGGTCGATGGAATCTGTTGAAGAGCATTGCGAGATGGAGAGGGCATAATTTAAGGGATGGATATTCCGTAATGACGGAGAAGGTTGCGGAAATTCGTGTAGGGATTATATTCCTCTTCGTTCAGGAGCATCAATCAGTGCTGACTTTCAATGTAAAATCTACTTAGGGTGATAATCAACGCGAGTATTTCCTGAAATGGGTTAAGGGTACTTCCCGTTAAGTAGAATATCTCTTAAGGAAATTGATTTCCATACCGCTCTACTATAGGCGCTGGAGATCTTACTATATTGGATAACTGCAAGCATTCGTATCATAAAAAAAATTAGGCCAGAATTGCATCTAACGTCGCTTACATTCTATTTCTTCTGACTGGAAGTTCAATTTCTTGGTGACTTTCAAGACTAATTTCACAAAAGAAAGTATTTTAAAATTATTATATTAAATACAAATATATCTAGTAACTTAAATGAAATGAAATGCAAATCAAGTCGATAAATGAGAAAAATAGTGACTGAATGTTTTCAACTTTCATGACTAATTTAACGAAAGAAAGTTTATTTTAAATTTTTCATGTTAAATACATACACAAATTGATTATTTATTTAAATCAAATTAAATACAAATGAAGTTGATAAATGAGAAAAAATAATGACTGAATATACTAGTCCAAACATGCTAGTCCAAATGATTAAACGATTTCGTAAAGTGCTAAATTCCGCTTAAACGCGAATTCCATACCATAGCCTAAATTAAATTTCGATTTAGTTTCTAAATGGCTAATGATAGCTCAAATTTTCTATTCCATCAATTTTAAAACCATAAGAAACTTTTATGTGAAAAATCTGCAATTATTTCTCTTTGAAATCCGTGTAAAACTGCATTGGCGAATTCCTTTTGATAATTGCTCGTAAAGATAGCAACATTCTTTGAAATGTAAGGTAGAATCTCATTTCCTCTCCTGCCATGGAATGCATACATACTTCGTTTCTGTTTCCTAAAAGCGCATGGAAACGAATAAGGATAAATAAGTTACACTGAGGTCTCATCTCGGAAAATACGACATCAGAACCCATCAAAATCTAAGCTACTTAGCAAAGGCGCGAAGAAAAGGGAAAAGAAAATGTTTCCAGAAACTTCCCTTTCAAACTTACACGAATCTCCGCGCGCTTTGACACCGTGAAGAAAGACGGTGACTTGAGAAGTCGGGGATTTGGCGGTTTAGACGTTGCAGGGAACCACTGAGGCAGAAATATAAGGATACGAATGGGATGAGGAAAGAGGAGGAAAGAGGAGGAAAGAGGAGGAAAGGGAAAATGGAATTGAGAGGGAAAGGAATGAGTCGGGTTCATGTGAATGCGGAAAGCCAGAAATGGAGAGACAATGGAGGAAATGCAATGGAATAAATACGAGAGAGAATGCAGTGAAGTTGGGGTGTGAAAATGAAGCTTTAAGAGGGAGATGAAATGGAAAGATGAATTGGAAATTAACATATAAGAGGAGGAAGGGAGATTTAGAAAGGAATGAGATGAGGAAAACGGGAGAGGCGCCAAATGACTGCTTCGATGAAGCGAATGTTAATCACTCATAATTTAAAGTTCAAGAGAGCAATATCCAAAAGGAAGAAATGTTGATCTCGAAGAAACTCTACCGCGAATATCTTAATTCTAAAATAGCTGAAAGAAATATTTTAATAGCAGATTTCATGCCGTTCAATAAATTATCCTTGCAAAACATTTCTTGAGAACAAAGAAAAAACATTTTACTGAAAAAAATATTAAGAATTAAGAAGATTAAGAATTTTCACTCATAAGTTGGAATGGAATCGAGAAATCAGAGATACACCTACAGAAATACCCTGCAAGCCGCCTTTCGACGTCTGGCAGGGGGTGTAAACACCAAACATTCGAGTTACCCCTTTAGCTTGTTGTTGCTGCGAATCGTTCGCGGAAAAAATGAATCCCTAAAACAACTTGTCCTCGCATCTATTTCTTATTTCTCTTCTTTTTTGCTCAGATCGGTCGAAGTAGCGGGAGGGTCACATAATAACAATTACGTCTTCCGCAAATGCACTTTCTCTGAATTTATCAAGCAATCGCAGCCTAGCTTCAAATCTCCTTTCTTCCAAGGATACCCAGCCTGCGCCTGAGAGCATTTGCTTTTCTATCATAGCCCTTTTTAACAAATTGTATCGCCTTGCGCTGCACTTTCTCGAGTTCGCGAGTATGTGTTTCATCCGCTGAATCCCATATACTCATCGCATATTCCAGAAGAGGCCTTACCAAGGTGAAATAACATCGCCCTCTTAACTTTTCACTGCATCCACCTACAATGCACTTTACAAAACCGAACTTTTTAGTTGCTTTACCGCAGATTTTGCGACGATGTGTGCTTCAGTTATGTTATGTGTAAGAGTGATTCCGAGATATTCAACTTTCTACTCCACTACATTTATAGGTAGACTAGAGGTAAACTATAACTCAATACATTACATTCGTTAATTTTACTTCACCACGCGCTTCTTATCACAACAATCTTATTTTGAACATTGTTTAAAATAAGATTATTTTGACCTTAAAAATCTTTTGTATGCATTAAAGCTTACCATTTAATTCGCTGAGAACAAGGTGGAAATCTTATTCCATGTACACTCGTAGATATAACAGAAGAAATCTTTCTCCACCAAGAAAAAATGTTTCTCAAATCCCAAAAATATTTTACGCCATTTTTCTACTAAATATCCGTCAGCTGTAAAGAGAAATGACACTGTTTCTACAAAAAACTTTGGAGCTTAAGGCGGGTGAAAGCAAAAATACGTAAGTGAAATGTGGACGCAGCGTATTACCACCCTTTAACAAAAGATTAGGCTATTCCGGGAATCTTTCCCAGAGATATTGAAAATCATATGTAAAGAGTTGCTAGAGAGAAGATAGAAGTTTTGAGAGAGATATGAAAATATGGCTCGTGAATTGAGGAAAGGGTATGAATTTGGAGCAGAAGAGATTCCGATTGAAAGAAACGGCAACTGCAAGAAGGAGAAGAATATCTCAAAGATCTTCAAGAGCTTGTTTTACGATCCTGCGAAGGAAATATGAAAAAAATAAGAAAGGAAATTGAGATGTGGAAGAAAGTATTCTGTTGGAATATGGAGGGAAACAGATTGCTTTTAAAAATGAATAGCAGAAAAGGATTTTGGAAAAAACAGCGGAAATTTTCACAAATCGACAAAAGTTCATTCATTACATTTAGAGCGGCAGACGGAGTTCAAGAAAACCACAGCCTTACTTCAACATATTTTGGTAGAAAAGAAGAAGTTGTTCATGAAAACATTGGATCCACTTTCTTTTGAATTCGAAGAAAAGAAAACTATAAATTGTAATGAATTAAGATTGAGTTCATAACTCCTGTTGATCGACCTTCGTCTCAGATTTTCTCTAAGGAATTTGACGGTACAGCAGTCGAAATATTTGTATTCCGCGACAAATTTCTCTTATCTTAATGTATAGAGAATAGCTTTTGAGGATTTTGTCTCTGAGATCTCCATTCCATTTTCGATTATGCATCCATTGCAGATAAAGAATACTATCGGGGGCAACTTTGACATTTTTAATATATTCTAAAAGTTAACGTACGGTTAAGTCAGGGTTTATGGTGCATGCATCCTCTGCCGCACACCAAAGGTTGGTTTACAGGGTACATACATATGTAGATGTCATTACAACGTTAATTAATTAATTTTTGATTTCGCAAAGTACAAAATTGAAAAGCTGTGGAAAAGAGTGGTAGTATTGTTAAAAGTTCTTCATAAGTTGAGGTTATTTCGCACATATGCTCTGCCACCGGGAATCGAACCCGGGACCGCTTTAAGCAAAGACGAACGCCTTCTTGGTTATCCAGGAGTCTGCATTGGAAAAGAATTGTTTTAAAATGCCATGTACGTAGTAACTACCGACTGAAGTGTGGTTAGTCGACATCAATTATATCGAAATTTTACTAGACCGTAACTTGATTCACTCGATTCCTCTACACGGTCAATTAGCGGATAGAATTTAATTTTGAATTAGAATAAAAGAATCACTGTTCCGAAATTTGGGAGTTAAGTTTCTTTCCAATGCACAATTAGTTCCATTACAAATTAACGAGCCGTTTTGGGCAAATTAAAGCTCAGAATGGGACTAGATATGGAAGTAGAGTAGGAAAGGTATTAATTTATGGTAAAAGAATTAATTGCGTGATTGGTCTCGTATGCATCAGTGTGCCATTTAGCCATCAGGTCAAATGATAACGGAGCTCCAAACAAATGATTCGCAGGAAGTAAAGAGATATTTCCACACTCAGATAGTAGCTGTCCAATTAGTCGATGATCATGCGACGAGCGAATGGCATTTATCGGATTTACTTTATAATTACTTTAGGTTTAACGGTGCGAAAAGCCCAATTTCGTTCATATTGTGACTAAATTAGAGGAAATGATCTAATATTCCATTGGGAAACGTTTGGGCATTGCTGAAGTTATCGCAGAGATGTTGTTAAGGGTGATCTGACATTTTCGTGAAATAGATACTCGAATGAAAGCAATGACCCACTGTGGAATAATGAAATTGATGTTAAATACTGATAATGACCACTGGTTCGTCAGCAGTGCATTTGAATAGGGTCTCAGAGAGACGATTGTTTCTTCAATTTCATTCTCTAAATGGTTGTCCCTAACAACGGGTGGCTCATATTTACTGTGCGATACAATCAACGGATTGGAACATGCCTACGCATCGATTCACGGTCGTCTGAAATACAACTTTGAAGAATGGTAATAGTTAGCCTTTATTTCTTCCACTGTCATAAGTATGGCTTAAAGGATCTTCATAAAGACAAATCTGTTAAATATTATAAACTATTAAACGCCCCCATCAAGCATGACGGGACTTAATTTAGTTTAAAAATATATCTACTCGTATTATCGTATATATCTGGTCCTCCTAAGCACAAAACATTTTGCCGTAAGATCATGATAACTCAATATATTTCTTATCATATAAATTATTTATAATATTTATTCTACTGTTTTCAAGTCATGAAAGCCTACTTTATGTAAATTTCTTATAAAAATTTTAAGAACTGATTATCCCCGTGCACTTATATGGGATAATTCATGAAATCAACATTCAAGAATGGTCTTTGTCGTCAAAGGGATGGGTTGTTTATTTCACAAATATTTTACGAAATTTCCGAATATTAAAATCCACGAAAGTTCGGATCGATATCAATATTTCACGACTAAAATAAAAACCTATGATCATTTTCCTTTCTTTTGACACTTCTCTTGATTTCGTAGGACCATTGTAGTGGATAAAATTCTTGTACCTAAATCTTGTTTGTTTAAGAAATGTTGATCTGTTACTACGGCTACATGAATCAATACTATTGATAGTAAGAAAGAAGCAGTCGAAAAAGTAATCCTATTTGAGGATTTCTGCTTTAATGTCAAATTTTCCTCTACTTTGACCAAATCGAGAGGAAATTAATTCAGCCATACTGGCTACCTATTGAGCTTCCCAACACGTTGTTTACGTCATAACTGAGTAAATTATACACTCAAAGAAACTATGTAATTTTTACGTGCTTCCTATTACGTGAGCTGGGTAGTATTTCAATCAATTTCTTCAATAATATCGAGCAAAATAAGATTAAATATTAAATTAGAAGCTTCAACTAAGTTTTTTTCTAACCGCGGAAGAAGTAAGCGGAAAACACTGCCCAAAAGTAGCCTAATTTTAACTTAAGTAGACATTAATACTCAACAGTCAAGTTAATTTCTCTCTTTTAACTCTCTTTGATCAGAGGAGAAGCCAAGTGGGTAGTTTTGGGGGTCCAAACCCCCCTCCCTCCCATGAGACAGAGCCAACAATGAACGAAAACATGGGAGAGGATGGCCACTCGTAATTATGCCATACAAACGCCACTGGAGATTCGCAATGTATTCATATTAAAATAAATCAATTTCTATTTTCATTAGATTTTAGACGAAAGTATTCCTTCTCCTAGATTGTAGGCAATGCAGTTTTAACACCGTGGCTGTTAATCCCCATGGAAAAATCCTGGCCACGTCTCTATCTTTGACTAAAAATTCGTACTTCGCACACCTTTTCCGTCGAACTGTTTCGAACAAAACATTCTCACACCACCAAGCATGGCTTCATATATCTGTATGAATGCGTCCAGTTATTCCGGACGGAGCGAAAGATACGTGAGTGGATCTACGGAACGGAAATGGAAGAGGAGAGAGTGTCGCAGGAGAAGAGGGACTCTGGGAAAATTGTTACACCGCCCGCCTTTTATGTCTTCCTGCCCCGTCTCCCTCCGGAGTCAGCTGGGATCTGCACTCCTCCAAACAGCCGAGGTCTGCTGTGGAATTGAACGATCTTAGTTTCCTCCCTCCGCAATTCTCCCTTCTTTTGTTTATCACGCTTATTTCCACTTCCGCCGCCGATGCGGGCGTGTCACGGAGACATATGGAAAAACGAACGAATGGCGATATATTTTTCGCGCCTGCTATTTTATACGCGGCGTGACCCTTTATCTTCTCCAATACGTTTCCCTTATTATTTTTTTCCTTTCATCGCTTCCAGGAGGTTTTCGAGTCCAGCCTCGGCTTTATCATGTTTCGAGAGATGCTATTCCATGATTTCTGTCGTAAAATGTCGTTCCTTTTTCATCGCCATTTCTCTTTCAGGCGTATACTACGGGATGAAGTTATTCTTTATAAGAGACGGGGTTAAAGGATAGGAGTTTACTGCGGGGTAAGGAAATCGATATCCCTTAGGTTTTTCGCCACAGTAGCTGTCATCTGCTGAATATCATATATATACATACATATGCTACCATATCTTAACAAATGGAGTATTTTTCATTTGTCGTTTGGTACAAGATAGAAGAAAATGTACCTTTTATTGACATTTATCTCAGTTTTGTTCATGGCTGTGATGATATAAAAGCTACTGAGGTGTGAGTAACACTGAATATTGACATTGATTAAGGTCTCTCCTTTTTGAATGCTACGAAAAGTGTAACTTGTAGAGTCATTATGCTTCTCTTACGCAGACTCGTTCCACTTACAGCCTTGTCTCAGTGAGGAAAATAAGGCTAACTACCTCACTCCTCATCTTGCCCAGTAAGCCTCACTCATTAGGGAATGCTACGAAAAGTGTTACTCGTAGAGTCAATGTGCTTCACTTCCGAAGACTTGTTACGCTTATAGCATTTTGGCTCAGTGAGAAAAGCTATGGCAAGCTACCTCACTCCTCATTATGCCTAGTCGGTTTAGCCCCTTCTCCAAGGCTTTACGTAGCTTATGGTGAAGGGATGAGGTTCAAACCAGCTTTCAGGTTGAACACTATATAGACAGACATTCATATCAATATAAGATAAGAGTATTAATTTCAGGTTTTCTACAGACCTTCGTAATGGTACCCATCAGGGTATAACTGTCTGTGATATCGCCTGGCGTTTTTCCTTTAGAGTGAAAGGTCACGGAAATTTTTGGTCGAAATTCGAATGCTGCATTCGATATTTTCCTCGTTAGTTTTAGTTAAATATTAATATGAGATTTCGTTACTAATGATCAAATAAGATGAGAGACATTCTCCGGTAATTAGAGTAAAACATTTTTAATTCAAAATATACATAGTTTTCGAGCGTGTTTTAGTTCGTTAATTAATGTGACATGCTTATTTACGAATTGATTAATTGGAATCACTCACTCACTGCCGTTTATCGAGGGGAATCTGGATCAGAAATCAATAATTAGCTTTGCAACAAAACTAAGGGCTAGCATGACCTCGTAGAAAAACGTTAAATGCTTGGAAATATGTTCGAAGGAAGTTTATGAGGTGTGTTACTAGTGTAACTCAAAAGTTTCACGTTTGATAGTGAATTTCTGCATTTCATGGGGGATTTTCGACCAGTGAATGAACGTTCTATAATTCGAGCATATTTAAGTGCACATTATCTTGTATTTAATACAAAATTCAATTTCAATTTCATCATAACCTTGAGACGAGACACCCATGATGTACAGCAATGCTAGTACTTATTCAAAGACATGCAGTTACGATAAAGCCGTTCCGGCCGCGGTTCGAATCTCCTTAGGACGGAAACTTTGTCATGCCAAGGCGCATATCTTTCAGAGGCATCCGAGTAACTCCTCGATGTAAATGCTATCTCGAAAGATTCTTGAAGCATGAAGGACGGTGCCGTAATGCTTTTAGATGCTTCTTTCCAATTCATGTTTCCAAGCCTTCGGATGAAATTTCCTTCCCTCGGAAGCGCACGGGAATTCATTTCTTCGACATAAAAGAGCCGTGGCGTCGCTGAAGGTTTCGCGCGTTTGCTGATAAGATTGGGATTTGCGGCAAATGGACGAGGACTTCGATAAAACTGAAACATTGAAAGAACTCTTCCATCGCAGCGGATAATGATTTCTCGCATCTTGAAACTTGAAGTTTTCCGGATATTTTCTTTCACACCTTTGGACTTTCTGGCTTGAGGCAAGTGTTCTTAAAATTACTAGTGTAGAACGTAACATTTGAAATTCAACGAAAATTTTAGTCTCCTTTGGAATTTATCTGATCGAAAACTTTCCTCTTATTTCTGCATTTAGAGCTATGTGACATTGGCTTGAAACAAATGATCATGTTTCATAGATACAGTACTTCTACAGGTCCTTACGAAAAATATATGCTTTTTATAGCGTTAATCGAATAATTTCTGACTTGCTGTGTTGACCTATTTGAAGAAATGCATAATAGTAGCAACTATATCGATCATCCTGTCTTGAAAAGAATTAATATGGAAAAGGAACTACTCTTGATGACAAAACTGCGAATATTATAATGTCTAGGGAAGTTTATGAGAAACAACTACGTTATGAACAATGAGAACTTATGCTACAGGTAAAGGTACATACAAAACAGGAAGAAGGACATCGTGACTGAAAAAATTTAATATGCGGTTCAATATGACTGCGAGAGATCTTTTCAAGATGCACAGTACATAATTACGAGTACATAGTAAGCATTGCCATGGTTATCACTAGCATCCAAAATGGCAAGGCTTTGAGAGAAGAAGAAAACGTCTTTCTGCAAAATTTTCAGCCCAAAGGCCGGTTGGAACCCCGTCCCCTCTATCAAGATACGAGCAGCTAGGAGAGAGAAATGGCGGTTACTATGGAGTGAGTTAGCTTGCCCTTGCTTTCCTCACTGAGCCAGAATGCTATGAGCGGAACAAGTCCACGTATATGAAGCACAATGACTCTATGAGTAACACTTTTCGTAACACGAAAAAGGAAACCTTAATTAATGCTATTATTCAGCGTAACTCATACCTCAGTAGATTATATATCGACACTGCCAGGATTAAGTCTGAGACAAAAGTATATAAAAGATACATTTTTCTCTATCCCGTAACAAAAGACACATGACAAACTGTCAGGATTAAGTCTGAGACAAAAGTATATAAAAGATACATTTTTCTCTATCCCGTACCAAAAGACACATGATAAATATTTCATTCATCAAGATACGGTAGCAGGACCAGAGGAAAGCGAAATTACTACAAATGTTGTTCACCTACTTCAGCGTGAAACTTATCTCGAAATTCCACCATGTATAGCTCAAGAAGAGTAATTTTTCCATATGGTTATCACAAATGTTGAAATATGTTATATATTTATAATATTTTATTTATAAATTTGANTAATAATAAAAGCAGCAGCGTTTAGAAAAGAATTTGTTGCTATAATTTAGGTTAACAACAAAAGTAAAATCTAAAAATTGAAAATGCCTTAATATTATTTGTGATTGAAAACTTGATGACTGGACAAGGAAATATCTTTGTGTGAACTAGAAAAAGTAGTAAGAGATTCTGTTCAGGAAAACCTAAGCATTAGAAGTATAATAGAAAATAAATATTCTAAGAGCAACTCAATCTGAGGTTGATGAGAATTTCAGGATATGGGCCATCATAGAGAAACCGGAAATTGCTTTTAGAAGCCATATGAGAAGACGTGTCATTTCCTTGAATCCAACGGAGTTAACTGACTTAAACGGAACAGTTATACTTCCATCATTTACATACTTTGCTGTTGATAAAGTAAGACGCAAAGGGAAAGTCTGGCGGGAAGGCAAAGACGAAGGATGTTGGCTGATATATAAAGGGAGAGCTTAGTTATAAAGACGTAAAGGAAATTGCGTTAAGTAGGGAATATTCGGTCACATGAAGCTAACTAGAAGTGGAGAAGTATAGAGATATGAAATATTCCTCAAGCCGTTATGTGGCTTGGAGATTCGTCTACAACAGTAAGACAAATTTCCTATAATCCACACAATACTTCGCTGATATTTCTTATCGCAATAATTCTGATTAGAAGACACCGCAAGTTAAATCTACGGGGTGAAATTTCTGTAAAGTCAGCACAGGAAATTTATTATTCCTTAATGAAAGATTCACAAACTGAAGTATAATGTATAGGTCACGATTTACTCATATAATTAAAGTTATTTTTCCAGCCTATCTCAATAACGTGGCTACAATCCCTTGCAACGAATATCCGCTCTCTCCTAAGGTCCATTTCCTCCTAATCGAGCATTGAGAAGATTGGCAATCATCTCCAAAGAACAACTCTATCTTTTTCCCTGGCAAACTTATCAGCTGGAATAAGAGTTACGACCGTGAGGTCGAATTGCTTCCATTTAGGAAACAGAAACGCTACAGCGAAAAAAGGGAAAACGAAGTTGAAGAAAAGAAAGGGGAAGGTTTGGAGGCATAAGCTACCTTGTCGGTGAGCATAAACGACAAAACCAATACTCCATAGTACGTTTGCGAACGTTAAGTGCATCTCATTCAATGAACTCCCTCGAATCACACTCCATTCCATTTTATATCTCGTCATTAGTACACGCTTACCTGTATCGCTATCGCTTTTAGAGAACCTTACATTTTTTCACGCGACACTATATCCCAATGTGTTACCTCTTCCAGTCCCGCTCGTTTCCTCCAAGACCACAAACTGGTCCGTTTATAGCAACTTTTACGAGCAATTCCATTCGGAACGCAATAACATCTCTCTTCTCTTTCATGCGATATCCCCGGTTAAAAACTCAATAATTTTATTGGGTGCCATCGTCGTCATTTCCTCTCCCATTCACTCGGTCTATTACCATTTGCTTTCACTGGCTCTAATGATTTGAGGATTGCCGTTGAATAAATAAAACGGAAATGATTCTTTTAGGAGTTCTTTTTTCGTCGTAGCTTATGATCGATTGAAAGGGATTATCGGTGAGATGAATCTCGGATTGAAGATGGATTTCACGTATCGTATTCCAGGGAAGGAGGGCTATTTTTCATCTTAGAGCTTCTGGATGGAGAAGATATATGGATCAGTGTCGCTTAATTAGCTACAAGATGACGGAGGGCTAAAATTTTTAAGTCCCAAGTTCTTATGAATAAGACTAATTAACCAACAGCAGTATAACGACGATGGAGGTAAAATGTCGGATTAAATTAAAGTTATACTTCTTGGATCAACATAAGTTGGATTAAAATTCTTAATGGAGAAAAATCCTCACAGTGTCCTTCGTCAATAATGTTCAATTCCTCCTAGAAGATCAGTTTAGAGATTGGTCGACAACAGTAAGACAGATTTCTTAGAATCCGCACAATATTTCTCTGATATTTCTTATGGCAATAATTCTGATTAAAAGACACCGCAAGTTAAATCTACGGGGTGAAATTTCTGTAAAGCCAGCACAGGAAATTTATTATTCCTTAATAAAAAGTCACAAACTGAAGTATGAATCGTCAAATGATGAAATTATTTGCCGAATAGTAGCATATCATTGCTATGAATATCTTCAATACTTAAGGCAGTCTCAATTAAAAGTTAAGTCGTTAAAACGCATAAACAAATAAATTATAGATAATTGGGGTTGAATTATTCTTCAGGAAATTTTAAAGCATAGAGAATAATAGTGGGTAGTGTCTTCGAAAACACGATGCATTCTTGAGAGTCAACATTTTTCTCAAGTAAGAGGAACATGTACGTACTTTAACATTAAATAATGCTGCTTGGGATATATATGCAAATACTGTTCTTTCTTCTACTACTGTCATATTTATCGAATGTAATACATAATAAAGATTCTCCGCACTAAAAGGATAGCTGTGTATTGTAACAGTGGTAAATGATCGAAAATTTCTTTGCGTTTAAATAAAGTATCATAGAAGTATGTTTGATAATCGATGGGTCAAATGCACTCTTTCGCTTAGTGCCACTTCTCCAAATACTATACCAAAATCTCGAGTTTCCTGCAATTTAAAAATCGTTATCTCGTCCCAATAGTAACGATTTCATCTGTACGACGTCGTTTCACCTTAATCCTGAATAAAACGTGAGACCGGAAATTGTTAGTCCATCATTGACTCCACTGTTTCACACAGAGCTTTAAAAGCTCTTTGAACTTCAGTTTTTTTTTTTTAAAGTTTCGCCATTTCTAGGGGAGCAAACTCAGATTAACTCCGAATTGTGAAATGCATTCAGCTTCTAAAATAAAAAACGGAACATTAAATTTACCCTCCATGGTTTAGTCATCGATTTGGGGTGTAAACAGGAAGACAGCATCACAAGTCTATTTGAACATCATCTTCTTTTCAATTTTAACCATTCCGAGGGTAGCAAACACAGATAAACTACAAATAATGATTTTTTCATCTTCTAAAATCAAAAACGAGTTAAAAAAATATCTTTCATAGGTCTGGCGTTGATTTACGACTTCTTCCGCCTTTTCAATGCAACGCTGTTTTGCTTGACAACGCGGACACATTATGAAAACAGAATGAGTTTAGAAGCGCTGCTAACGGAAACCATTTGTTTTCTTTCCCCACATAACTTCTTGTTTTGCAGGTTTTCTACTTAATGTCATAACTGCCTTCCGACACGAATTTTCATCTGTTAGCTCAACCAAATCCCGTTTTCTGTTCTTTGCCGCTGTTATTAGTTCAGCGTTTTGTTGCGCATGGACTGCTGTCACTTTTTGAAAGAATATCAAATTACGATCTTCAATTTCGCATGCATTTGCCAGAAAAGAAACATTTTCCTCAGTAAAAGATGAGTGACGCGATTGAAGGAGGCAGCATCTCGAGGAAATGAAAGAACAGTATGTAACAAAGTTCTAAAGCCGTCGACTTACATAAGTAAATTACATCTAAATTAATTTTTCAAAACGGAATAACGTTACGTTAAACTGGAAATAAAAAATTTTTTGCTCTTCATTTTGTAAACAATCTCACAAAATTCACACAGAAATTTGTTCCATCATCTGAAATATGAAATATTTGACAAGTAATCTTTTATGAAGTAAACGACATCTTAAAAGAGAAAACTTGACCCTTCATCTTAGTGGGCCGCGTATTCGCTACGTGGCGACTTTTATGCTTGATAATGTTATATGGAAATTACAATTCATGTACTTAATTCCGGTACTCAATTAAAATATGTACAATATCTAAAAACAATATATACATATATTACGATAGGTACTATTCAAAAGCATCCATCATCTTTGCTTTCAATGTGTATATATAGGAAGAATAAATTGCTACATTTACTAGTCTCAAATTTTCCATTCTTTAGCACGCTAATGATATTTTGGTTCCCGTTTGGCTGAAACATTTTAGGAATTGCCACTGCTACCAAGCTATATATTACAAAGGTATTGAAGGCAATTAGAATTTCAAATCTTATAATGGAGGTTCAATTTTGTTCGAAAGTTATGAGGATGTTTGAAAATACTAGCTGCAGAGATAATTAATCATTATGTAAAATGAATTTACTCTAATTTATAGGGCAAAAGTGCTACTGGAAAACTGGAAATAAATTTTACCTCAATTTCTCTCACATCACTACGCTAAATTCACAAAATCACAAACGTTAGTGGTCACAATGATGAAAAACTGTCTACTAACAACGAACACTCCACTTGCAATGTATCCGCTACTCATAGTGACTCCAAAAGAATGTACGCACCGCTAACTAGCGGCTTTTTACAGTAGCTGGACCTCTTTACGAGCATGAATCTGAATTCGGGAACTTCTTGGTAGCAACTTTTGGAAAACAGCAATTTCCCGAATCTTTTCGGCAGTCTATCGGACCCTTACTCTTCCACCAATCCCGGAGAGCATGAATAAATGCGATAATTAATATCTATAAAACACTGCAGATATCATGGATAACCGACGCAATTTTTAAAAATAGATATTAGTAGTGAGCTTTCGATATATGATGATGTACATAATTAGATTAGATTGGAACTAAAAGGTTGTCAATAATTGGAAGGATTGCTCATTAATTCAAAGCAGTTCTGAAGAGGGACGATGCATATGTCAGTGCAGTTCTCGAAAACGTCGCTCGGGATTTCTGATTGACTTCCTTCATTCGTTTTGTCGACTTTTACGCCCTCTATACGCTGAAAAAAGGAGTTTCCCAACCTAACGTTTGTTGAAGGGGATGTGATAGCTACACCATTCCCAGATTTGATTGCCCTAACCCGAAAGACACGCATACGTCAGTTAAGCAATCATACGTATGACTGGCGGGTCGAATAACCTCGTTAAGTGAATAAAAAACATTATCAATCGAGGCTGACGGATTCGATTTTTGTGTCCGAATCAGACGCTTCGCCCCATTGATTCTTTCTCTTTAAAAATGCAAACCTATCCGGAAATCCGCTAGGGTTATTTCCAGTAGCGAATACTCGCCAATAGTTCTTTAACACAGTTCTCCTTGCTTGAATTTTTCATGGATAGAGCAAAATTTCTTGATACGTGTAGCGTCCTTCCGTTTGTATCGATTGGTAACAAGAAATATTACATTAGCACTCTCGGTAATGATTTCTAGAATGGAGCATTATTGAAGAAATATTGCCTATTACATTATAACAGTGGACTTTGATAAACTGAGTTTGAAGCATGAAAACATTGAAATAAAATTTCATTTTTAAAGTTTGATATGAGCTTTTCTGTTGTAAAATATCGAAATTTAGACTAAGATTTAGCCGAATTCTTATTCGGAGTATATTTTAGTAGCCATTTGGTACAGGATAAAGCATTTCATATCTTTACTTTACCTTTTATTTATTTTGGTTGTTTTCTTATGAAATATATTGGCTATTTTGGAAAAATGAGTATTTTATTTCAATGAGGAGTGAGTAGAAACTACCTCACTCCTCATCTTGCCTAATAAGCTTCATTTCTCTCCAGAGCTGGTAGAAGGAATGGGGATCCAGTAAGTCTTTGGGCTGATGACATTACAGATATATTAATTTAAATTAATAAAGTTGGCGAAAAGAAATACTAGTTTTTTTTATGAAATTTTGTTGCTAACATAAGTAAAAATAAAATTAAATAAATCATTAAAAGTTACATTACGTAAATCCTTATTAGATCATAAGATTACTCTAATAATGATTAAATTACTTAATAATCCTCCCATACGATAAGAAAGTTTTTTCCTTCAATATATCAGAAACATTGCGGCTTCTGCAAATGAATGGAACTGATCTTTATAGTACAAATGTTCTTAAAAGAATACAATGGTATCTGCGAATCTTAACGTTATATCAAATGAGAAAGAGTGGAAATATGAAAGGGAAAGCCATTCCTTTCATAACTACGGCATACACGATGTACGAAGTAGATTTTCTTGTTCCAGAGATTCAGAATAATATACTTGTCCCTAAACCCCCGATATTTTACATTTAAAAATGTTACGGTGCCACTTTGCTCTCTCAATCTTCTCCTGCGTACCTTCTTATACTGAGAAAAATCGCTTTCAATGCCCCCGTCCCTCTAAATTCGTCCGATATTCAATATAACAGATATGAAGCATTTTTCGATTGCATACAGGCATCCACCTCTTGACATCATATATTATATGTTTTCCCAATAAGGATTACATCTAATGAAAATCCTTTCTTATGAGAATGCTCTGGTAAAAGACGATTCAGAATCTTTGTTCGATGCTCCTTTGAAATGTTTTCTTTATCCCCAATGCATGCATTATGGGAATGAAAAGTAATGATAATGGCTGAAGATTCAGTAAATTATACTTAAAAGGAAAATTTTCATAAATAAAAGATGGTGTACCTTTCTCAAGTACTGGATTTTCATGAAACCTAGTTTTAACTCTGAAAAGTTGTTTTAACCAGTTAGTTGAGTAAAATGTAGTTTATTACGTGGAAAATAGTAGGCAATATTATAACATAAACCGTTTTTGAAAGTACTGACCTTTTTTAGCGTATAATTTTAGCGAGATAGTTTGAAGTATTTAGTTCATATTTTCGGTATAACACATCAAAAATACATTAAATACGTGTTTTGCAAATAGATTTTGATATTTCATCGGCTAAGATGAACTTCTGTTATTGATGTCAAACTAATAGTGAAGATTAAATATGCAGTTTTGATGAATAGATGATAACATTGTTGATGTGTAACATTTTGAACGGAGCGAATTATTTTCCTTCACCGGGCAAACATAAAATGAGATGGGAGAAAATCTTGAATAGCAATAACTGAGTTTATGTAAAGCTGTTTTATTTCGGCACGGAGCTTCTTCTTGGACATGATTGCTCAACGTTATTAAAGCATTATGAGAGTAAACAAGTGGAAACACTGAATTTTATCAGCTTAAGAATTTTACAACCTTTTCCTGTCGGATAAAATTTCTCTTTCCAAACTAAAAAATTCATCTTTAAAGCTTCACTAATTTACTTTAATTCATCTCCAAACTTAGAAATTTATGAAAAGGAACTTAAGGCCGGATAATGAATGTAATCGATATGGATCGGCCATATATCTTTTAGCATCATTCTAATTTAAGGCGAAATTGTTCAAATTCCATAAAATATTTTATTTCCTCTGATCAGTTTCGGCTAAACAGCTCAGGACCACAGGATGTATGTAGACCTGTAACCCTTCAGAAAAGGAAAACACTGTTGAAATTACAAACTTCCGTTTTAATCATTAATCGTATACCAGTTTGAGGGTCGTACTTTAGAAATTTAATTAATCGGAGAAAATATACAATTCCGGGACAGTAGTAATTAAAATTTAAGGAAACAGGAAATAACTCAAGGATATTTTAGAATGGAATAGTGAAGGGGATAACGCAAACAAATTAAATGTATATTAAATGATGAATGGGTACCTAAAAGCCTAGGGTGGACCTGAAAAGGCATTAAGGAAACAAACGACGAAAGGAAGCAACTAATTGAAAAATGAGTGCGGCTGACAGCTTTATATATATGTATTTATACCTTAGAATTCAAGTAGACAATCTGCACGTTGAGGCATACTTTTCCATGTAGAAATCGTGCGACCCCTACGGGTAATTTCGAAATCCTACCACAAGGGAATGACAAATTGCACGTCTTGAAAAACCGTTAGCGTCGACGTAGGATTTCATCTATACCAAGTTCAAAATGCTGTTTCGAGGAAAAGGGTATTATTTTTCAAACTTTAACGTAATTTCCTCTTTATTCTTTGCTCTCTTTTTTTCTAACAGTAAAATATATATCTTCCTCCGGAACGGCCAAGCCGAAACATCTGCGACCTCGGTCAGCATCATTCTGCGTTTGATCTACGATCCACGTAAGCCGTTGCCGTTTTTTGTATTGGCTTCGAGAAATTTGAACAGAATCAGACGTCGAGGAGTGTTTCGAACTCATGGGTGACTGAGACCGATGTTAAACGATTGTTTGATAATGGGAAAGTAAACTTTGCATAAATATTTTCAAATTTCACCCCTTCAGAACATCATATTGTTAAAATATTTTTTGAAATTAACAAAACCGTTCTTTCCCTCATTATTCCCTCAATTAAAGATGAAGGAATGCACGTAAATAACTAGAAATATGAACCAGTAATTCCTTGTCTGATTCTTTACATTGAAAATTTGGTGAAATGCCAAGTGCATCGTGAACTGCTAATATTTTCCACGCTTAAGCTTCAGTGATTGCCAGGACAGTCATATTTAAAACTCAGCAAGGGAGAAAACTGTGTATGAAAACATAACTACAAAGTTTACTTCCTATTCTCTAGAGGGTAAACAAGGTCGGATTCTGTTGAAATTAAAATATATAATGGATATTTAGACTTCTGGTATGATATAAATCTATCAAATAGGATGTTAAAGGCATTATGAAAACAGTAATGTGTTCGTATGTAACTTATTCCCTGCTGACTGTGTTGCTGTCATCTATTACAACTTTTTATTTTCGAAGTTCTCATGAAATTAAAATTTTTTCACGAGAAATTCAACCAAAGGGCAACAAATTTATTGCCTTTAGGTGGTGTGGACAAAAATACTAAATATCTACGAACGGAGTTTAATCACCGTAAAAATATTTATTGTACCTCGTTTGTTATTTCTGCACCTATCGTTTCTCTCTTTAAAATTTCAGATATATTTCATGTTCTAAATAAAAGAACCTCTGAATTTATTTCAAACATTTTGGTCGTTGAAGACGTAAATAATGTACCGTGACGACGTTGTGAAACGGTAAATTGAAAAGTTTTTTTGGAGGGCAAAGTTTAGTTACTTCTGTAGGCTTCGCTATATTTTGTCGACTTTCTAAGTTACAGGTTACTTATTATAACATTTTAATGATTAACATTTCCAGATGCAGCGTGCCCTTTTATGGTAAATTTCACATTGTTCTTCCAGTACCAGAAATGGAGCGAATGATTCCCCGTATTGTTTTACGTAGGCAAAGTGACTAGTGCGAACTAAAAAGTACATCTCAAACCTCCAATGTAAAGTAATTCCAACATTACCATTATATTTAATTTGAGAAACTTGTTTCGTGAGGTAAGCTTTCGCTAATGCAATGATTAGGATTAATATATAATGACTTACTGTATTGAGATAGCTTTCCTAATACAACAAGGTAATCCATCTGAGCAGGAAGATTATTTTATACTCCCATTTAAAATTTATTGCTTAAGAAAATTCACAAATATTTACAAATCCTTATGATTATTCGATATGCATTTATTTGAATTAAAAGACTGGTAATGGATTTCACGATAGTGATTAGAAAGAGGATCGAAATTCATATGTCAGTACTGTGCTGTAACTATGGATGAACAGGGAAAAGTCGAACTCGTGAATACATCAATATTTATCGCAAGAGAACTCATACATTCATCGTCAGGTACGAGTCGAAACTAAGGTCGTCTTCCAATAAACATTGTGGTTTGTAAAAGTTTGAATTTTCTTTGCTCCTTCATGGAGCCTCACCACGAAGTCTCGGCCCAATCAGTTGATGCTATAATTATATTGGAATATGTCAATATTATACATTTTCCCTTCGTAAGCTTTCGCTACACGTATCTGATTATCTCTGAATTTTTCATCGCGATGAATTGCTTGAGCGACGACAGTATCGCAGTCGAATTAAAGACGCCTGAGTATCTCAGGTTGCGCCTTTATAGGAGGATATAGTTCTTCCATTGTAAAGTGCGCGTTCTAAATTCTCAAATTTTTTTCTGAAAAAACTACCTACTCCAGACAATTAAAACTTATATTACTCATCGGCCTAATCTTTCTCAGCGTTTGCACAATTTTTGCAACGTCACCGCTTCCAAGTCTGCTAAGAATACTTTAGGGGCGTGTTTTGCACTGGAAAATCTTTGGGAAAACGCGATGTGTGCAGGTTCTAAGGTCTCAATATTTCTATTTGTGGATATTGAGATTAATTAGAGAGACGCTATTGTGCTATTTAAAAGATGCGAACTGAAGATTTTAGCCTGGATTCTTTTCATGAATTTGTAGCATAGATAGCAGAACCATATGGTGCGTATAAAATAAACCATGGAAATTGAACGTGCTTGATTTCCCTGTGAGGTTTCAGTGGGAAAAACGCACCCATAAAGAAGTGTTCTTAGTAATTATAAAATTGATAACGTGAAAAATGTGTACGTATTTACAGAGAATAAAACGAGAATAAATAGAAATTTAAACTTTCCGAGACAAGAATTTTTTCAGGAAAAATTAATGACGTCAGAACCTGAGCACACCTCAATTTTATAATAACATATAAAGAATAAAGTCCCATAAACCTTGCTGCCTCTTTATACGAGGCTGTATATGTTAATAAAATGATCTCTCATTGACAGCTCAGTACCTTTAGAGATTTTTGTTTTATGAGTTTAGTTACATTACATATCTCAGGCTAACAATCTCCTCCATTTTAAGATAAAGAAGTTCGCTTACGCATCGAGAGTTTAATGCGCCGTTCATGCTACTTATTCTTTCCTTTAATTTGCACGGAACGCTTTCATAAAATCTGCTTGCTTGATCGCCTAGTTTTGGAGAGGAAATAAGTAGAAGTTCTTACGAATGATTCCTAAAAGCAGTCGATAAAGGAGCAGGTCGAGCGGCACAAATCGATGTGAATCTCCTTTCAAAGAATCTAGGATTCAAAGCTCCTTAAATTGCCTCTTTTGAGTTGGTAGACACCAAAAATA
This sequence comes from Ladona fulva, assembly GCA_000376725.2. Taxonomy (NCBI): domain Eukaryota; kingdom Metazoa; phylum Arthropoda; class Insecta; order Odonata; family Libellulidae; genus Ladona; species Ladona fulva. Next base: position 626,763 of record KZ308264.1, read on the forward strand.
TCGAGCCGACTGACCGTTGACCAAAAGTCGTAAGAGCGATCACTTACTTTTCCGACGACAAATGTCCTCTTCCGCCCCCTCCCTAATTCCCTCCACTTTTGCCAACCCTCGTCCGGAATTTTATCCCCACTGCGGTCTCCGCTTGCGGTCGCAAGACTCAATTCTACGCTCGATTTAACCACTTTATCCCTCCCTCACTTGATTTGTGCCCCACCCTCGCCTTCCTCCGCCATACTCCGTCTTCCTCCAAAATTTTAAACGATGTATATCTCTTCTTTTTCTTCCTCTCTTTCAAGGAAAATACCAGTCTCTTCCCGGAATATTGTCACATTTTTGCGGAACTCCTTCTTTAGAGGAAATAAGTTTAAGCTGCTAGCTTTCAATTTCGATTATGCGGGACGAGCATACGGAGCTTTCTTTAAAATACGGGACATCCAAAGTCCGACCTTCAAGCATGCATACTGTTAAAAGATGTCTTTTACGGTCGCTGGTGAAAGAGAAAATGGAACTGTATAATTTGGGAGATGGGACATTTCGCCGCCACCACTTCCTCGAAAGGTACTCTTCGCCGCCGCCAATTCGCCGATAGGTAATTTTCGCCGACATGAATTTTAGACGCATCACAATAATACTCATACTTGTAAACTATTTTTTCTTTCAGTTGAGTGAAAGGGTTTTCTGAGATTTTATAAATAATCTACGAGACTCGTTGGAGAGGATTAATACCTGATGATGCCTTCTGCTTCGAAATCGAATGTTTTATTCTTTAGTTGGGGTGGGTTGGTTAGGAGAAAGTTCTTAGTTCAAGTGTTCAATTAAAATAAGAGAGAAGGAACTATTGAAGGATAAATCTCCTTAAAATAGTTTGAAATGAATCTTTAATCGGTTTCGATGATTCTATATACTTTCACGTGTTCAAAAATGAATTCCTTCGCTGATAAATTCATTTCCAATTGTCAAAAGGCGTTCGTAATCGACTGCAAATTCTAGATGGGGCTATGTTAATCGATCAACGACAATGCTTAATACTCGAGCAAAACGACGTTGGCGAAACGTACGCTGCACCACGTTGCGAAGCGTCGGACCAATACACGTGGTGACGAACTGTCCTATATCCCATAATCTAAACCTTAGGAAATTCTTAAGGACTCTATTAACGCTAAGGGCAAATTAAACGTGTCCCATGCTATTTAAGTCCAGTGATCCTTTACTTCACTATTTTTACACTGTTACTTTTTCTTTGATTAGGGGACTTATATGTTTAAGAGCATTCCCGGAACGATGGGACCAGATAGTGATCTAAGATGCATTACTGTAGAATTCGCGAAGTCTTGCAATTTCAGCTATAATCTCACAGCAATGTCCACGTTTTATTCCGCATCGAATTTAGAGGTTAAAATATTTACGGTCCGATTAAGAATAGCGATAGTGAGGCCTTCATAAGAGCTTAATGTAATGCGATGGAGGTAATCGGTTTGAGCGCATTTTTTTGGGGATGAAATTTAATTAAACTCGAAGGTGAGAGGCTTTCTGCTCGCCGTTTCTGAAATTAAGAATCGAATTTACGTCGGTCGTCACATCTTTCCCGAACTGAGTGCCCTGAATAAGCACGCTCTTTCCCTCTCTCTGACCACTAAATTTTAATTACGCTTAGCCAGGGACACCCCTTCGATGTCGTAAATTTTATTTAGGGAATTATTTTACCGCTGTTTGCTTTATCATTTACCGCAGGCGATAGGAGTAAACTGGGGGAAAACCGTTATACGTGATTCACTTCGGTACGCGTCCTCAAGGTTGAAATTCTATTATCTCAACGCAGCACGATACAAATCCTTAAATCGTCGCGTCATAATAATCACGCGTGGTTGATAGGTTTCTTTAGATGCCCATCCTTTCGGAATTGAGCCTGTAAGAGTAATTGTTTACCCTTATGAACAGAAAAAGCCGCTCAATGCCATTTGTCGAATGATAAGGTAGATTTAATGATACCGATAAGATTTTCTTCAAGAATTTCATTACAATTCCATCTTTCGATTAAATAATTAGAATGTGAATTAATATTGACAAATATGGTGTCATTTTCGACGAAACAGTCACAATTAGTCAACCAAAAGTCACAGTTAGTCACTGATAGTCGCAATTAGTAGGACGATAATCACCATTAGTCGACCGTGGCACTGAACTGAACGATTTGACGTTTATTCGAAAACAAATGAATCTGCAAGGAAAGGTTGCCTTGACAACATTTCAACAAAATTGAACGGTTTAAAGGTTTGAGTGGAGCGCTTTTAATCTATTTCAAGAATTCTTTCGTTTTCGTAGTGAGTAATAAAATTTGCATCCTTTAAAACTGATACCGAACTCTGCATTAGACTGAGAAATTCTTCACGGGTTTCCAGCCAGGTGAAGAGCGTAGTAAACAAACAAAAGTGATATTTACAGTGTTGATAGTTTATTTTTTAATTTTGATGATAGAAAATATATATGCGATAACTTTGCGACTCGAATTAAGTGTAAATTTTTATCAGTAATTCCAATTGAACAAAATATATCTCATTCAAAGCTATTTCTATACCGCTAAACAGCTGAAATATTTGTCCACATTTAAATAGCTTAGAATCTTTGGATATGGAATTTTACTACATGCTCATTTATTTAGCAAATGTGGAGATACTCCGATACTTATATATCGTTAAGTATGTGTGAAATACTCAATTCGCCTAAAATCCGAAATCCGTAGAATCGATTCAGAGAGTCAATTAGCGCCGTAAAATCAGTACGAACCCCCACTTGCATATTCATCGCCATCCCGCGCATCTGACATACCAGAAAGAGCATCTTAAAAGCTGGAACCATCTCAAACTTTCACATTTAATATTGATAGACAACGAGGAAAGGTTAGCGGCATTTCTGCCACGTCACACTGCCGTCACATATTTATACGTGCACATTAACTTCAAGAAATCTTCCCGAGGAAAGTACTCCCTCGACATAATCGGGCTCCCTCGACTCCTTCGAGGATCATTAGCGATCACTCTTCCGAGGAAATTTAGGTCGCGGCAACTTTTCAACGACCCCGCAGTCTTCTGGGACGGGCGCTCGCATATAAATTCCCGTGGAAAAAATGATACTCGCGCACCTCTCCGAATTTACTCAGAAGGCAAGGAATAGTCCGGGTGGACGAAATTCGGCAAATGGGATTAAAGGATACGGGGAGAGGAACTACGTAATCTCACAGACATTTATTGAATTTATGTTCCCCGGAGGATGGAGTGAAAAATAAACAAAAATTTCGCCGGACGTAAAACATTAACTCGAAAATGTCCGCTTCGGCCATCAGGAATATCTCTTTACGGCCCTAAAAGATATGTAAGCAGCGTAGGAAATTCCGGAACTATGTTTTGATAGCATTATTTAAACAAACCTAAGCCCTGGAAGTCCTCGAGGGAAAGGAGCTGGGGAAAACTGAAGTCCAATAAATTAAACCATTAAATTTGCATTTTCATTAAATTTTCGCGTTAGTTAGGGATTTTAAGAGAAGGAAATTAAGGGAAAAAGAGGTTAATTGAAGTAAAAGTTCCAGCTTCAAGTTTATCTACACTGTGATGTTTATTATCAATGCCAGTTACCAATTGAAGTCTTTTAACAATGTTCAGCTTGAGAATTAAGATACCAAAATGCCGGACTGCGTATTCGAATTCAGATGAGTATTTTCATACTCAGAAAAGATAACTTCCATTAAGTTATAAATGTTATTTCATTAATACAAGTTATAATTGAGCGTTCAGATATAAAAATGTGAAAAATGATGAACTTTCAAGGATGAATACTGAGAACAGGAACTATTTTTCCTTAAATAAGATTATCTGAAAAGAGTTTAGGAAAATAAAATATGAAAAATAAACAATTCCAAGGCCATAGAGCACTTTAAGAAATGAAAACTTCATTTAAATCTGGTGATTATGATCAATGAGGTACCAATTTTCCACTAAAAGTAATCTGTTCTGTTTGTAATTAGATAATTGTACAGGAATAAAAATTATTATTATTAAATGAAACTTTCATGTAAAACTGCTATCCACATCTTACATCGATAATTCCCAAAAACTACAGGGAATTGCTGCTTGCGATCAAAGGGAAATTCAGATAGGAAGGTAGAGCAACCGGAAGAAATCTGATTATTTTAAACCCCTAACTCCCCTTTGGGGGTTATCGAAGTAAAAGCTCCATACTTCGGCGTGTTTTTACGCTGGAAAAATTCGGCCTCTCCATTCCGAGATTTACTCCCTTCCAGTATGGCACTTTGCCTTAGGAGGGCTCAGGGTTGATGTGCCAAGTCTTCATAAAGTCGTAAACCTCGCTCGGATTCACCGAAGGACCGTGGTGGAAGAATTATGATTCGTGAAAAATGTCAGTTCTCGAGAACTACCATTCTCCACGCACTTTTACATCGAGGTGTCCTCATCGAATATTTCAGACAGAACAAAAAGTTTTGTGAACGATGTGGATAATTGTTTTACATACCTAAAAAAATTATTTAAAAACATTTATGAGGGTCCCCGGATACCCAAGTGGGCAACGCCTTCGACTTCGGTGAAAGAGGTCCCGGGTTCGATTCTCGGTGGGGGCCTTTGTGCGAAATGACCTCCGCGGTGAAAGCACTTTTAACAACACCACTCCTATATCTAGAAAGAGCTCTTGAGAAAGAAAGCTTAAAGAAACGAGCTCTTCTACCGATGGACCCAAGGAAAGCATCGACAATATCGGTTTTCCGTGATTTCTGAAAAGCGAAATGAATCTACTGGGGTGAATTTCAAAACATTTTCGCAGCAATGATATGTCTGCGTTATAAGATATGTTTCATTATTAAAATATAATTTTCCTTTCAAGAAAATACTATATCACTTTGGGTTCGGAAGAAGACTTCCAGCCATTACTATCCCTTTTTATCCAATCGTCTAAAAAAACATTCCTAAAAGAAATATGTGAAACATTCAATTTTTAAAGCTGAAGATAATCGAATACATTTTTGCATTTATTTAAAATATAAATTTTCACTAACATTAAATTTTCACTGACAGCTGATACCCAAAGCTTGAACTGAAACACGATTTTGAACATCTCAAATGAAAATTATAATTTGAAATGTTCCTCTTATGTAAGTAGAAAGAGCTACAAGAAAGAATTCCATCATTTTAAAGGCTTTAATCCTTGTATACCATGAAACATGGAATTCAGTAAAAACACTAATCCATCCAACTCGTTCATTCACTTGTACTCAAATAGGATATTAAATAACTATGTACTTACTTTCTAAATGGTAACAAAAGTGGATTAGTTTTGAATTGTGATAAAGAAATATTTAATGAAAATAATTACATATTTAAATGTAGCCAAACCGGTAACCATATTTTCACTGTGACGAAAGAATAATAGGGGTCGAAAAGAATGCTTTTTGGAATATAAGTGAAAGTGATGGTTACGTAAGCGTATTAACTCATCCCATTTATCATATCATCATTAATCAATATAAACATATTAGATATAACACTGTTTATATTGAAAATCATTCAACACAACTGCATCAATAGGAAAATAAAGTATATATTCCTAATGAAATACCGGAAAACACGATATTTGTTTAACTATATCACAACTCCATTCTAGGCCAAGGTGGTAAATAGATGAATTTTTCCGAATTCTTAGATAAATTACTCATCTTCAACCTTCGCTGATGGTAATACGGATCAACGAAGGCGCAACAAAATCGTGTTTATTCCCGCCAAATACTTTCATTAGAGGCAGTGACCCTCCTCAACTGCGGGCACTCCCTTCAAGGGTGAGAACTCTTATGCCTGATCTGTCGTACGGAGATAAAATATCGATATCGCTAGGATATTGATCGCAGATTTGAGGATCTAAAAGGAGCCTTCATTTGCCTTCGCAGGGAGGAGGAGTTGGGACATGGACTGATCAAGTCTTTAAGCTCTTCAACCTTGTGATCCGATTGAGTAGCATTTGCTAACCTTGGGGTGATACCATAAATAGGAATATTTTTATGATGTCATGCTTTTGGAGGAGTGCTGTGCAGTGGTTTATTTTCCTCAACAAATATACTGAGATAATGTTTTGGATGTTTAGGCGAAAATGCTGCATAAAAGGGCTCTATGAGTGAATGAATTGGTGTGTTATTCAATCATGCGAGGAGGAAATGTAGGAAATTTCTTCTAGGGATGAATTGGATAATTTCACACGTCAGCATATCAAGGAAAAAATGCTACACATAAAATCGCAAGGTAACAGATATCGTTGAAGAAACTATGGTTATGGCAATGCTACTTTAGAACGAGTAAGATACATTTTTCATATATTTTTACATAGTTAAACGTCAAACGATTAACACAATATTATCTTGCATTTGAATGATGTGTTAAATATTTATGTTGAGCACCAGTAGGGAAGTTACTATCAGAATCCCCACTCTCTATTTTTTAAGCATCTCCGATTTAATGCAGTCTCTTACGATTTCCTCTAAAGACTAAATGTACCATGAAATGCTTTACTTTACCGTATTTGGATCTAGAGTTTAAAAAAAAATATAATATCTACAGTGATAAGAGCTGTACTCCCTTAAACAGCTGTACTCTCTTAACAGCTGTACTTTACTTAAACGAAGAAGGTCGAGGCGTTTCGATTCCATACATATATGTCTTGTTAGTGACTATACCGCCAAACAGTGACACCTCGACTTAAGAACTGGTCTATATAGGAATTCTTTGACACACGAAATTTTTTCTTTATCCGTTTTGACCTATAAAAGCAAACTTAATTTCGAGAAACGAGCCAAAAATATATAACGGAATACTAGTTTTCCAGATGCAAACTTCTGGAATTTGAGCTTAAACTAGTTAAGATCGTAAGAGATAACGCTGTGTGTACCTCCATAACTAACGCTCGGCATACGTGTAGATAATCACAGCTTTACGCAGGTTGCTGTTAGATATAAAAAAATCGGAAAATCGAGCCTAAGAACTCGGATCATGCTTCGCATACCATTACAACAGTTTTCTATGACTGTTTGCAGTATTTTGTATAGGGGATAGCTTTGGGTAGGAGATAACTTCTATATCCTTAGCACTTTCACAATCGTTGGCAGTGATTTACGAGCGGCTTATTCTGTATACTCACGTCTTATCTCTCGTCATGAAACATAAACGTCGCTGGTGATTGAGGTATAATATATTCGCCTCCTCCATTTTCGTCTATTATTAACATATCCCTTATACTTTCCTAGATGATAGAACAAAGAAAGTCCTTATCTAACTAAAATTAATTCTCTTATTTAAAAAAATATAATTGATCATTGAATATCTTTTCAATTTGTAGCAAGGCACCTATTGAACGAAATCCTTTGTAATGGTCATAGGATGATAGCTAATGTCAATTCCTTTTTGAAGGGCATCCTTTTTTTCTGAAAATCTAAGAAATAAGCCTTGAAATGTGAGTATTTACATTTAATTTAATATATATTATTTTGTTATAGATATATGTTTGTATTCAACCGAAGACCAGAATTATGTTAGCGCTGTTTGACATAGCCCTCGTGTAAGGCTAAGAAGGATATTTTATTCATTAATTTTAAAATGTCATTCAGTTTTAAACTGTGGAATTTAACTTTGGACTGAGGAGAGAAGGTACAGATTGACGTTAATCGTTCAAGTACCTTCATCGATATACTACTACTTGCGACGCACCTCTTGGCGAACCAATGATTGATTCAGGAGGACCTAAACGTTTAAATATATGCAAATACAGTGGAACCTCGGTTAACTAATTTAACTTGTTTCTGAAGGTATTTCGTAATCAGGAAAAAACATCGAAACTGTTTTTGCCTTAGGAATCTATGCAAAGTAGATTAATTCGTTCCTGAGCTACATATATATAGCTTAAATCATTACAATACTAATTTGTACATATAATTCATTCCACATTCCACCAAAGTGATACCCCTCCCTCTCGCCAATACCCCTGCCGTTCTGCAATTGCTAAGTAAATCATTACTAATTCCTTTTTCTACGACTGATCTCACCACGCGTTACGACATGGGTACATGTTAGTGGCATAGGAAGGGGGGGTTCAGGGTCAAAGCCCCCCCAAGAGGGTTAAATACTGTAAGAAAAGATATCACAGTCTAGTTCCCCAATGTCGGAAAGAACAATTATTTTGCTACATAACCGTGTAAATCAGTTCGTTTTCTACCCAGTTAATTTTTTGAAGGGAATTGTTTTAGCATCTCTTGTAAGATGGTCATACCAGCCCCTGTAATGCCGGCATATGTATCATACGCCCCTGTAAGGTAGGCATATTTTCGTTCTCCCAAATGTCTCGAACCCCCCCGGACAGACATACCCTGGCTGCGTTACTGGTATATTTTGTGTAATAAATCTCTAACTGCATTTACAATGTATTTTTATTTCAACCAATTAGGTTAGCAATATGCGCTCTAATGCCGACAGTAAAATCTTGCTGACAAATTTTGTCACCATCTTATGTGTTCGTTATTTGTTACATCGTTTGTGACATTTTTGCACGGAAAATATATTCATGAACCGATTCTTTTGCGATGAGGGGCATTTTTAACCGAATTTTCACTGTGTTTATAAATATAGCTTTATAAACTTGTATACATATCTTTAAGGAGTACAAAACGCCTTGAGTCTGTTACAATTTATTACTTGTAATTTTTTGATGAGATTTGATTTTCCTCATATGACATTGCTTTAATTGCTACCATGCTTCTTATAATGCTTATCCTTGTTAGATATTTTCCTATTTCTTTTCTTTTCCACCTNTATCGAGAGGCGATACATATGTATGAAGCAAAGTGCTCATACCGAAGACCCACCTTCATGATTATCGGAATGAAAAATCTGATCCCTCACCAATCAACGTGTAATTGCGAGGTTAAGGGGGAACAATGAATTAACCATAGTCCACTGTACTGTAGTTCTTCAACCTTTATTACAATAATTATTGATTTTTATAGCCAAAATGACAAATATTTTTCATTCCAAATTTATAGGATAATACGCAATGCTTAATTGAAAATTTTAATCCCCAATCGTGCGTAGGCCTAATTTTATCCATCAAAGAATCAAAGGCATATGCAACGATCAGAAAATACGCGAGCAAGAGACATTAAAAGGACGATGCAATCACATCAAAGTTAATCTCATTTTTCGGGGGTTTCAAGCGATACATGTTAAAGCTAATTTTGCTGGAAATTCATGTGGGATATTTCAATATCTCATCGTTATCCCAGCGGTAGTTGCTGACGACCAATTACGTGAAAGCAAATGAATCTTCGACGGAAAGCTGGTCGAATAACCTTTCAACAGGACTCGGAATTATTTTAAAGGTTTTAAAGAACCGCGTTTGATATATTTCAGGAGCTTTTTTCCTATTCATGCCGAGTTTAAAATTTTCTTCCTTTACATTAGTGCAGAATAAATCCGCAGTATTACAAACAATCGAAAAGTTACCTTTACATCACTGTCTGCTATGAAATTTCCTCTGCGGTAAACTGTGTTATATTTTTTGTCAATGTCAAGTTCTCGTTAGATTACATGCGATTTTTCATTTTCCAAAGTGCTTTGTTCCTTAAAATATGAAAATGTAAACAGATGCCCATCGCAATTGGTTTATTCGACGACTAGTATTTTGCACCATCTTTTTTTTCGTATTTTACGACCGGGAGAGACATTAATTTGTCATTTTTTCAAAAATTACCGAATATTGTTTTTTTTCCTGTGCAATTTCTGAGGCGACAGTCATTATTATCAAAATCGATTCAGTAAATAAACTCTGAATTACAGAAAAGCATCGGTGCAACTGTTGTAGCAACCACAATTTGTTTGATAGCAACGAAAACATAAACTATAATTGCTACGTACATTTAACGTAAAAATCTATGAATTTTATAAAATTATTCGCAATTTTTTTTCGGGATTGTAAACATAAGTCGATGATAGAGAAAAGAATCTGTCTTTAATTATGTTTCTTTAGGGACTCCTCACGATTTCATGCTACCACTATTTCTAATTGAATTTTACAGGTATCTAACAAAACTAAAAATTTACTTTATACTTTTTTATTAGCGAACTTCCTGACATTGGTTCAGAAATACGTAATACATACACGATGTTGATTATTATAGTAGATTGATATATTGTCAAATATAAGTAAGACTGATCAGTTCCATACAACCTAGTTTCTAATTCATGTGAAAATCTTTCTAAGCTCCATTTTAATTTTAAAATCTTCGATGGCTACTGACCTTTATTATGTATAAGTAGATGCAAACCCGTTTTCGCTGTGTTTGCTCAACGTGTGCTCGTATCACAGAACGTGATTCCTAACCAAAATTTCAGGGAGTAACGAATATTTCAAGGAAGTGAATACGTTCCAGTCTGGAAGTTCCAGCTTCACGCCGCGGTTGGCCCATTGCAAAACACAATGGCGAACAGGCGAACTGTAATCTTTCCCTTGGAGATAAAAAAATTGTACATAAATTTTACTTCATATCGGAAAAAACGGCTTTCCTCGTGCATTGTTTACTTTAGGTTTCCCGGGAAATTTTCAAAATTACCGATGATTATTCATCTATAAACGGAAATACTACATCATTCTACGTTATTCGAGCTAACGATTTCAAATAACTTCCAAGAATGGATATTTTAATTTTTTTTCTGTGTCCGCCCACACGGTCACAAACAAGGAAATTTCCTTGTTAATATTCATTTCCATCGGATGCTTTATGTTACCATATAGAGGGTTGAAATATAAAATTTGTTTTTGTGAAGATTTTAAAACTTTTATTCACGAGGTCATTGATGCATCCAGTTAGACTCAACAGATCTCCTGAATTAGCACATACTTAATGAATACGTCTTTGTGTAACTCGTACGCACTAGCTACTTTCTACCATTTTAATCAAACACGTAAAACTAAGTAATACGTTAGTGACAATAACCCACTTAAAGGTAATCTAACTTTTTAACCTTTTTTAAATTTTCTGCTGTGAGTGCTCATCTTCATATCTTTTCTACTAGAACTACTTGCAAGACATTTTAACGTTCCACTCGCTGTAATTATTAGTATGCAAATTAAAAAAATACAACTATCGTGGTTGTGCTTGCAGCTTTTCCCTTAGAAATTTAGCCATCCGCAGCCACAGCACTAATATCATCTTATGGTATTAGCTTTTCGAGATTTTGTAACCTTTATACGATATCTCAACTACATTTACGTTGAGACTAGGTGAATTAACAAAGTATCTGAAGGAAAAATTAAAGTTTGAAGTTGTACTTCTTGTAAAACAATTGAATGTAAAAATTAAGGTAGTTTAAAAATTCAAAAAATGTGAGACGATGAGAACGAAGCTTGCTTGTCACGAAAAAAGTCACATTTGCAACTGCTACTATTAGAAACTCATTCAATTAAATTTATCACTGAAATCAATTTATATATTTCAAGATGTATGCTTTTTAGCATACTTCTAGACAAATAGCCACTTTCTTCTGAACTCGTGTTTATCGAAAACGCGTTACTCAAGGAGCTACCAACTTGCCTAAATGAATCTTCACCCTCAAGGGTACAAAGAGATTAAGTATTAACAAACCGTCTTTGATCACATTGAATAATAGAGATTTAACCTCAAAGAAACTGGAAAAGAAGCTTTGATTCATGTATAGCGCGTTTACGCTTGAAAATGGGAAAATCAGCGTTCAAAAGGCGGGTGGGCTTGATGCAATAAATTTGCCGTTCCCGATTCGTTGAACTTATCGAGAGGCGATACATATGTATGAAACAAAGTGCTCATACCGAAGACCCACCTTCATGATTATCGGAATGAAAAATGTGATCCCTCACCAATCAACGTGTGATTGCGAGGTTAAGGGGGAACGATGAATTAACCATAGTCCGCTGTACTGTTTTCCGTATATCTCATCAGAAACTTGCGCTTTTTTTATATTAATTTCTCCGGCGATGCTTCGTTTACATTTTGCGCGTATTTATTTGAAACTCGCGTGTTTTGCGTGTGCAAGAGGAATGTGAAATGACAGGATTTTAACCAGGTAAGTACCACGTTTACCCAGAAAAGGAAAACAGGTTTATATACTCCTCAAGACAGATAAGAGATTATTCCATAGCAATTAATACTTTTCCATGCTCAAAATACTACATTAAGCTGAGTTAAAAATTGTTAATTACCATGAATCTGAATAATTTTTTATTTATTTATATTACTTTAATTTGTGTATTCATTTCATTACTTTAAAGGTCGGAACGTCTGTAAAATTCCCCCGGACGAACGAAATCCATCCGTCTGGTCTGGATCTTACAGAGGCTTATTATCTGCTAAAGAGCTTAAGACCATTTTGAAAATTCATGTTAAAGATTTTTATAATTAGGACTTTTGACGAATCACGGTAGACCTGGCATTCTTCCTTAAAATATTTACTCTTTCCTCTTTTTGTGTTCCTTTTGATAAGTTTATTGCGAATTTGATTTTGTACTTTCTTACGAACAAAATGTTAACCATTCACTAGACTTAAATGCTTAGTTGTTATAATTTTAACTTATTTAATCTAAAAATTTAAAGGAGCAAAATTTGATTGATTTAATCAAGATGTACACTCTTTCCTCTTTTTGTGTTCCTTTTGATAAGTTTATTGCGAATTTGATTTTGTACTTTCTTACGAACAAAATGTTAACCATTCACTAGACTTAACTTCTTAGTTGTTATAATTTTAACTTATTTAATCTAAAAATTTAAAGGAGCAAAATTTGATTGATTTAATCAAGATGTACACGATTTTGTAATGAGCCCTTATGCTTTTTAAAGACACTTCAGATTTAACTGGGAGTGATAGTTCAGCATGGAACACACTTCTTGTACTCGCAGAAACCTACCCAAGTTTAGATTTACAGCTTAATAAGCAGTGAAACAAGATTCATTTCATATATCTATTTACTTCGGAATTAGACTTCAAATGGCCCTAACAAATAGTTTCTGCTTTGAGATATTTTATCCAATTCTCCTTTAAATTCACCGTGTCTGTATTACTTGAATATCCATTTCTAAGCGTTCCATGACATAGAAGGAATCATTCAATTGAGGTTAGTGATTCACATAATGAGTAAAAATTTATAAGAAAGAGGTAGTAGCAAATATTTGAATCATGTCTGAATTTACGAGATTAAAACGGAACGTGCAAAGCTCTGAAAGTACTTCTATTATATAGATACCCAGAGGAAGGGCGTTTTAACTCTCGGAAAACAAGGAAATGCCAAGGAAGCCCTAAGAAAACCATAATAATGCAAGAGACATCTTCCGTTTCTCATCTTGTACAGCGAATATTTTAGTAAGCTAAAATAAGAGACCATTGTGGCATACTGTAATTCAACCCAAGTATACGAGCCGCTCGGTTTTCTTGCACTCGCTTGGAATGCGAGTGAAGACGGCGAAGGATAATTACAGTGCATTATTCACGTAGGAAAGAGAATGGACAGTGAAACTTCTTGCGTACATGAAAATACGGTGAAAATTCTTGCGGACGAATGCCTCCAGAAATTTCAATTAAAGAGAGAAAATCAAGTAATTCTTAATGAAGTCCTACGGTGTACTGAACGTGAAAATAACTCTCGAAAAGAAAAATAAAAAAATATAAATCAGCGATGCACTGCTGATAAAAACTTGCCCTCGAATTATACCATAGCTTATTTTTCGCCTACTCTTCTTCCTTTCTCCTTTCAGGTATAAGATGTCGTAAAGTACAGTACACTCCACGCCATACCATCACAGGACGGGATCAAAAGGTTGACAGATTCAAGCTCCATATGATGTTATACCTGATTCAATCCCTTTCTCTCTGTCTCTGCGGTTCCCCCCCCTTCTTGTGAGAGCTTTCCCCGCACCGTGGGTTTTTCTTTAAAGGGTTTCAGCTGAGGAGTGTTTCCCCACACCACAACCTTTCCTTTTCTTTTTTCTTTTAATTGTTTAACTATTCATTGTATTTTATTTTATTTAAATTGAAACCATCGTAAACGTTTGTGCTGAATCATATTTGACTTCAGAGGTTAGCTGTAAGAGAGCCTTAGGTGAACCTAACTTCGCCGAATGAAGCGCATCATAATAATATTGGAGTTTAATTAGGAATTGGATACTACCAGAGAATTAATTAGAATTGGAGATTAACCCTTAACATACAAAGGGGGTACCAAGGAGAACTTTTCTAGTTATCCTGTAGTTACTATAACAATGATTTTTTCTTCATATTTATTTTTAAGGTTACTGTTTAAGGTAAAAAATATAATTAGTCTTTTATAATTTTATTTCATGGAAATATAATAAATAAAAACTCCGCTTGCTATACTACGTTACTAGTTAGGCTTGCTTTAACCCGTCATAGCTTTTTCTTAAATATACCTTCTGATCGAGATCGAACATTTTAATAAAAAGATCGTTCTTCTAGACGAAATCTATAGCAAAATTTTTAATGCTAAACGCGTTTGTACGACTTTTTTCGAAGTTGGTAATAGTATACAGGTAACACTTTGTTTACTTTTACTACTATTAAAATAAATAAACAAAATATTGTGGAACAAAATATGCCTGTATCTATATCTTTCAGAAACCCAAAAAAACCGTATTTTAAGTAACCTACAGCAACAAACAATCAATAAACAAAAGAAAAAACGTGGGGTCCTCCGAAGACCCCAGCTTCGTAAACAACGTTGATACACTATGCTTGGTATGTTAAGGGTTAACCGAGTACCCATTAAGAAAATTTCTACAAATGTTGTAAAACGGGTAAGGTATAACTAACGATAGGGTTCATTCTTCATTCTTTAGAAACCTATGTGCAGTGATGAGCTGGAGAGAAGTGAAAGTTACTACGGAAGGCAGCTTTTTGTAAAAGATATTATAATGGGATATAGTCATTTTGCTATTTGAAAGAAAGTCAACTGCTACATTGAAGAATAAAGTGATCGAGTGAAGGAGTGGGATGTGTATGATGGGGGCCGTATACAGCATGTATGTGTTTTATGAACGGACTTGAACTTACAGCATTCATGGGGGTAAAAACATTTAGCGGAGTAGTTTTCCCCGTCAAAATTGCCTCCCCGAGTCCTTTTAAGGCCAAGGGTTATTGACCTCGTACGAAAAGCCTGAGGAACGAAATTTGCAGATGCCCCTTTCTGCAGACACTGACTTCGTCATACACTCCTAATCCAGAATGTATTGCGCGGGAATATTATTTTTCTACTCCCTATCTCATTCTTCTTCAGAGGAAGTTTTCTTGTTAATGAAAATCTACTAGATAAGTCATAGATGTTAACTGAGAGGCTTCCCATAAAAAACGTTATTCAATCCCGAAGTCTTAATTTTTTACTGATATTATGAATCCTATCTTAAAAATTTACGTTACACATGTACACGTAATTCTTTAGGTTACGATGGATACTCATTCACTACGTTGCCTGAAAAATAATATGGTTTTTGACGAAGTTTATTCTTAAAATAGTCTTACGTGAGAATTTACTTATTCTTTCTAAACATTGTCATCACACAAAGAAAAAAAATGCTAAGGCACAATCATGTGCCTTAGCATTCCCTATTTACTACCATTTCTTCCGTTTCTTGGTAATTTACCCCACCCATTATGTCATCCAACATATTTTTTTCTTTCCTTAACCTTGGTTAGTATGTTTCAGTAAAAATATAGAGTATTCCCATATTCGTTTTTGGTGAAAATGGTTCCGGGTTCGATTTTCAGTGGGGTAGACGTGCGAGAAGACCTTAGCTGTCGGGTCACTTTTAGAATCCCTACTTTTAAAATATTTCTGGATACATTTAAAGGACTATTCTGCTTCAGATTTTTAGATCGGTATTTACATTTGTATTAAAACACAAAAATCACAAATTTATGAATGAAACAAGTGGAAATGACGCCAATTCATCCCGCATGTGTACTCAAATATTCCCATAAAATTTCCCATGAAAAATGAAAAAGAATTAGCTGTGACTTAAACATTAGTTGAAACTTTATTTTACATTGAACATCTCAGATTCTTAGTGTAGCAAAGACCTCATAGGATTTCAACAATTAATGGGATTCGCATAGATAAAAAGTTCAGCCCTTACACTAATTTCCATATTAGACTTCTCGGTTCACATTGTGATGAAATGTTGAAGGTTCTCCACCGCATATTTCTTTTTCCAATATGACTGGGTAATCACTTCCTGAAATGTTTTTACAGAAACCCTCATATATTTGGGGTAACCAAGTGCTTGTGCTCTGAAATATTACTAACATGTTGCAGTGAGCCTCGGAATATTACCCAACCTTCAGTCTAAAATTACGGTTATAAATATTAAAAACAGTGAGCTCTCGATTATCAGGCCTAATGTGACGGAGGAGAAACCGGTTAATAAAAAGTCGGATGGGCCGAAGTTCTATTCAGACTCACTTTTTATCTCACCAATACCATTAAAAGCAACCCTTTTATACAAGAAATAGCACTTATTCATATGTTCTGACCTCTTAAACAGTGGACTTTATATATGTACTGGGCTGTAAGTTTTGAGTAATACAGAAATAAAAATACTGCACACAGTTGAAGACAAACATCCTTTTTTTTTAGCTTAATTGCAGGAAACACAAAATGTATACCGCGCAGTACAAATGACGCACTTTTAAAATGATCAAAACAATAACGAAAATGTAGGCTTAGTTCTTACAAAATAATTAAAAATTGTTTTACTGGTCGCTGTTAAACGATTATACAAAAGAGTAGAGGTAGGCGTAAGATGACCCTATATTCTTTTTTAATGTTTTCTTTGAATATCTCGACTTGTATGACACATGTATACGGATTGTAGTCCCCGCTTGCAAAGCCTTGGAGAAGTACAATTTTCCTCATTCCATTAAGAAAACTCATCATGTTTGAAAAATAAACTGGATAGTACGGAGCCAGGATGGCCGAGAGTCTACTGTAATACTATTTTTGCATTCATACCCTGAAATTAGCCCTCACTAAAACAAGCCAAAACGATTAAGATTAGCATATCTACTAGGGTCGTCATAATGCTGACATTGTGTACTTATAAACATTTATGAGTACTTATGACAAGACGATATCAATTTGAAGACGTAGAACACTCAGTTGAAAGGTTTCGAAAATCAATTTCCTCCTAATTTAAAAATCCACTAGGAAAACATTCCTTCGATTGAATGAGGAAAGATGTTAATGGCCGTAATAAACTCCTGCTTTAAGTTACTTAATTTCGGAAATATCGTAGTAGCTTAGAAAATTTCATGCCCTTATTTATTTACTTAAAAATCGAGAAAAAGTTTGACTTTTTGATGTGGGAAATAATTAGTTGTTCCCAGTGCACTTATCGGTTGTACGCCGGAATCGATCATTCCAAATCCGCGATGACTATTCTATTCTAATTTTGATGCCCATTGAAATATTTAAGGTAGACAATTAAATTTTATTTCTACAAAAAAGTGAGAGTATTTATTTTTCATATTTTTCGACTTTATACATCTACTTTATTCATTCTCTTTTATCGTGTTTTAGGAAAGAGTTCATTATAAACTAAATTACATCGTTTTCTAGATGTTTCAGGACATCAGTTAGAATTCCTTCATTCTTCTTACGATGTTTAATAGAAGGTAATTTCATATCAAGTATTAAGGGTAAGGGGTGCAAACTTCTAGCCTCCTCAAGGTGCACACAGTTACGCCAAATGAGTTGGGACCGCTGGCAGCCGGACTATGCATCCTTCACAGAATTCCTGGTAAAGGAATGTACGAAAAAAGAAGCAATTTTTTACCATAACCTTCTTTAAAGTAATCACTGTATCTTGAAAATTCAAATACGTTCATAACATATCTTCATAGCTGAATACAACCAGAATATAATAATTAATTATAAAGGAAAACAGTGAGAAATCAAAATCTCCTTCACCGATGTTTCTCGAGAATTTTAATAGAATATGCACTTACCTATAATTCATAATATTTTCAAACAACCTTTTCTCTAAGTAGAATATTTCTGTAGCCAGACATTCAAGAGTTTCTCTTTTGACTAAAATTCCAAATAATTAAAGCATTAAGTTGCTATCTTCAAATTTTACGGTGGTGGTCAAGGGAAGAGCGGGAAATGAACCTCAGGAAATGAGGAAGAAATGTAATATATATAGTAGTATAGAAACCTCTTGAATGAATTTCAGAAAACGGATTTTTTCCAAATTGGTCAGTGAGTTGGTCATTATTTTCAGTACAAGTAGAACAAATAAACACAAACTCAACTATCCTTCTAATTGCTGTGTCTTTAATAAAGGTCAGATATTACATGTATTGTGTTCGAGGAATACATTTTATTCCAAGGAAAAAGAGATGTGAAAAATAGATTCGAACCCAAGTCTCCCACTTTCCGGGCAGGTTTCAGATATTAGAACGCTTGTTCACGTCTGTTTATCCTTGGGTTTTAAGCGCACGCCTAAATGTTCGAAGATAACCACCTTATCCTTTCCATTTGTGGCATATTTTATAGTTAAAATGAATCATTAGTATTAGGAACAGCGGTCGCTTACCTGAATGAGAAAATAACAGACATTTTTTCGGCGGAAACCAGACCGATTGAGGAGCAACGCCCTTACAAATACGAGAATCCTAAACAACATAGCCCGGAGGCCCTTCACATCCTGTCTTCACCATACTGTTTGCGAGGAGTCTACCGCATTCATCGGAAGAATTCTTTTCCGGTAGCGTTTTGGAGAGCGTTCAACTTCCAATTCCGCCGAACTATCGGAGGAAAAATTTGGCGAAGAGAGAGCATTGAAGAGGGGGCGTTTAGCAGCGTTTTGTGGAGTGATATGTGGGTTTTGATGAAAACCCGCAGTGTGTGGGTCCGTGAGGGGGGTTCGATTGGCCCGCATTATTGCGCCCGAATTAAAACAACAACATAAGGCGTAAGAGCTTCCGAAGTACGCGTGCTTTCCAAAGGGGGAATTGGTGCGTCTCTAAAGCTCTCTTCTCATCGAAAGGCAGCGCGGAGGTATCTTTCGTTATTTATCTTGAACGATTATACGCTGTCGAAGTCTGCTATCCAAACCGGTGCTATGGTAGTTTTAACGTCACGGTGACTTCTCAATATAAAATGTCGTAGTAGCATCGTCAAGAGTTCTTCGACAGCTATTATTTCGCACGTAGGCCCCCACCGGGTATTGAACCCGGGACCGCTTTTACAAGTTGAACGCGCTGCTTAATTGGCTATCCGAGAGCCCCGATATAAAATTTACCTAAAGTAAAATCCTTAGTTAGGAAATCATGAATTTAACCCACTCCGAACTCATAGAGGTATAATTTCATTGAGCTGGAAAACGCCCCTGATTACAGCATTGTGTGAGAATATAATCAGAAAGTGAATTGGTTGGGTATGTACGTGTTTCCTTTTCATAATATCCGGCATAAATACGGAATGGCGTCCAAAATACATACCCTTACTATTTACTTAAATTACTAAAAAAGTTCAAGTTTGACTTGTTAATGTGGGAATTAGTTTCTAGAAGTGCACTAATCATCTGTATTCCGGAATCGATCGTTCAAAACTTCTCAATGACTATTATGTTATAATTTGGAAGCACCAATACATTATTTAAGGTAGTCCATAAATTGTTATTTCTATTAAGACTCGCGGGTATGTATTTTTTATATTTTCGACTTTACACATCTACATCTGTCCTCTTTTTCAGGTCATGGAAATAATTTTTCTTTAGGATTAAGGAAAGATGTTTGAATTAGCACAGAAAAAGAAGCGACATGACTCGAACCCAGCTCTCCCACTTTCCGGACAGGTATAATTTCCAATTTCCACAATTTCCCCTAGTTTAAAATTTAGCTGTTACTATTAGTGGGTTTCACAGGTTTTTCACACCTTCCTTGTGGGAATTTTTCTGCAGTAGAAATTATTCCCTCTTGATTTAAGTTTTTTTTATCCACACACTTACTTCCTTCTTTTCTCTCTCTTTACTCTTTCATCCTTTCTATTTATTAAAATAAATTGCGTTCGATGTACGAGGGGAACTCAAGTCTCAATCCCGCAATATGGACATTTCTATTCTATTCTACAGGCATCTATATATATATACCCCGCAAGCCGTCTTTGAGCATGTCTCTAATCGATCACCTTCGTGTGTCGTTCGTTTTTCCATAAACGTCATTTTTATACTTCAACATAGACCTGAAATAGCTATTCATTGAGGCCTAATCGTAAATAAACCAAAGAATTATCCTCCGCAATTCCTCCATTTCCTGAAAGATATAATGAGCTTCAGCTTGAAGCCTTTTCTCTCTAAAATTGCTGAGTAGTATAGAAGTATTCCGCTTAAGAAAATGAACGGTATCTTTTACTCTATCTAAAATTTACGTAGACTAAATTGAAAATTATAGACTACTTGGAGATAAACAATTGAACTTAAAATACTGAGGAAAATTGTGTTCAGCCATATATTTCTTGTTTATTTTTAATTATACGTTGGAAACTTTGGTAGTGAATTTTTCTATTCTCTGTTAGTACCTATTTAAAGACAAATTCAAACTCACTTTGGAGGAAAGATTTTAATTTTTATCGAAAATGGTTTAAAAGAGGGATTATTTATTACCAAAATTATACAACGAACGTATTCTTCATTATATAAGAAATGTGCTTCTCGTTGATTTCATTTTTTCTTTTGAAATAGCAATTTTATGGCTTCTGACATCTCACCGTGATGGGTAACGGAGGGATATTCATCTACCCTATCGTAGTAATCCCTTCTCATGGTTGGATGGAGACTGACTCTAGAAATCCATCCCTTCCTGGGAAGTGCCCTTTAGAGTGCATAATTTATGCATGTAGCTATGAATGGGAAAGAGGAACGTTTGATGAGAAGCTTAGTTCCTTGGGAGTCCTTCATTTTTTCCAAAATCGGGGTTAATCCAGGAACGTGGTATCCATGGAAATCCCTAAATCTAAACAAACTAGCAGGTGCCCAATTTAAAACTCAGCCAATCTGCTCTCAGCCTCTGTATTTAAGCTCCTTCCTCTGCTAAGAGATTGCTGGAAAATATACGTACTTTGTTCCATGCTATGTTATATCTTCATATGTTTCTTCGACCTTCAGTGAGTTCAACTTTCGTAGAGATTTCCTTGACAACTGGAGTCTTATCTCGAATATACAAGGAAACGCTTACTTCTGGTAGATTATTATCAATAAAAAGTTAATACATTTCAACGAAGTAATATCTAAAAACGGAAGATTGTTAGATTTCTTTTTCTCGGCGCAAAGAAGGAAATTCTTTCAACAATGTTCTAAATCACCGATATAGGTTAAATAGATTTGAATGATTTTAAATTTCAACGTAACCCACTTAGTCTCAAAGAATTTTATCATCACAAATCAATTTAAATAGGAATAGAGTTTCAGGTAGTTTCCCATTTCATTGAGCTGCAACGTCCTTTAATAAGTTTGAAGAAATTCTCGATTTAATACCTCGTACATCTAATTCCTGAACACACCAGAAAAGCTGCCTGTTAATCTTATTTTCCTATTTCTGTGTTACTGAATCACTCGCGAGTCTATTTTCCATTACATCATATTCAATGAATACAGTCCACCCAACATGTGCAAATAATATCTTTTGTTTAACAATAAAACTTCAACACATTTATAAGAAAATCAATGTCCTGTACTTGGAAGATCTAATTAAAGTTGTAAAAACCATATACGTAACCATTTATTAAAAAAAATGAATCCTTCGTTTTCAAATACCTGAATTTCCGAAGTGGGAACCTCAACCGCTATTGTCTACACAAAACAGTCTCCATTTTTTTGCGGTCACTTATTTTCTTCGTTAAGACTTCACATTAACTTAATGCATTACCGAAACATTAATGAAAGATACAAATTTTTACTCTACAATTTTCAACCTTAGTGGCGATGTTCTGGTGAATAGTACGAAAGTTAACTATGCAAATAAATAAAGTATAAGGGGTTTAATAGTTTAAAGTTGGAGGTCTAGTAACAGCGTAATAACAATAGAAAACTGCAACCAACATAAAAGTATTTCCTGCCAATAAAAGCTTACATTTTTCGCTGAAATTTATAAATTTATCTAGACGCTACACTTGATAAGCATAACATAGCATATTATGGGATGGAAGTTAAATTTATCCTAACTCACTATAAACCAGGGGCCTCTAAACTGCGACTCGCGGGCCAAATTTGACCCTTGAAAGGGTTTTATCCGGCCCGCGTACATACATATTGTGCCATATTATTACGAGATGTTTAATACTCCTATTAAGTTATTTGGGTGCTTAGTTGCTGTTATTCAACTTTAAATTTACTTGTATATGAGAAATATTCCACGTATCCCTCTTTGTGTAGGATTTTTTCATATATCTGAAGAGTTATAAATATTGATCACTTGAATAAGCTAGCTTAGCACTTCCCATGCACTAATGTATTCATTTAGGTACGCATCCTGAGCTAACAGTGACTTACAATACAGAGTCATGTCGCCATCCATTGATAACATATTTACGTTCGTCAATACGACTACAAATACTATACGACACATCATAAGACTTTAGACTGCAAAAGAAAACTAGAACATAATTTAATATACATTTCACATTTGTATGCAAAATTGTCAGTCTCGAACGCTAATTTGGTAAAGATAGATGGTAAGCATCCCTCTTCCCTTTCCTTCGAGAATGGGTAATTCCTCTAAACAAGCCTTCCGAGCTATAAGTTCTCGAGCAAAATTGAGATGAGGGACTGAGTAATTTTTTGCATTATACGGGGACTATCGGGAAACTTCCTGTGTTGAATAATCGATAAAAATGAGGCCTTTTAGCATATTTTCCCCATCTAGGGTTCACTTTTGGAAGGACGAAACAAAGTTGCGCGGACTGAAGAACTAATAAATTAAATACTTACAAATGCATAGTTTCTTTACCACTTAGCTTTCCAAGTGACGGCAAGTTTCAGTTAATGGGCCCAGAGTGTATGGTGGAAAAAGTCGACACAGAATTTACCCAACGTCTATTTGAATAAATTAAACTAAGGCGTTTCATATGAATTTCATTGCGGTATTTAATTTTAAAAAGTAGCAATACCGAGCGCAGTTTGCAAATTAAATTTATAAATTGTATATAGTTTTCTTCATTTTGAGCCACTAATATAACTTCCATGAAGATTTACCCAGTATTTTCAATAACATAATTCCTCCTTTGATCAATTTTAACGATTCATTCATACACAGAGAAAGTCATTAACTTCAAATTCAGAAATGAACGTATTGTCTATTTAAAACAGAAGAAAAATGATCATCAAAACAGAGCTGCAAGTTTTGCTTTGTTCATGTAAAATAAATCGATTTCAAAAACTTTGTAATTCATTACGAATGAAATGACAAAATAATTAGAATATTTTTGTTCCATCATCTACATTCTGTATACTTTCCGTAGAGTGAGATTGAAGGATTAAAAATAAATAATTGCCGAGAGGTACAATAATGTAAATTACAGTAAGAAATGCACAAATCACAAAAAGTAACATAAGTTTTGGAATGAAAATTAATTACCGTGAACGATCTAATTAATAAGAGAGTCTTATAATTTACAACCATTTTTCCAGGCTTAGAACCAGGCCCACAGATTCCGAACGCCAGCCTAAGTAACTGATAAATTAAAACTTCTCGGTTGGGAAAACAACCCAGCTGTCTAGTGCCTTAATCAATTAATGAAAACTCAAACACTTCCTCCGTCTCTCAGGTGCCCTTTAATATAGAATCTGACGTTGCAGTTAGCAATCAGGAGAGTGAAACTCATAAACATTGCACGGATGAACTAAAACCGCTAAAATATACCATCTTTAAGTAACCAACTCGATTAGGAAAGGTTTCTGATTGAAGCTAATTCGATACTGAAGAATTCATCTCCGGGATTAAAATATTACTGTTGCCCATAGTTTGCTGTGTTAGCCTGCCATAGCTACAATAGCGTCAAGGGTAAACTGATAAAATCATTTATTCGCTCTGTCATTCACATGTTCGCGGTCAAGGGTATAAAAAATGAGGCTGAAATAATAAACAGAAACGACTGACAGCTACGTTTTGGACGGAATGAAATAGATAAAATTCGATTATCCTTCCATGTAAAACAAGTTAAAATAAGAGTGCCAGTTCATGCCTATAAGGTTCCGACAATTTTTTGAAAGAATCTTTCTACTTAGCAAATAGATTATTCATTAAATCAGAAGTCTATCGTACGTCCCTGTTTGTCAACTTCACCTCTGGAAATTTCTTTACGAAAAGCTTAGAATATCAAATTTTTAATTTTCATTAATTTGTATAACTACCAACATAATTAGTAATAACTACGACTTTATCATGGATTCAAGTTAAAAATTTATAGTTTAAANTCGGTTCAACGTCTTACATTTTCCGTTATTTCACTAGAAATTCTAATAAACTGGTGCCAATTTGAGAACTGAAGGTGAACTACTGAAAGTAAAACTGCAGGAAAGGAAATCTACGATGGTAAAGGCTACGGATGATTGTATATGAGCACCGACAAAAAGAAAAAGACGACAAAACTTTTTGTAGTCTTATGCCTGTTTCCTTACAAAATTTTCACTTTGAATTTTAAATCACTCGATAAATAATTGCTTAAGGAGCAAACATGTTGAATGACCACTGAAAGGTTGATCTGAATGGTCTAATATCCATCGCAATTGGACCTAACTGTTAACTGTGTTGTTAGGTAATCCTGCTAACACAATGAACATATTTGTTTTGATGAGCAATTATAAATTAATTAAAACCTTTCCTTCATACGTAATTTCATTTTGTTACAATACGCTCAGATGAATGTGATAAAACAGTTTTTAAAACGAAAGTTCAGCTTATCGAGATATTGAGTAAACGTATGCGGACAGTAATTTTTAGTTGGGCACAAACTCTCTTCTAAAATTCAGATAACTTATTCAGTGTTTTAATATAATGCAAAAAGAATACATAGATCCTTCCTTATCGAGCAGGGAAGCGAACATTTTGGTTATCGGAGACGTACACCCTAATGAGAAACATTTTCAGTTTTTTCAGCATAACCAGTGGCACACAGAAGAAGACCATTTTGATTTTTTTTCTGCATTAACTGAAAGGGGTGATTATAGAGGTGATGATTTCCCGGAATAAAGATAGTGGCAAAATATGCTTCATTAACTAAGAATCTAAAAGATAAATGTCAGACATAAAAAGAGCATTTTGATGAGCGAAACGTTTTCAACGTGGAAACGATGCGAAGATAAAATTCATTAAATTCATCTTCCGCTTGAAATTAAGTGACAAAAAGATGTATGAATGATAACAATAATGACACAATTTTGTATTTTGTTTCAAGGCGAGGGAAACATTCAAATTTCAAGCTATTCCTCAAAACAAACCCCCGTTTTTACTGAAATACAGAAAATGATCCTTTAATGCTTCTATTTCAGTACCTTACTCATAAAGTTAGCATCAAAATTCTTAATGTTACACTATTATTTAGAAAATATAACTTGGGTCGAAGATTAAATCATTTAAAAATTAAATATTTTTATGTATTTATTTAGCTCTGAGTTGTAATAAAGTATATAAATTGCATTGCTATGACATATGATCCAAATATTTCAATCGTTTGTTTTAACGCCAAAACCTAAAATGTGCTTTCAAGACTGTAAAATTTTTATTCACTTTCAAGCGACAACGATTCAAAGAAGATGACAAATAGATTTATTTTATACTACTTTATCATCGTCCAATCTCAGTTTCTGAAGAAGTTCAGAATACACATATGGATAACCTACCATACGTTATAATGATGCCGATACGTATCCGATCTGATTTATATTAATGATGAAGAATATCTGAAGGACATAAAACGTTTTAAAAAATCTAAAAACGCATTACCTAAATTCTTTGAGATTATTCATTAATACATTCCAAAATTCAATATCCCTCTTCATTAATACATTGGTGTAATTAGATGTATCATTTCCCGATGTATTATTCACAAATGACACCATCTAACTCCGTCTCTCATTGGAATTCCACCAATCTCTTCCTCCCACTCAATTTCCTAGAAATCTTTTCGCCTCACTTCCTCCCTCGTTTCCTGGAATTCTACTTTGTATGGCTTCTTCAAGTTGTCCATTTCCTCTGAAAATACCGCCCAATTCTTTACTGGCCAATTTACTTAATTAAGTTCTCTTCTGTCCTGGTGTAGAGTTTCTCAAAATTAAGATAAATCGCAGGGGCTTCGTATATCTCAGTGACGAGGGATGAAGGTCACGTTCATGAGGCAAATATTCATATCTGATGCAGTTTATCAAGCGATCACACATTTTTATGTAACAGCCATTTATAAAAATGTTCACCGTTCATATGTATACTGAATGTTATGAAAGAAAATTTGTATAAAACATTTCTTAGGCTGATTCGATTTTGTGTTTGAAGTCGAATACGATCGTTTCTTCTAAAAGCAAAGAATGAAGGTATCAGTTTTTTCATTTTGAAATATTTTATACTCCCTTAGTCTCCACACCGTGTAGCGGATATAAAATATTTCATCAATATTTATGTTATAAATTATAAATATTTCGCCATCAATAGGACCAAAAGCAGTACAATAACAACCTATTGCTTTTGAAATGGGTTTATCGAACTGGAATAGAAGAAGTAAAAATGAAAATTTAAGATATCAATTCAGTCTATAAAATAACAGTAATTAAAAGAACCCGAGAGCGCATATTCAGTATGATGTAAAATGCCTTGTACGCGATTAGTAAAACGGTAGATATGAAAGTATAGATAATGATAAAATAACTTTAATATGAGTAGATTAGTTTCCTATCGAAAATTATCTCAAGTACAACAATTTTGAGAATAGCATTAATTCTCTTCTTGAATGGCAAAGTATCTCGAGTATTATTCTAGTATCAAAATATGCTAAAACTTTGAGAGCATGTTTTCAATCGAATTCTCAAATATCCCTACATTATTTCCCATTAAATTTGAATTATAATCTACAGGTCGTGATTTTTTATATCTCTGTTCGATGCACAATTCGTCAAAACTACATTGGCAGTTTCAAATTTCCTATTTGAGGCCGACGTCGAAAAGTCCTCAAATGAGGCGCAAAACTTTTAACGAGCGTTGCATCATCGGGTAGCAATGCCATGCAGGGAAAAAACAAGTCACTCATTAACAAACATCACTGCTTCACGATTCGACCGGAAGCCCATCGGATGCCTGAATTTAAAATTGCGGTTGCGTTGACAACCCAATAATTTATGACTTCTCCCAATCGTTCACTCGTAACAGTCGACCTTGTTGAAAATTAGATCTCCTAACCCAAATGTTTCAAGGCGGTTAGTGATTTTCAACTTATTCGGTTCAACGTCTTACATTTTCCGTTATTTCACTAGAAATTCTAATAAACTGGTGCCAATTTGAGAACTGAAAGTGCACTACTGAAAGTAAAATTGCAGAAAAGGAAATCTAAGATGGTAAAGGCTACGGATGATTGTATATGAGCACCGACAAAAAGAAAAAGACGACAAAACTTTTTGTAGTCTTATGCCTGTTTCCTTACAAAATTTTCACTTTGAATTTTAAATCACTCGATAAATAATTGCTTAAGGAGCAAACATATTGAATGACCACTGAAAGGTTGATCTGAATGGTCTAATATCCATCGCAGTTGGACCTAACTGTTAACTGTGTTGTTAGATAATCCTGCTAACACAATGAACATATTTGTTTTGATGAGCAATTATAAATTAATTAAAACCTTTCCTTCATACGTAATTTCCCATATTTGACTCTCTATGACGATTCAAAATAACTTTACTTATTAAATATTTTTGTGCTGAGTAACCAAGGGAAATACATAGCTTATGTAGCTATAAATTAGTACTTCGGAGCGTAGCCTGAAAAGTTTTGGATTCGATTTCTCGCAGATGTGTATCATTTTCCAAGAAAATTGTAATGAATTTTACTAGGCATGATAACTTCCTGTAACCACAATAGAACCTTCCGCGGTTTTAGTTACAAGAATTATTAGAAATTAGTTTCGAGAATTTCCTCTTCTACTTCAGGGAATATGATCGTGGTGCGTCAGTTATGACTTCGATCAGGTCAAAATGATGAGGCTCGCGCAATTCTGCTTATGGAGAAGTTCATCAAATCTCTCTAATGAAAGTGGAGAACTCGGCAAACATCTGGTCTTGGGAAAAGCCCCTCGATAAACGTATGCTAATTTTTTATCAGAAAACTTTCGATTCTTTCACTTTTCTTGCTTGCCTTTCCATCTCCCTTATTATTCATCAAAATTCTCCAACCACACGTGGAAAAGATGAATGCGAAATTAATTATCATTCGTTTCCACCTCCACGTTCATCGAGCACTAATTTTGACTCTAAGGCGTCAGGATCCATTGCGAAGAAAAGATGGATTGGAAATTTTAAGCGAGTTAAAAGAGATGATGTTTTTAAAAAGAACAAATATTTTAGTTAATATTTAAACCATTTTTATGTATTTATTTAGCTCTGAGTTGTAATAAAGTATATAAATTGCATTGCTATGACATATGATCCAAATATTTCAATCGTTTGTTTTAACGCCAAAACCTAAAATGTGCTTTCAAGACTGTAAAATTTTTATTCACTTTCAAGCGACAATGATTCAAAGAAGATGACAAATAGATTTATTTTATACTACTTTATCATCGTCCAATCTCAGTTTCTGAAGAAGTTCAGAATACACATATGGATAACCTACCATACGTTATAATGATGCCGATACGTATCCGATCTGATTTATATTAATGATGAAGAATATCTGAAGGACATAAAACGTTTTAAAAAATCTAAAAACGCATTACCTAAATTCTTTGAGATTATTCATTAATACATTCCAAAATTCAATATCCCTCTTCATTAATACATTGGTGTAATTAGATGTATCATTTCCCGATGTATTATTCACAAATGACACCATCTAACTCCGTCTCTCATTGGAATTCCACCAATCTCTTCCTCCCACTCAATTTCCTAGAAATCTTTTCGCCTCACTTCCTCCCTCGTTTCCTGGAATTCTACTTTGTATGGCTTCTTCAAGTTGTCCATTTCCTCTGAAAATACCGCCCAATTCTTTACTGGCCAATTTACTTAATTAAGTTCTCTTCTGTCCTGGTGTAGAGTTTCTCAAAATTAAGATAAATCGCAGGGGCTTCGTATATCTCAGTGACGAGGGATGAAGGTCACGTTCATGAGGCAAATATTCATATCTGATGCAGTTTATCAAGCGATCACACATTTTTATGTAACAGCCATTTATAAAAATGTTCACCGTTCATATGTATACTGAATGTTATGAAAGAAAATTTGTATAAAACATTTCTTAGTCGAATACGATCGTTTCTTCTAAAAGCAAAGAATGGAGGTATCAGTTTTTTCATTTTGAAANCTTATTTCCAAATATCTATGACGTATTCAACTTATCGAACTGGAATAGAAGTAGTAAAAATGAAAATTTAAGATATCAGTTCAGTCTATAAAATAACAGTAATTAAAAGAACCCGAGAGCGCATATTCAGTATGATGTAAAATGCCTTGTACGCGATTAGTCAAACGGTAGATATGAAATATAGATAATGATAAAATAACTTTAATATGAGTAGATTAGTTTCCTATCGAAAATTATCTCAAGTACAACAATTTTGAGAATAGCATTAATTCTCTTCTTGAATGGCAAAGTATCTCGAGTATTATTCTAGTATCAAAATATGCTAAAACTTTGAGAGCATGTTTTCAATCGAATTCTCAAATATCCCTACATTATTTCCCATTAAATTTGAATTATAATCTACAGGTCGTGATTTTTTATATCTCTGTTCGATGCACAATTCGTCAAAACTACATTGGCAGTTTCAAATTTCCTATTTGAGGCCGACGTCGTAAAGTCCTCAAATGAGGCGCAAAACTTTTAACGAGCGTTGCATCATCGGGTTGCAATGCCATGCAGGGGAAAAACAAGTCACTCATTAACAAACATCACTGCTTCACGATTCGACCGGAAGCCCATCGGATGCCTGAATTTAAAATTGCGGTTGCGTTGACAACCCAATAATTTATGACTTCTCCCAATCGTTCACTCGTAACAGTCGACCTTGTTGAAAATTAGATCTCCTATCCCAAATGTTTCAAGGCGGTTAGTGATTTTCAACTTATTCGGTTCAACGTCTTACATTTTTCGTTATTTCACTAGAAATTCTAATAAACTGGTGCCAATTTGAGAACTGAAAGTGCACTACTGAAAGTAAAATTGCAGAAAAGGAAATCTAAGATGGTAAAGGCTACGGATGATTGTATATGAGCACCGACAAAAAGAAAAAGACGGCAAAACTTTTTGTAGTCTTATGCCTGTTTCCTTACAAAATTTCCACTTTGAATTTTAAATCACTCGATAAATAATTGCTTAAGGAGCAAACATATTGAATGACCACTGAAAGGTTGATCTGAATGGTCTAATATCCATCGCAGTTGGACCTAACTGTTAACTGTGTTGTTAGATAATCCTGCTAACACAATGAACATATTTGTTTTGATGAGCAATTATAAATTAATTAAAACCTTTCCTTCATACGTAATTTCCCATATTTGACTCTCTATGACGATTCAAAATAACTTTACTTATTAAATATTTTTGTGCTGAGTAACCAAGGGAAATACATAGCTTATGTAGCTATAAATTAGTACTTCGGAGCGTAGCCTGAAAAGTTTTGGATTCGATTTCTCGCAGATGTGTATCATTTTCCAAGAAAATTGTAATGAATTTTACTAGGCATGATAACTTCCTGTAACCACAATAGAACCTTCCGCGGTTTTAGTTACAAGAATTATTAGAAATTAGTTTCGAGAATTTCCTCTTCTACTTCAGGGAATATGATCGTGGTGCGTCAGTTATGACTTCGATCAGGTCAAAATGATGAGGTTCACGCAATTCTGCTTATGGAGAAGTTCATCAAATCTCTCTAATGAAAGTGGAGAACTAGGCAAACATCTGGTCTTGGGAAAAGCCCTTCGATAAACGTATGCTAATTTTTTATCAGAAAACTTTCGATTCTTTCACTTTTCTTGCTTGCCTTTCCATCTCCCTTATTATTCATCAAAATTCTCCAACCACACGTGGAAAAGATGAATGCAAAATTAATTTTCATTCGTTTCCACCTCCACGTTCATCGAGCACTAAATTTGAATCTAAGGCGTCAGTATCCATTGCGAAGAAAAGATGGATTGGAGATTTTAAGCGAGTTAAAAGAGATGATGTTTTTAAAAAGAACAAATATTTTAGTTAATATTTAAACCATTACTGGATATCAGAATTGAAGCAC
>KZ308264.1:658365-689847 GCA_000376725.2 Ladona fulva
CGATCCTGAATATATATATATATATATATATATATTCGATTAATTTTATGATTTTTTCTAAAACAACAACGTATCATTCCGATGTAGAAAATTTAGGAAGACACCTGTTCGACTACCATGGAGAAGATCGCGGGCCTTCTAGTCCCTTAGACGTAATTTTCACACTCAACATTTATTTCCAAGGCCTTACACATTTTAATATTTTCCACCGGAAAAAAAAACATCGCAAGGGAAAAAAGTACCACAACTGGTGGACAAACACTCCACGTACCGACTGGCGAAGCTCGGAAAGCCGCCGATGAGAAAACCGCAAAAGTCGAAGCGCTTCCGCGTCGCAATCAAACGATGAGAGAGTCCGTGCGGATGCGTCCAATTCCTCTCAACGTCTCGTCGTCCGTAGCTCGAGCTAAGCTCTGTGGAACGGCCTTTATAACGCTTGCTTTTAGCGGCGGCAGAGGTCGTGTCGTCATCACGGGAGATGGCCAATGGGGTCCGAAGGCGCACGGGACGCGTGGGCCGGGAAGTGCGATGCCGAAGAAGGGGGAGGCGCGAAAGGGCGGGGGTGGGCCGCGGGGGAGGCGGCAGAGAGGGAAGGGAACGCCACGCTTATATACGCGCCTGCGCTGCCTTAAAATGATGAACTTGCGATGCACTGGAGACGGCAGATGCACGCGGGTTCGGAGACGTGGAAAAAAGTCTCATTTCACTCGAAAAAGAAAACTTGAAAAATTGACGAAAAGAGAAACACGAAAGTGCGAAGAGCGCACGTTCTAATTGTACTCATTGACTAGACTTTATCTGGATGGGTGAAAATATGTTTATATTCATCCAATACCTTATTTCCAAATATCTATGACGTATTCAACTTATAATATTATAATGATAAACCATTATAATAATATAATTATGAATATTATTGTTATAATTNTAATTGTACTCATTGACTAGACTTTATCTGGATGGGTGAAAATATGTTTATATTCATCCAATACCTTATTTCCAAATATCTATGACGTATTCAACTTATAATATTATAATGATAAACCATTATAATAATATAATTATGAATATTATTGTTATAATTCTCAAGTTATAATAATATAATGATAAATATAATGAAATTCCATCCAATAATACCGAAAAAACTGATCATCAGTAATGAGCTAATTGATCTTCGTAGTTAGAGCTTTTATTGCTTCCAAACAGGTCAGTATCCCTGTTTTGAACCGTAATATTTGTATTTCATAATGTTATGTTTCTGTTTTTTATGAAAATTTCTTCCTAGCTGTTATGTCTATGAAATAATCTATCAGTACCATTTTTTGCTTTTCAGATGTGATTTAACATGCATTTTCCTTAAAACATAGTTAACTATTAGTAAGTTTCGCAGATTTTTCGCACCTCCCTTCTTGCGGTGTTTTCCCGCTGTGGTGTATTTTTTCCTAAGTGCAAACTTAGGTTCTTAAACCCACACAGTAGTTATCTTATTTGCACTTTTTTCAAGCTATCTCATTAAAATGTCATATAACGAGGGGTTAGATGTAAGAAGAGACTTGAGTTTCAATATCGACCGAATAAAGACGCAATATTATTATTATAACCATCGGTCAACACTGAGGTAGTATAATCGATAGAAATTTGATTGAGCTGAATCAGTTTCTTGGAGAGAATGTATAAGATTTCAGAAAAGGGAACAAGGAATGTAATATAGCCATAAAGGTTAATCTAAAAGAAATGATGAGAAAATATGGAATGAATTTGTTACTTCGGAAAGGTTTCCTATAGGGTGAAACGGGAAAATTGATGTTTGATTTGAAGAAACCTCAAACAGAAATTAGAATAACGATGGTAAGAAATACAAAAAAATGTAAAATCATCGAGGAGAAGGTTTGATATTCAGCGCAGCCAAAATTTAAGTAAAGACGTTTTCATAAAAATTGAATCAACTTCTTGTGGGAAAATTTTATGCGAAAGAGTGGTTGGTAAGTGAAACGTGACACAGCTAAAACATCAAGAAGTAAGAATGTAAAAATGGAAATATAGTTTATACATGAAAAAATATTTTTAACCTACTAGAAACTGGAGAAGTTTTTTTATTTGTATCGAAGAAACCTATAATAGAGCGAAGAAGAAAGATCTAAACGTAAGAATACAAGAATATTAGAATATTAGATGACAAGAAGACAAATTAAGTAGTAGGTATGAGATTAGGTAGGGTGTAGGATGGTTTCTTCACTCTATCAATTTGTGGGTTGGTTGGATTTAAAGTTAGTCTTGATCAGAGAAATAACACATAATATAGTTTAGGAATTTGTGATTACTTTATAAATGTGATTCCTGAGTATTTCGTTCAGAAAGATATTTTTTACCGTGAGAAATTCCAATGTTAAATAATTTGAGAGTATTCATAGCCAAGGAATTTAAACTCACAAAGACCCTCGTTCAAATATTAAGTAAACTTCATCGCAGAAACACGAATAATATGAACCACAGCTTTTTTTGAAAAATTTATAAAAATATCAGAAAATTATTATTAATGTATATAAATGTATATAAAAGAAATTGGTTTAAAATATATCGTATATAAATAACCCATAGACAGTTGTTAATATATTATTCCAAGAATTATCATAGTGTACACTTCAATAATCGATACCATTTATATTCAAAGTCACTTTATATGAGATTACTTAATTTTTGCATCAACTTGCATACATATTTTTATACGTTAGTTTCCTTACGTTTCTCCTGATATAACTTCTGATATAA
The DNA here is from genome assembly GCA_000376725.2 of Ladona fulva. Classification (NCBI taxonomy): domain Eukaryota; kingdom Metazoa; phylum Arthropoda; class Insecta; order Odonata; family Libellulidae; genus Ladona; species Ladona fulva. Next base: position 661,135 of record KZ308264.1, read on the forward strand.
CTCGCATAGTTGGATTCCTAAGGAGAAAAGGACATGAAAAAAGTCTGACGGAACCGGAACTTCTAAGGAATATTCAAATAGGGGATCTTCACTGAGGGATATTTCAATACCTGGCGTTTTTTGCCCCATTCCGAACTCAAACAAAGAAATTTACCGGAAAATTTCCCGCCGAGGTAATCTATGCTGAATTTCATTTAGGAAGTTGCTTTGATAACCATTTCCAAGTGTGAATGTTAAGGTTACTCTTTGTAGACTGTGATCAACTTCTCGTTATATTTTTCGATGGAGAAGGATACGAATAAATATATATTAGAATCTGATACTTAAAATGCTTAAACTATTGTGAAAGTAGGAGAATTTTTTTATATGGATGTTCAGAGAATCTTGGATTGATAATGGACGATGCTTTCTACAGCATTCAGACTCCAATAGATTCAAATCAAATAAAAAATGAAAGCAATACGAAAAGGGTGATGTTACCACATAAAAACAAACATACAGTGATTAAAAGAAGCCGAGAAAAACAACAGATTCATTTTTAAATTTAAGTAAGTTATTTTAACGTGTAATCTTAGTATATATTAGTCTTATATTACTTTATAACCTTTGTCATCGACAGTGAACTTAACTAAAGCCTCATCTACTCTTAAAGTCCAATCAAGAGAGTTTTAAAAAGTCTCTGTGTGATATAATGTTCATACGAATGAAATATTTTATTGATGATTCACATAGGGTTTCATGTATCCATAATTCAATATCATCATATTTCCAATATATTGCTCAGTTTTGGAATATTAAAATGTTTTGAATGTTATTATTTAAGGATAATTATGAGTGATTGCTTGAAAGGAATGTCTTTGCAATAATAAAGGCGGCAATTTGAACACTCGCCTTTGATCGTGTAAGAGAAACAAACCTCCTTGTAGCAGATGGAATGGTTAGAACAAATCGTGGCCAAGAATTATACTTCCATTATCATCAAAGTTATCGACTTAATAATTCTTTTTTTTGTGATTTAAATGTTTATAATCACCTATCTTTCACAAATTATTATAATATACCTATTATTACAAATAAAGATGAAATATTATATTATACATATAATATATATAATAGTATATTCAAACAATATGTATCATATCTTTCATTATACGTGTACATATTATTTGAAAGGAATTATAGGACTATACGAGGTAGGTATAATCCTACAATTTCTTCTTTCTCAGCCGTCGCTCTATTATTCTTGTTTTGTTTCTCAGCACCATTTGCTGCTCTACCGTATGACACAACTTTCCTTAAAATTGCGATGAATCACTGGAACAACGGTCATCTATTGTCGAACACAAAACCCTTATTTAAGCATGTAATGGAGGGTAGGGTTTAAGAGGGATATGTTGGTAGTTGAGGATTTGCGGGAATGGCCCCTCGCAAAGACAAGGGTCCCAAGCGCAGTCCAGGGGCTCGTCAGCGGCGACGCACCCTTGACCATACGCAAGGTCGGTGTTCCCTAGAGAGAGGATTAGATGCGTAGGGTAGGGCGGAAACGAGAGACACCCTTAGGGGAGAGGAGATCGATCGGGGTCGATCTCTAAAAAAAATAAGATTTTCTCCCTTTATTTCAGGAATGGAAGATTCTCCGTTCTCGAGTACGACGGCGTAGGAAGACGAGTTTTTCCAAAATCTGATCTGAAGAGGAATTCGCGGGGAAAACATATTAATAGCATAGGCGGAAGTTCCGTCATCCAATAACTTTGAAGTTAAACACTGCATCATGGGAACTTAGCATCAAGTTTTACTTAATTACTGGCGATTCGTCTATCGTGTTTTCACATTCCTTTCAAAGGTATTATATTTACGGTGAAAACATGCCCGGCGTTTAAAATAGAAGTTCCTTTGTTTAAGGTACTGCCAATAATCGCTTTTGTAATATTTTGCAGAAAATTTTGGCTCTTAATTGGTTTATTGAGGTTTTCAGTATTGACATTCTGCAATGAAAAGAATTTCCCTGCCGAGCGAAATAAATTGTTTAATATTTGAACCATTCCATGAGAAAATATTGCGGTGAAAGTAGTCACAGTTTTGCTTTTGAATTTCAATTTATAAAATTGAATAACCAACTAGAAATATCTCCATTAAAATTATGTTTCAGTATTTCGCTTAATATATCCCACAATCAGTGGTCGCACTCATCTTAGTATTTGACCTCTGTAACAATTCCTTTTTTCCTCTGTTTTCGTATATTTTCCGCCAGATATTTAAGTCATAGCGTTCATATTATTCCTAAAAAACTGTATTTCCACGTACACTTTTCGTAAGAATAAAATTAGATTAGATTAAATGTGGTACACCGCGTAGTGCTGTCCGTCAGATTATGCCACTTATTAGATGGTTAAAGAAACGTTTCTTAAGATTCAAAAATACACCGCGAAAACTTTTGCTGTAATGATCGGGGAAGTTTTTCTTCCGCTTAGCACAATATATCGGGGACTGTACTCGCTCAATTCTTTACTCAGCTAGTTGGCTCGCGCCAAACGGAAATTAAACGAAAATGAGTTTAATTATGATTATTATTTAAATTTAAATTATTAAGAGAATTAAGACCTCGTCACGTGTATTACTAGTAGAAACCTAAATTTTTGTGGGTTATAATAGCACATTCCTCATTTTAATTCTATCCTTTAACCAGGCAACCCGCAGTACACTCGTTTCGATCTAATCTACAGGGGCTGCAACTGGAGACTTGAGGACTGAAAAGGTCGTATCTGACACAGGTCTAAACTGAGGATGTAAATGCATTGCGCGTTTTTCATAGTTATTAACGGCTGTGGTCAAAACAACTCTAAAACAATTAAGAGTAGTACTACTAAGAAAATCGGCAAAAAAAACAATATCCGACGACACCATTAATGAACTAAGTTAAATATAGTTAATTTAATCACATTAAAATTTATTTTAATAGACTTACTTTAAATAAAATTGCAATTAATAACCTCTACAATGTTTCATTAATATGGCCTCGAGATGTCTTTTATTTACGAGAAAATTTCTCTATTCGGTAATACTCGCCCAAGTGGGTAGCGCGTTCACCTTTTACGAAAGCGGTCCTCGGTTCGATTTCCAGTCGGGACTCACGCGTGAAAAATTACCTAAGCGGCCGAGGCACTTTTAAAAATAGTGTTACTACAATTTTCTCCTCATATAGCCATAAGTTTGACTCCTCGTCAGAATCTTGCATCGTCTAACTTTGAAACAATAAAAGCGTGTAATAAAATGAACAGTAGACCTACATTTGTATGAATTATAGGAAACAACAACAATTCATACTAATAACTACTTCCGTTTTGTTCCTGCGTTTTTATGTCCAGTTCGTCATAAAAGCCAAAAACTGAATTCTTTAATCAGGGAGAAATATTATCAATCAGGAAAAACATTACAGTTTTCTTAACTGGAAAGAAGAGAATATGCTTGAAATATCCAGGAAAGGTAAGATTGAGAATTAAGCCAAAATTAATTCGCAATCTTACGTTCAGTAAAATATTTCCAATATTTTATTTCCTTTTAGCTGGGAAATTCTGTGAAACATTCACTAATTGATCTTTGTTAATGCAACAGAGCGAAGGTAATGAGCATAAAACTTCAGGGAAAAGATTCTGAATGTTTATAGCTGTTTCAAACACTTCTAATGGCGGTTCTAAACTTTAATGTAATTATAAATATGTATCATGATCACGTAAATTCTTCTAAAGAATGTTAATTCACTACAATTATTTTAACTAGTTTCAAATTGGACGGAAACGGGGGATAAATGAAGCGGAAAATCTATTTTATCCATATAATCTATATATAACACTGTTCCTTTTATTCTTCTTTGACATTTGAATGCAATGTACAGCACTCCCGTCAAGAGCATCGATTTCTAAACAAAGAAAATATTAATTAACTCAGAAGTAGCGTTTCAAATATTTGAATGTTAACTTTTGGAATAAATTAGACTACGAATACGACTACTACTAAAGTTGATAATGTCACTTCAAATCTGAGAAGTAGGTAGTTTAGATGTTACATCCTATCGTAAAGCTCTTCCTGCTATCAATGGTAATGAAATAAGAGATCATGGTAATATTCCTATAAGCCTTACTTTATTTACAACGTGTTAACGTAAAAAACATATGGATACGTGAGATATTAGTGTCGCTAATACTTGAGAACATACATGTTGAGAAAATACGCCACTCACGGGATAAAAGACGCATGAAACATCGCAACAGGTTTTCTGTTGGAGTTAGTCGCCGCGGAATTACCGTCACGGCACAATAAATGTACATCGTGGATCGTCACAGAGGCATTTTAACTCACGTCCGCCTGCAATTGGTTCTTCAGGGCTGCTCCGTATTTTACCCACATCAAGCGATTACACAACCCAACCGTTTATCGAAAAATGCACTTTTACAAATGAAAGGATAAACTAATTGAATCATTTTTCTGTTTTCAGGCCTCTTCCTCGAGTACTTTACACCGAGTAATCGACTGGAGGCCGTTGGCCCTCTTCGGTCACAGATAAAAAGCGACTCTGGAGAGATAGGCGGCAACCCAGTGATAAATAAGAGCGGGACGTTATGCGAGTCGAAACGGAGTGTTTCTTTCTTTCGCATAGCTGTAGATACTATCTGAAGGTTTAAGTTTTGCAACGCATGCGATAAATTACGTTTAAATACACTCTAATATACATTAGTGGTTAATTTCATTACCGCACTATCTTATTTTAAAGGACGAAAAACAATGGGTGTTTTCCGGGTGAGGGTTTTTGAATTCAGATATAAAATATTGGGTATTTTATACCAAAAATTACTTCTCATCTCGGACAACTTGTAATTACCTATATATCTTCAGGTCTACCCGGCTATTCTTTTCAGGGTTTGATTGGAGGAATTATCCTAAAGGGTTATTTGTAAGAAGGGACTTAGTTTGAATCTCGCCCATCAATATAGTCGTTTTATAATTACTATTAACATACGTTGAGTTTGTTAGTTAGTCGTATCTTTCGCACTTAGATTGATTTTAGAAATAAAACGTTCCTGTAAGCATTTCTTTTAAGGCATCTGATCGTCCGATATAACAAAGGAAATACCTTTCGAGTGCTTGTTTTCCCTAAACTTAAGCAGGTCTCACATAATTTTTAGTAACTTTTATAATTCACGAACTACTCAATCAAGATTCCAGCACCGTCTGGTTAACTACTCTTTGGACCGGGTCCACATTTTTAGTCACATTACTAGGATATTGGTAGTCACATTACTAGGATATTGGTATCTTTTCATCTACTTTCAGCTAAGTAAAACAACTAATAAGTTTATTTAGAATAAAATTTCAAACACGATGCTAAATATGAAGGCTACCTTCAAGAAATATTACAAAAGTGGATTATCCACAATTAAATCAGGATATCAATATCGGGACCCTGTTCCCAATTCATAATCGTGCAGACCACGTCGCTATCGGCTTGTGATTTAACCTATTTGATCCTGATAGAAGACTAGACCTTCTATGTACGATTTTAAGACGTTTGTTTCTTCCGATGCTTTCCTGCCTAACTTATGTATAAATAAATTTATAAGAACATATTGTTTTTTATTACATATTTCATGTCTTCACTGCATATTTTTCGATTTTTTTGGGAAAATGCCTGAGTTGATAAACTGTTAAGTATATCATTATATGTTTTAGGAAAATTTAAAGTGCATCAAGTGCTCAAAGAAAGGGGTATAGTTCCAACCGGAGACTCATTCACAGTTGAATCCTCAGTTCATCACAGGAACAACTAGCGGATCAGATATTAAAGAGTACATACATTTAAAAAATATTTATTCTCACACCTACTCCTATACAGATGTATCACTTGCCGAGAATTTTACAATTTTCAAAACCTTTAAAAATGCTACGGTTTGCTTTGCATAGTGTGTAGAAAAGGACGAATGAATGGAGAACTTACCATTAAAATGTTCATTCCAACTATGTGGTAACATTCAGCAGATAATTCACTACCTCAGCTCCGCCTTTGTGCAAAGGAAATCATATAAAAGCTAGAAAGAATGGTTCAATGCGAAAAACTTGTTAATATAAGACTTGAATGCCTTGGGAAGTTAAACACACCTTATTGAAATAAAATTATCGAAATTTCACTGGAAAAGGTCATATTTGCAGAGAAAGTTGAATTGGGATAGTTTCTATTACGCTTACAAAATTTTATTAAAATTCCTTAATAAATTGTGTAAACTTTTTTGAGATTTAAACCCTTTTTCATAATGTTTCGTGTAAGTAATTTAACGGATTTATTATTATTGATTCCGAGACTTTCATTACATCTCCCTCAAGATTTGTATCTTTATGTTCTCTGAAATCTTGTTGAGTCATACACTAATCTAGTAGTACCCAAAGATAAACAAGTGGGATATAGCAACATGACTGGGACTCAAATCCAGGTCTCCCACTATCCAACAGCGTCTCTTCCACACAGTTAAAAGAAAGTGGGAGACCTGGGTTCGAGTCCCAGTCATTTCGCTAGTTTTCCCTTCTGTTCATCTGTGTGTTTTAAGGCGCACGCCCTTTTTGCAAAGTTGAAAACGCTTTCCTTTTCTTTGTAGCATTAAATGTAAGAAACTGTCTTCTCTATCAACAGCCACTTCGCCAATAGGAATGAAACTTATACCTTGGAACTGATGTTTCGACACACAACAGGCAGAATCTGACATTTACGAAAATCTCCACTTGTAAATTATCACTGCCGGTCAACAACATTTTATCACACTGCGTGTAAAAATACTTTAAAGAGTAACCTTTTCTTCGCAGTCCCTTTTTTCTGAGCGCTTTTTCATCGCTTCGGAGCTACTTTGATAGGATGAAGAGATGCCCTTGATCATTTGGAACATGACCAATGTGACACATTCCGTTTTATTATCCACTCTCGCGTCGGCTACAAAAATTCCAATGAATTGCTCCGCACGATTAGCCTTCCCTCTTCCTCCCTCCCTTACCCTACTCCACTCATTCTCTCCCTCACATGTGCTTTTTGCTCTCTCTCTCTCTCTTCGATGCCATTTTTTCCGATCGCTTCAGTATTTCCGAACGAATCGATAAGAAAAGCTATAAATCGACTTCTGGGTGCGGAAGAGAAAGAACAACTAAACTCTTCTTCCGTTCCATCCCTCCTTCCGCGTTGAAACATTTTCGTTTATATATCCCCGCCTTCTCTTTCTCAATTCTCTCAATTTAAAAACTTTCTGAATGGTTTGCTGCGCTTATGCGTCTTCTAGCACGTGATGCTATTGCAACTCCCAATCTTCAAGAAAAAAAGAGATAAAACTTTTTCTTCGAGCATGTATTTGATTGAATTCACTGTGCTGTCACTTATAAAAATAACAGAAAAAATGTGAACAAAGGTATCCTAGGGATATGATGGGGGTATGATTCTTTCATCCATTTTTTTCGCGAAAACATCTTGAGACATAAAAACGTCGGATTAAGGCCTCCCCAAGTGTTTTCCAATTCTCTCTATTTTGAGCTTCTCGTTGCCACGTTACCCCTGAGTGCTTGATGATCCCTTAGCTCCTTCTATCTCTTGGTTTTCTTATTGACCTTTTCACACCTTTTGGTTTCCGGTTGAGAACTGCTGAATTACAGTCGTTGCAGTTTATTCTCGCAACATTTCATCTCCACATACATTTCAGTGACCTAATTTTGTCTATCACGTCCTAACTCACGCCATCATCTATATCAAGGTATTAAGTTTTCTTTCTCTTCTTGTGATTTCAATTATAAAGCGATCCATCATCTATAGTCACTTAGTTATTGCTGCGTTTAAGTAAAGTTTTACTGAGTTAAACACTGGTAAAACGCACTGGTTGAAGACCTAATCACCACTGGCGTATTTGACTCCAGGGTATGCGCATATGCAGGAGCTGCAGTCAGATTTGATTCTTCTCTTTACTTCATTAATCTTGCTGTTCCCAGCTGTCCCAGGTATTTATATTCTGAGTAGGCGTCCAGAGGCATCTCTTCAAGGTTTCCATTAACATCTCCATCACTCTTAACTGGTAGGAAAGGTAAATGTACATGAATCCCGTGATATCGACCGTAATCTCAACATTTACACTTCAATATATTTTCTTTTCCTCAAACTCTAAGCGTATTTACTAGTTGCTTATCTAGTAGCTCTTTATAGTTGAGGAGAATTGATTTTACTCGAACAGAAGGAATCGAAGTTTTATTCTTGATTATAAATCCTCTTCGTATAGTAATTAATAAAAATGTATCTAATTTCATGTCAGTAAAAGCTAAAAGTAATTCAGAATGGCCTTGAAATATAGTCATTTGAACTTTGTGCGACTTTTATTCCTGCCCGCGATACGCATTTACTTATGCGCCGATCACAGATTCTCCAAATTGGTATTAGACATACGTTCACAAGTAGCCATGGAATGCAATTGGTTTCGGTGCATTATCATTCATGAACGAGATACGCACTATTCCCCAGATAAATAATAGGATTTGTAATTACCTCTTTGTGAACCACTCAATTCCAGAAATTTCCATCTTTGCTTCACCATCGCATAGAACGCATGAATTCGTTGTTTTATGAATCGCTTTTTAATCTTTGAGCTAATGATGTAAAAGGCTTGCGTATGTTTGCCAATTGTTTCATCAGTTTATCGATCTACTGCAACTTTTGCAATGATTCAAACGTAGATCACACTCCCTTGAGTCTTCTGACTTCATCAAACTCAGTGTCTGCCCATTTTCATAGCCGAAAGTCCAGTTTATTCTTTCAAAGACCTTTCTCATATAATGCAACAGATCCCAAAATTTAGTATACTTTGTTACTTCCTTCTTACTTTAATTTTGGAACGATAAGAATGTTAGGGAAATAAAATATCGTGTACATATTAAAGAAATAATTATCTGATTAATCTAACCTTGAATAAGTTTCACCAAGTGGATATTTTGTGTTAAATTTCAGCAGCCCTAAAGAAGATTGCAGAGTTAGTCATTGAAACGTTGGCGACTTCATGGTCACCTGAACTTAGCTGGGTGTTAACCCGAGAAAAACTTACAAAAGTTTCACCAAATTTCCAAATTTATATCATGTACCCTCAAATTCACTTTTTACCACAGGATTTACTCGTCTTCTTTAACTGGATTGATCCATATGTGTATCACTACATTGCTATTGCTATAGAATGAATAGCTAGTATTAATAATAATAAAATGTAACAAGTACTCTAATAAATATTATTAAGTACATGATGATCAAAAAAGACAAAAAGCGATAAGACTCTCTCTAAATAATCTAAATAATCTCTCTTTTCAATAATATTTTATTGAATCGCACATTAGAGCTCGAATCTCACTCATAAAATGATCGCCAGAGAAGCTAAAATTTTCTGCAAATGTTAAAAAATCTCCCTACACAAGTTTTTGATGTAATAAATTAAAATTTACTAGTAATAAGTCTAGAGAAAAGGTCGAAGATTAGTTGATAGTGCATGTATCTTTAAAACGAGATACTACATAGCACTAATACCATATAATGATACTGAATTCAGAATTATTGTGATCAAATTACTAATATGACGGATTTATAAAAGTTTTCCATTTCGCAGCGACTTTATCATTACTTCATCTTGACTTCCAGAGTTTCTTGTCACAAGAAATGATGGATGCTAATAAAACAAAGCTAACGATTTTATCGTTAGCTTTTTCTGTTTCTATTTATATTTTAAATGTTAGCTGTGGGTGCTCCTAGATAGCCAAGTGGGTAGCGCATACATCTTTGATGAAAGTGGTTCCATATTCGATTCCTGGTGGGGACCTATATAGAAGCCTAGTTTTCTATATTGAAACCTAGTTCTCTCCCTCTCCTTTTAATCTACTGTAATAATCCCCGTGTGACCAGAGGTCAGTAACTGTCGTAGGAGATACACTTAAAGTTGAACTTTGATTTCATTGCAGAGCATTTATCTCCCATAAAATATGGATAGAAATCATGATTGAACGGAATCGGGAGAAGTGCTGGGAGAAATAAATTGAAATAAATTCTTATTTTATTCATATTATGCTATTTTTGGTCCTTAACTGCGAAAATGTTCATAAAATATGTAAGTAAAATATAATTTTAATAAAATGTATATATTGCAAAATATTATAAAGCATGCTTGGTAGTTGTTTACGTGGATACCAATAAAATTTTAATTGTGAAGACAGTTGCCCGATACATTAAATATTTCCGAGTCTATATAAATCTCCGGTAACTATGAAATTACTGCCAGTAATAACTGTAAAGTGTAAAACACAACCGATAATTAAAATAATGGCATCATTGACTAGAAAATGTAAAAAATCGCGCTTAAGGTAGATCATAGTTTTAGCAGTTGAATAAAATAAGTTGGTTGGGAATCCGTTAACATAAACGTGCTATAAAGAATTAAAGAATAAGCCTTACTCTTTTGAAAATAGAAAATATTACGTTAAGTTTTACATTAGTTTCGCCTTTTCTTGAGTATGCAGGTAGTGTATAGGATCCTGCCGATAAGTGTATTATTAGCGAATTAGAAAAAATAGAGCAAAAGACGATAAGTTTGGTAAATAATTGCCAATACACGTCAGTAAGCATTATTCAGATGCTTCGGGACGCAGGATAGAAATCATTAAAAGATAGAATGTTAAACAAAGACTTAATTAAATTAACAAGTTCAGAGAAAGTCCATCCTTAGAAGGTGTAGCTGATATTATGCGTCTTCCTTGTTACATAGGTTTTTCTGGTACTAAGAGAAAAATTAGTGAAATTGATGCTAGAACAAGTCGTTACAGAAATTAATTTTTCCCGAGAACGATACGCGAAAGTAATCGATTAGGGAAGTAGAGTCATGGTACATGCACTCCCTGCCACAGGCCCAACGGCGGCTTGCAGGTTACATTCATATGTAGATGAATCTCGTCATTGAATCTTGGATTCGAACCCGTACCTTCCTAAAACTGTAAAGAGGTTTCCTGGGGATGTGTAAAAACTGCAAGTCTAATATGTACACAGCTGAGAAAAAGCTGCCATCACGGGGAATCTATTCTTCTATCCTAAAGTATAACTGCTCAATCTCTTTCTAAAATCTTCTTTCCGTGCTGTCTCTACTCGTTTCACTCTGACCTGAATGCATTTAACACCTTCCTCTTGCTTGCCTTAGGATGGTCGATAAACGATCCCTTGTCCCACTCTCTCTCCAGTCAACTCTCAACGATTTGCGATTTTCCATCACTCACCTCCGGCATTTTTCAATGTTTTGAGGCAGCAGCGATTATTTCGAAAATCTCAATCCTTTCATGAGCAATCCTATGAGTCTACGACATAACTTACCACTTTCATCGCTACCGGCAGATTTAGCCTTCATTTACTCAGCTGATTGGTACTGTTTATAGAAGAGAATTATAAAACGGTTGAGCTTCAGAGAAGGAATAACTTATTCTAGCAATAATTATATAATTTTATATAAGAATGGAGTAGAACATTTATATGTAAGATGCAAGGTGCATAATATATTGTGCGACTTTTATTCCTGCCCGCGATACGCATTTACTTATGCACCAATCACACATTCTCCAAATTGGTATTAGGCATACGTTCACAAGTAGCCATGGAATGCAATTGGTTTCGGTGCATTATCATTCATGAACGAGATACGCACTATTCCCCAGATAAATAATAGGATTTGTAATTACCTCTTTGTGAACCACTCAATTCCAGAAATTTCCATCTTTGCTTCACCATCGCATAGAACGCATGAATTCGTTGTTTTATGAATCGCTTTTTAATCTTTGAGCTAATGATGTAAAAGGCTTGCGTATGTTTGCCAATTGTTTCATCAGTTTATCGATCTACTGCAACTTTTGCAATGATTCAAACGTAGATCACACTCCCTTGAGTCTTCTGACTTCATCAAACTCAGTGTCTGCCCATTTTCATAGCCGAAAGTCCAGTTTATTCTTTCGAAGACCTTTCTCATATAATGCAACAGATCCCAAAATTTAGTATACTTTGTTACTTCCTTCTTACTTTAATTTTGGAACGATAAGAATGTTAGGGAAATAAAATATCGTGTACATATTAAAGAAATAATTATCTGATTAATCTAACCTTGAATAAGTTTCACCAAGTGGATATTTTGTGTTAAATTTCAGCAGCCCTAAAGAAGATTGCAGAGTTAGTCATTGAAACGTTGGCGACTTCATGGTCACCTGAACTTAGCTGGGTGTTAACCCGAGAAAAACTTACAAAAGTTTCACCAAATTTCCAAATTTATATCATGTACCCTCAAATTCACTTTTTACCACAGGATTTACTCGTCTTCTTTAACTGGATTGATCCATATGTATATCACTACATTGCTATTGCTATAGAATGAATAGCTAGTATTAATAATAATAAAATGTAACAAGTACTCTAATAAATNAGGTCAGGGTGAAGCAGTAATTTCATTAAAATCTGGTTCGTCAGAGCAGAGCAGTGAGTGCAAATAAGATCATCTTTAAGGCCATCCTTAGTGGGAGACCGGAAGTTTGACATAAATTTCTGGAGAAGTTTAGGAAGAGAGTATCTATGAGGATGACGGAGGAATTATGCGTCCTCACTGCAGTTTTTCGTTCTGATGACCAACTAAGATTGGAGGAAACAGTTTGGGAGTTATATTCTATGTGGTTTTTTACCCAAAATATGCGACGTTTTTACAAATTATGAAATAAAAGAAAAAGTGATAAATTATGATCACTTTTTCCAATCCAATTATGAACTGTGATTATGCATTCGACCACACTTCTAAATCTGTCTATCAGGCCGTGAAAGTGAATATGAGTTCTCTTCTGTATATATGTATGGAAGTAAATTTCTATATTTACGAAATACCTCACGAAATTATAACTCGTATTTATAGGCATAGGGTTGCCCGAACCATATTTTTAAAAATCGACTAACATTGCATGAAGCGTAAGTGTTTGTTACTAAAGAATCGTCCTCCGGATTGCCATACAACAAAAGCTAAAAAAGTTCCGGGTTCGATTCCTGGCGGGGTGCACGAGCAAAAAGACCTCACCTGCTTCTTCTAAAATTGCTACAACTACGAAAAAACGTTTCAGTTAGATTTAGATTCATTTTTAGCTAAGAAGGATCACTTTAATAGTGCAATCATAGAACAGAAAAAATTAACTACTAATCCTTTCAAAGTAATCATCTACATCAATACACTACAAGCCGGCTTTCCGATATATTATATATTTGCCATATTCGACACATCAAAGAGTACTACTGAAGATTTCTCAAACAAACTTAACAGCCAGTTTGACGCCATCAAATTCACTAGCGAAGAAGAAACAAATGGCACGTTACCATTTTTAGATTTGAAAATTACTAGAACACTAAACAAACTAAAGTTTAGCGTATACCGCAAACCTACACAGACAGACATGTACATCCCCAAAGATTCAAACCTCCACATAACACACAAATTAGCCCCCTTCCTCTCCATGATAAACAGACTTCTTAAAATACCACTATCACGTAAAGAATTCAAGAAAGAATTATCCCCCATCAAAAATGTCGCACAACAAAATGGATACGACCAATCCGTGGTTGACAACATTCTTAAGAAACACAGACATAAACTCAAAGTGAAACAACACACAACTCTAATCTCAACTCAAAAAATAACATAACCTCGTGAAATTATCCTATGCACCAGGGACAATTGACAATTTGAAGCATATTTTCTCGAAATTCGACCTAACTCCAGTATTTTTCAACAACAACAAACTATCTAATCTTCTTCACAATCCAAAGGACAACACTCCGTCAATACATAAATCAGGAATGTACGAAATATCATGCCAAAACTGTGATAAAGTCTATGTCGGACAAAGTAAACGGATATTAGAAACCAGATTTAAAGAACACTTAGCTCACTTCAGAAACAACCAGATTAACAAATCTAGCGTGGCGCAACACGGTCACAGAATTAATCTAGAAAACCTCAAGTTAAAGACTTCCGTACAAAAAAAATGCAAACTAGATGCTTATGAAAGTATTCTCATTCACCAAAACAGAAACCGACTAATGAATAACGATTTAGGCCCAATACCGAATTCTCCTTCTTACACGCCTCTCGACCAGCAAGGAAGAAAATATCCTCACCCTCCTTCCAGTAGTCATAACGAAAAAAACCCACCCACTCCTTTTACCCCACACCTTCACACAGGATAAAGGCTTGACCGCCATCCGAAATGAAGGAGCCCTCACCCTCTCTACAGACGTCACAACAGAAAAACTCCACCCACACCTCCTCCACCCACAATTAATCCCTCCACACCTTCAGAGAAGATAAAAGACCGACCACTCACCTCGCCTATTCACTTCCTTTGTGGAGACCCCCCGAGGATGGAGGCTTTGTCTCCGAAATGATCATTGGGCTTCCCAGAAATCGGTAATCCGGAGCTTCCCGTTTGTCTCTGGGCGCGAGTTCCGCTTGCCGAAAGACGGCTTACGGAGTGTTTTTAAACCTCTAATTCATATACAGCCGTGTTCCAACCTCCTTTTTCTTACAGCAATAGACATCATTATAAAATACAGAAGGAGAAATAAACATGAGTATGAAACACTAAAGAAAACATTTTCAAAACATCTGCAGTTAAAAGATGATTTAATAATTTTTCTTTAAATATTTGCACCGAGCTAGAATGTTTGATAAAATCAGTTAGGGAGTTCCAGAAACGAGTTACCTGGATTGAATTTTAAAAAATATTCGATCGCGGTGTAGGATATATCAGCTGAACGAGTTAGTCTGGCTGCCTTCTGTGGGTAAAAAGCTCACAGATGTTGCTGGTCTACATCTATCATCAGGGCTACTATGTAGAAAAAAATTAATGACAAAAGATAAAGCATTTCAATCATCTGACGTGAGTTTCAACTACCTGTATAAATGTCCTTTTTCGTAGGGATAAAGGATCAACAGGGGCAGGAAGGGGATTCAGTAAAAAAGGCGGGGGAAAGAAGAGGAAACGTTTGAGAAGCGGAACTCTTGGCGTAGAATAATGAAATGGAGGTTTCAAAAGGGGAAGAATAGTGGAAATACGATAATTAAGAAGAGAAATTATGAGAAAACAGTCAGAAAGGGATTTTAGAACGATTGAAAGAATAATGTTTTGTTCGACTCATAGAAAGAGAGTCCACGGAAAGAGAAGACTGTATAGTATTATTAGTATTGAATAGTATTGGGAGTTTGGCGGAAAGAAGAAACTCAGGCTCTCACAATGTTGAGAAAAAGTTTATAAAATTTATGAAAAGATGCGTGGATATGTGTAAAGAGAGATGTATCAAAACTTATGAAAGCACGGAATGTGAGTATTGTGAATCAATTGGGCAAGGAAGGCGAATAAACAGGGCGAGAAGGAATAGCAGTAATTAGAAGTATTAACTTGTCAAATTTTCAAATAAATTGCAGCACTTTATTCCTTTCTAACGCGGAATTTAATGCAAATTCTTTGTTCCATTTTTGCCGCAAGTCAAAAATCGCCGATCACATTTAAACACCTGTAACCTTTTGGACTGCCAACAATAGACTAAGCTTTCAAAAATGCTGCCATTATCACTGTATGTTAGGGACATGTGTACCAATACACAGAAAATAATTTTGATAATTGAAATTATACAGCCAGGGAAATTTAAGACCTCCGCGTATGTTTTATCACACCTCGTATTTCAAAAGTGCTTCGACAGCTAAGGTCATTTCGCAAGTGGTTCCCCATCGGGAATCGAACCCTGAACCGCTTTCACCGAAGTCCAAAGCGTTACCTACATGGCTCTCCGGGGGCCCGAGATAGAATAACGCGGTTTACACTTAATTGTGTATTTGTCCAATTATCTGTATTAATTTGGCGCACATTCCAGTTGCTACAGCCTGAATCGAAACTTGAACCCCTCATTTTTATTTAATGTAATGAGGCAGAGAGTACAAGATGAGCGAAATGGCAGATCGAGAAAAATAAAACCATCGTTGCAGTCCATTACGACCCCATCTATGAAAATCTCGTTGATGTTGTGGTAATGTGTCCACTTTAAATTCTAAGTGGGAATGGATTCAGCATGGACGCTCGTAACCTTGGCTTAAATATGAGTTTCATTTTTGCTGCGGGATAACAAAGGCCCATGGGGAGATGGATTATGGATCCGTTTAACGAGAACACTCACACCATCTGATGAATTGATGAGTTCAGGTTAAACAGTGACGCCGACGCGCGGTACTTCCATAGTAACCTCATGTAAACAGTGGAGGCTTTTTCGAATGGTTATGATTAATTTGAAAGGCCGGTTTAATCTGGGAATATTCACCAATTATCACTTATTAAACTCGCGACAATGGTCTTGTTTCCGACGTGACAACCGTTATAATATCGATTAGTGTAGTGCTTTCTAACCAATGATTCGCTACGCATTCGTGTGCCTCGACTAAGCTCGTGCCGGGTAATTTTAGAGAGTGTCATATTTTTCTAATTCATCATCACCCTGTCGTTATTATAATTGGTATAGTTTTTCGTACAAAATGGATTTCATTAAATAAATTAATATCTTTTAAATATTTTACTCCAAAGTTGTTTTCCAAATAACAACGGACATAAAAAAGTCTGAACGGACCGAGGCTCGATCCCGGATCTCCCACTTTCTAGGTGGATGCATGCGCTAGTTAAGCTCTCTAGCCAGAATAAGGTGGCTAGAGCATGAAGCGAAAAGTGAAAGACCCAGGTTTGAAGCCCGGTCCTTCCACGATTTTCCCATATCAGTTTTTCCATGGGAAATTTCCTAGGCATACTCCTTTACGTGCAATGTTACCTTTATTGCGATACGTTTTTTCTATGTGAAGTAAGCTTGTGGTCTTGCGCCCGCGAAGTGTCACTTTCACTTCTGTCATTATGTAGCTGTAATTAGCTTAAGTGTGCCGTAGTTGACAAAATGTCGGGAAGCATTTGATTAGTTTTAGGGAAATAAGATACAAAGATATTAACGACTCTAATGTAACTAAGATGTATGAAAAAGAATTTAGGAGATTAAGATGGAATTCATGACTTTAACATCCCTTTAGCATGCTTTTTAACGCATCCGTACTTTCTTAAATAAAGATTAAGTGAAAAAAATGCATTCATCTTTGTGGTTTGTGAGGTAAGGTATGGCTCTAAATGCTCAACATTCACCCGGAAATCTATTGGAATATCCGTCCACAAAATGGATGGTTATTCGGATCTTAGCTTAAATTTACCATCTCTCACAACCTGAGCAACAGATTAATTGGTAAGAATCCTCAAAATTATGATCATAAAATTTATATGTCTAATGTAGTGACAGTTTTCGGAGAAAGGAAGAGAAGCAAGGGAGGAAAAGGCTTACAATTTCAATCAAGCAAAATGTCTCGCAATTTAAGGTAAGTTGTCTATTTAATCAATAAATACGAAATATATCTTTATAACGCAATAGTAAAATAAAGTAAGGTATCTTTAATCTAGAACGGACAAATTTCTTTATCCTCCATTTAATTTCTCGGAAATTTCCTACAATAATTTGCAAGTTACCATACTCCTCATCTTGCGTTTTATTCCTCATCCTCCTTCCAGATCTTTAAGTAATTATTGGTAGAACGTGGTGGAAGATCTGATTACCCTTCGGACGGATGAATTTACTAAACTTCACGGAAAAGGGAGTTTCTCTCCATAGCTACCGCGGTTTACATATCCGTGTACCTACGCAAAGTATCTTGAAGGATATGAACGTCTTCAAGAACTTTTCGTCTTGTCTATCATCACAGTTACTAATTCACATCACAGTACATAGGTGACTGTAACGAAAAAGGCCCCAGAAAACAAGCTAAAACAACCTTTATATTCAAAACAGAAAAAAGTACCTCACTGATCGAATTGTACACGGAAAAGTTGCTTGTTTCGCAATATTAACTAAGGTTTCTGAAATTTATACTTTGTTTATTTGAAGGGGCTACTGAAAAGTTATCATTAATAATTCCAGTCATAGAAAATCTTTCATTATTTTCTTAAATTCCTATAAATTAAAATTACGGTGATTAACTTAGCCTTGGTATTGCATCTGTGGAAGATTCTCCATAATAAAACACTTGGCATCTGATTATCAGTTTAAAAAAGTTCACACAAGTATTTGAAGACACAAAGCGCTTGGAGAGATAAAGAACTTCGGGATGTACCGGAAGATCTCAACTGGAACCGCGCACAATGCGTTTCTGAGCTTAAAACAGCTCGCAAAGACTCGACTCGAAATTAAGTAGCAGTCAAAATCACCTGAAGATCGATCAGAAACCATAAATAATTCAAATTTACCAGCTAAACCTACAAAAATTTGCTCAATGGCGTTAATGAAAATTACTGATTATACGATTCTAAACATTTCTTTCAATGCTCATTTTCAAACGAATCAATTGATTTTGCTCAATGTTAATTTATGAGCGGGATCAATGGGAAATACAGACTAATTCGAAAAGGATTGTCCAGAAGCGATTTAAAATAAATTAATTTTTGATTAACAAATATATAGACAATAGAGAACCGATCTATTTGTCTAACCATAGCGAAAACGCAAGGGAACCACTTTAAAATAATCTAATGGTAATATTTTTACGTAATTTTCGATTCGTTTGTTAAATATGCTAAAATTGTTGCCAAACCGAAAGGCGAATAAAAAAATCTCGGAAGTAAATGAGTTTATCTATAGCGGAAGATATTTAAACTGTGCACATAATCCAGTTTCGTATTTAAATTCAATTTTGTTGGCTTTTACGATTACCTCAGACTCGGCGAACTTTCCCTAAATCAAATTATAGAAGTGCAATCAAGATCTTCATTTGTTATGCACGTGCATCGAGCGAATTACAAAATGGATATGCGAGAGCACGTGCAATTACAATATGAGTGACATTCCAAAGAAATATTCGGATCGTAATTGTCCTCGCTTTTCATAGTATCTATCAAGCATTGTTTCTATCTATTTTGTTTCTATTTGTAACGTTATTCTGGTATTTATTTAAAGAAATTACTCTAACGTTTAAACATAATTATATTCCATGAGATTTTTTGTTTTTCTTTGTTTATTTGTTTAATTTATCTTAATATATCCAAGGCAACAGATTAATAATTAATTCCTTTATATTAATTTGTACAGGATCAAAGATATTTAGCTACGCACAGCCGAAATATTTCCTGCAAGATGCTTTTTTAAATAGTGATTATTGTTTAAACTACACGAATATAAAGACCCGATTTATGATATCCGATAAAATACGTGTAGTAGAGATGTGAAACGAATTTCGCAAATGCTTAATTTCCAAATGCAAGCTATTAAAAGCAGTTAGCCCTTTGTTAGTTTCGAATCAGTTCATTGAGTACAAACAAAATATAAGAAAAGATATATAAGCACCGCTGAAAGTCAACACGGAGCTTTCAAATAAAAATGTAGTGAAGCAGTGATTATGATATATACATTTATGCATACAAAAGTTCGGAATTTGCCCTTAGGGTCAGCATACCTTTCATAGATCAACACTTTGTGTTACATTTTAGTTTTCCCAATAAAAGCCTCCGTTTCAATGACGAATCTCGCCATTTAAAAGTAATGTAATTATTAATTAACAGTAATTAGCGTATTTACTCGAATGTAACCGCCCCTTTTTCCGAAATTTTCGTCCTAAAAACAGAGGGGGCGGTTATATTCGCGTAATTTACTTTTCACGCGCACTTATATTCGCGTACTAGTTTTTTTTTCCTATATTTGTCAGCCCAAAACAAAGTGGGCGGTCATTTTCGAGTAAATACGGCAATTAAATCTTCTCGCAAAGATTTTTCTCTAAAAAATATCCTCTGAACTATGGATACATCATTGACCAACTTAGCTTATCAGGATTTAACGTATCCGCTTTCCTAATTTAAAGGATTTTACCGCAATAATAGAAGGGTAAGGTATTTACTATGCAAATTGAGGTAGTACGTGTGCTTTAAAACCCAAGGATAAACAGATGTGAAAAATAGCGACATGACTTGGACTCAAACCCATGTCTCCCACATTCCGGGCAGGTATCTTGACTTGAACCTCTGAACTACCATGACGCGACATGGCAGTTCAGATGGAGATTTGCGTACCAGTCCCAGTTATATTTTTTACATCTGTTTATCCTCACAGCAAGCTTGCAAGAAGAATATCTAATTAGAAACGGTTTCTTGAAAGCATCCGATGATGATCTGTTTGAACTGAAATTGAATGTTGGTCACCATGGGATTTATCTGATTTATTTGGAACTTCTTTACAGAAAAGGAAGTCAAAGGTTTCAAACCATTCAGATCTTTTATTCTGGGAATGCCACAAAATGCGAAATCTCATATTTTTCTCAATCCTTCAATTGCTTTCTAAAATGGGTGCAAACGTAATGACTGAATGAGGCTTAATTTACTTTTAGTATCTGATCAATCTCTTTTCAAGTATTTTGAATATTCAACCGTTGAAACACATCTAAAACTCAAGCAGCGACCACATATCTCAGACTGGAGCACGGAACTTCGAAATTGTTTCTTCTTCCTGGAACAGCTGCTCCTGCCGGAGATGAGTCGAAGAAAAATATCCGCGGAGTAGAGCGGAAGGTTAGCGCAAGCAACTTGAAAATAAACATCTCAATGTTGCTCCAAAGTAACCATCGCTTGCTGTTTCGGTTTTATAAAGTGCATTGTTGGAAGTTGTGATAAAAAGGTTAGAGAGCGATGTTATTTCACCTTGGTCAGGCCCCATCTTGAATATGCGGCAAGTATATGGGATCCAGCGGTTGAAACGTACACTCGCGTACTCGAGGAAGTGTAGCGGAATGCGATGGGATTTGTTGAAAATGCTACGGTATGAAACCAAGCATTACGATAATGCTCTCAGAAGCAGGTTGGGAATCGTTGGAAGAAAAGGAGATTAGATGCTGGGCTAGATAAATTCATAGAAGGTACACTTGTTAAAGATATATTCGGTATCTTGGGACCCCCCGGTGCTTCGGCCGGTCCGACAATGAGCGTTAAATAAGAGAAATAGATGTCGTTTTGGGACTCATTCTTTCCGCGAACGATACGCGATAACAATAAGCCGAAGAGGTAATTAGAATGCTTTGTGTTTATAACCCCTGCCACTCACCGAATGGCGGCTTGCAGAGTTTTTATGTGGATGTAGGTTATTATTGCTTACGAAATTTCTTTTTGTTAGAGTCCTTAGAATCTCATGTGCTTAGTTTTGAAAATATTTTTTCAACCGAAAAGGAGTATCTACTTCTTGTGGTAGTAATATTTTTAAAGTGCTTCGATAGCTGAGGTAATTTCGCACATTTTGACCCTCACCGGGAATCGAACTCGGGACCGCTTTCACCAAGGGCGAACGGACAACCAGGTTGGCTATCCGGAGGCCGATTAGCATCGACTCCCCTCGTTATCCTCCATCAGAGTTCAGTAGTGCGTTTGGATGTGTAAAATTACGCACAAACGACCTCAGCCCTCTCGCATTTGTATAATCCGCGTAACCAAATCATCGATATTTACACGCTCACGAGATTTGATAAATGAACGCACTTTCCCACGCCGTTCGCCACTACTTGCGCTGTTGTTCAGAGCAAAGCATATAGGGCGGACGTAAATCATCATCCATGTCCACTTAACAAGGAAGTCACACGCACGGTGCTTCCTTGTTCTCTCTCTGGAGAGGCTATAGTTTGGAAAAGGGGTCAAAGGTAAGCTCATATCATACGACGACGACGTTTATGACGTACTAGATCACCAATAATATTCCCGGGAGACGTCGAAATAAATTTCAAGGGAATCAGAAATTTAATAATTTACGGATACAAGTATAATTTTTCTCTTATTTCAGTAATTTACGGAAAATGTATCTCGCGCGGTAAATGGGTTAAATAGGGAGTGCTTCTTACGAAATGGATGATAGTTCGTATTAATAGTTTATAGCGGGTTAAATACCAAGAAAGATAACATGAAATGCATTTTCAACTACCAGATACCAAAGCATCAATTCACCCATTAAGTTAAGTTTAAAGGAATAACAAGTGTAATAAACAGCTAGATCACTGGTACTCGAACCCAGGTCTCCCACCTTCTGGGAAAGTATTGTAACCATTGAACTACCATGGTGTGTCTCTTCACTGTCTCCCAAACTGTGGAAAAGACGCGGTATGGTAGTTCAGTGGTTAGAATACCTGCCCAGAAAGCAGGGTCCTGGGTTCGAGTCCCAGTCATGTCGCTATTTCGTGCTACTTGTTATTTCTTGGGATTCAGCCGCACAGCCTTACCGTGCAAAGTCAATACACCTTTCCTTAATTCGAGTTAAGTTTTGTTTTCGGCGGTGAAAGTTGTATGTAATATCTTTACTTGACTATCATAGAAGACTAATTAGTTGAAATAGCTGTTCATGTAGCTCAAACGTATAAACACAGAACTTAAGAGAAATGAGCCGAAGTTTAATATTACGGATGAGGAAAAGTGTTCATGTGCAATGAATTGCGATGTAATAAAAACCTCAGCGACACAATTCTGCGAATTTATTTGCGGATCACATTCGTGTCATTGGAAGCTTACTTTTAGGATTAAAAGACTCTCTGAGCTGTAGAGATTACCCTCCAACGCACAAAGCCTCTGCTCTTCCAAATACATGCAGATAAATTCTCAATTGTTTAATGGATGCGTATTAAAGAGGTAGATAGCTATAACAGCTGAGATACAGAATGGATAAAAATTTAACTGTCGTAGCAGTGAGGAATAACTATTTTTAATGCTACCAGTGTTCCTCTTAAGAAAATTAACATCGTTGGAATGTAAAATGGTTCATAAACTTCGTATGCAGTTGTTATGGGTTATTCGGACACTGGTTATCACCACTTGTTACCTAACAATTTTAATAATTAACTCTCCCGAAAGTCGGTTTACAAAGTTATTTGAGAACTTGATTAACCCAGTGATTGTATTCTTTCTCAATGGAAATGGCAGGAATAATAACTCGAAGCAAGATGGCACAACTAAGAGGCGACTGAGAAATGTCGAAGAATTCCTCTTCAAATATCAAAAATTCTTAAAAGGCAAAGGATTCGTACCCTATAATTAAGATTTTCCAAAACGTAGTCATTAATGAAATAATTGGGTGAAAGTTCGAGCTACTTTCTTTATGCAAACAAGGCAGATAATTGTGTGATTATCTTTTCGCAGAAACTTAATTAATATGATATCTTTTATAGAAGACGCGATCTAGTGATAATTTTCTAAATGTCGTGGGTGCAAAGACTACGCGGTAATGCGTGGGAGGACCGGCTTGGCGTCAGAAAACTCGGATTTTTCCAGGATAGAGAAGTTTGCGTGAATATTTTTAAGCCAGATAAGTGAGAGAGCTATATTTCAAGAAGATTACATTCCCACTCATAATTTCATACAAAAATCACCTAAAACTTGTTTCACCTCTACTGTTTCCTTTGCCAAAATATTAATTTTTGCTGCTATCTCTGATTCTTCTTCATCGTAGTTAGTTTATGAAACTGAAAAAAAAAAATTCGTAAATCGCTCCTACCCTGCTGTTTACTTCATTTTCAAAAGGGAATACGGTATTCATCAACCCATTTTATCCAATTCAATTTGATATGTTTAACCACTACCTTGTTCTACCGATTTAATACATTCAAAAATAGAGTTTACATACCTTATACGCTTCCCAAGGAAAAAAGTCTGACACAGTACTCGATTCGAGAGTCATCCACTTCCCGGGCGTATACTTTTGCCGAATAATCTTACAAGTCAGCTCATTTAGATAAGTCGTTTTGGGAGACTTTATACATGGGCGGGGGAAGTGTGTGGTTCCGTAGACCTGAGTTCGAGTCCCGGTCCTGTCTAACTTCTGTTATGTCTGTTTTCACTTAGGGTCATTGCCCTTACGTGCAAGGGTACCCTTCACTCTTTAGGCTCCCTATCTTTCAATAAAACTAACAAGAAGTCTTTGGATCACCAAGAAGTTTGTGCCCCAATTGGCATTGAATAAGAGATAATCAACTTGAAGAAAAATTAATTGTGATTTCAAAGGCATTTTTAATCTCCATATCTTTTTGTAATATTTGTGACCTGGTAGGGTCACCCATGCCACTAGTCTATAGGTAGGGATCAGAGGAAAGGTAGTCCACGCAGCGTCTTTACCTCAGTGAGGCGGCTGAAAAGGCGTCTGTACCCCATAGGACGGCCAGTACGAGTGATGGTGTCACTTTACAAACACCGTTGAGGAAGGCAAGAGGAGACCACCTCAACTAATTATCTCAAGAATATGATGTGCCAATATAATGATAATTTATACACGGGACTCAGCCCTCTAGGAGAGTGCCGCGCCCGGCAGAGATGGGAGTGAGGCCATCTCAGTCGTCATTCCACGAAACCATTACCCAACGAATGACAAGAAAAGAAAAGGTGGGCAGGGAAACTAGGGTGGGAACCTGGAATGTTTGAACAATTCTCAGGAAAGGAAATTCGGAAAACGTCAAGGTAGAAATAAAGAGGTAATCGAAGTAATTAAACGTCGACAGAGTAAATGGGTTGGCCAAATATTGAGGGGAGAGGGATTGCTAAAAAATGGTATTGAGGGAAGAATATAAGGGAAAAAGCAGAGAAAAAGTCTACACCATTTTCAATGGCATAGATTTCCATTTGGAATTACTGCTAAACCCGTGTTTCTTCAACAGATGAACTTTAAGGTCAAATTATATTTTAGGTACTAAGCACAGTACTTTACATTTTTTTCTCACGATTGATTTCTAAGTTTCAATTCCTCTCCGGCGATGTTTAGACTATTTATTGAAATCTTCATAAGCATACGTAGCAGATGACAACGCTCCGCATAGTTTCTCGTACGTCATAACAAATACCACTAAGTATCTTATCTACACGAAGCCGTAGTTTATTGTTTAAAGAGGATATTTGAGATACAATACGAAAGGAGAATAGAATGCAGAGATTAACGTGTAGAAACCCGAGGGGATGCCCATCGAGAGATATTGCTTATTTTCCTTCATAATTATTCAACTTAGTCTCGAATACTACTGCGTGATTCAGGATCCACTTGGAAAAGGATTAGTCTCAGATATAGAGATAGTCCATTGTAGAGCAGCCCGCTTCGTTAGTGGAGATTTCAGGTTCGATAATAGCGTTACCGCTATGATAAAATCTTTCGGGTGGAATTTTTTCCATATGAGAAGATCAGATTATCAACGGAAGCTTTCACAGGTTCCGAATTTTTAGACGAACTAGAAGAAATCGAAATTCTAGTAAAAAACGAACGCGATCTTCGACAAAGTGTTATTAAGAATGAATTGCTAAGAAAGAAAGTTTTTTTCCGCGGAGCATCTGAGATCTAATAAGGTAGATTAAATGACTTACACCCTTCTTACCAGGAAAAGGGTTTAGGTGACTTGGCACGATAAGGCATGCACCTAGGATAATTTCCAAGGAGAAACGGACATGAAAATAGTCTGACAGGACTGGGATTCGAACCTGGGTCTCCTAATTGCCGGTTGGTTGCGCTATCCATTGAGCCATCCCACCAGAACATTTCTCCACGCGTCGGGGTAATATCGTATTTTCCCTAGAGATTTCGTAAATAAAATGAATCTTACTAAATGATATTTGGTGGAACTCCTCCTCCATAATAAAAATAAAGGAAAGTATTTTGTACTATTTCACGATATTGTAAGGGATGTAATAAGTACTATTCCACCTTGTGGAATAATTACTACTAATTAATTACATTACTTCAACTTAATTCTTTTATAAATAATCATGAATAACGATCAGTGAGATGGAATTATGTTCTAATAATAAAACTGGGGAAATAGAGATAGATCATTTGAATAAGTTTTAATTAATCACAGGAAACGGTTGGAATTTCCGGAACTGCGATTCTGAATAAGAAGCCTGTGAAAGAGGAGATCGTGAAAAGAGAAAGATGGCGAGACAATGTACAAACGTTTTTGAATCAGAGAAGACCTCTCTCCACAAATCCCTTTGTGTCCCATTTCTGAGAGCGACTCAATTTCACGACTTATTCATCAGTTATTTTAAAAAATCTCCAATCCCACAATACGAGTCCAAAATCGGAATTCGTAGAAACCTACCAATTTCATGCCCAAAGCGTCTCCGCCGAATGAGTGGGTAATACAGTTCTCATAATCTTATTAGGACAAATGGCACTCCAATAGAATCGGAATAGAGAAAAGGAATAGAGATTGCAGGCGACTGCTTAGAGTTTTTTTTTGAGCTGCTAAGGTCTTCAGTATCTTCCTCACTTCACTCCTAAAATGAAGAGAGCACATATAACATGCCAAACTATTATTTACAAAACCTTTTCGTCTTAAGCCGATTCATTCTATTACGGAAATGGAAAAAAACACCAAATGAAATCATTTAATAACCAGGAGGATCCCATCACTTTAACTTGCTTTTAAATACTGACTGCATTCAATTTTGTGCATAAATTAAACATATCCAGTTTAGGAGGAGTTTACTCTGTTGAGTTATTCCAATAATGTTATCACCAAAAATTTGTAAATATATTTTCATTTACGTCAATATAATTTTTGATTAATAAAGAAGTTTTTACTATTTCTGGAGATTTTAAAGAACTTTTTAGTGTTAGTAGTTTATTTATTTAGAAAGTAATTTAATACATATGACTTCAAACAATCCGAAAAATTAGAAACTTTTCACAAAGAGTTACTTCCCTTTAAAACAATTAAAGTGATGATTAGAATTGGTATTAATTTTTTTCCTTTAATAGGTAATTAATGTTTTTCGAAGATGTTCACGGAAGAATATTCGAAGGGTATGAGCATAGTCTTAGCTACACGTTTCTTTGTTTTATTTAAAGTTTTTGAAAAGCAAGGCAGAAAAATGTATCTCCCTTAGGTATTATAGAGATGAGACTTGACAAGCCAATAATGTCTGGGATAGCCAACCCTAAAGGGCCTATCCGTAAGAATTTCAAGGCAACAACGAGAAAACTTATCAATAACCTTAAAATGTTTGCATGCTTTATATGGAGATATGTGCGCTAAAGAAAACCGATAATCTTATTGATCTTATGGACTTGGACGCGGAGAGAATGAAGAATGTAATATCTAGAATGAGGGGCTGCTCACAAGAAGGTGGATAAGTAGCAAACTGATTGGAATAATGCTAAGTAGAAAATAAAACTAGATAGGACCCCATGTGAAAAGGTCAGCAAGTCAATATGGAATTGATTAATGCAGCGAAGCTAGAGGACCGCAGAGCTTAACTAGCAAGAAAGATTTCAGCGAAAAATGCCTGAGATCAATACGATTTGCAAATATACCAAGACCCAAACTTCACATACCTATATAGTCTCTTCCCTGTAAAATTTGCAAATGTAAGTTTAGAATCCGTTTTCCTAAAAGATGGCTCTCCCGAAGTATGAATATAGAGGACATTTTGGGAATACTCACTTATATTTTTTGTACTTCTTTGAGCTAAAATGATGGAACATAAAATTATTGTCATTGACTGCGTGTAGATGTAATTTGAAGTGACCCAAAAACAGACATTTCTTATGGGGAACCTATGTTCCCCCTTGCCTTTTTTACTTCTATTGTTTACATTTGTTTTCTTTTGTTAAGAATATATGTATCTAAAGGGTGGAATTAAATTTATTTTAGAACGAAATAACAATAACTTAGTATAAGTTCCACAGAATATCTGGAATGAAATAAACTATACTAAGTTGTTGTTATTTCGTTTTCCACTGTTTTCGTTACCAGTGTTTTCGTTTTCGAGTTCCACAAAGTTACGGCTGCATCGATTGGTTAAAAATTTATTATGTTACATAAATATTTTATTATTCAAAAATATTCAAAAAAGGATTTTAAAATGGTTATGTGTATCTTAAATGAGGATCCGAAATGAAAAACAAAGGATAACTAGAGAATCA
Source organism: Ladona fulva (assembly GCA_000376725.2). Taxonomy (NCBI): domain Eukaryota; kingdom Metazoa; phylum Arthropoda; class Insecta; order Odonata; family Libellulidae; genus Ladona; species Ladona fulva. The sequence continues at coordinate 689,228 of KZ308264.1, forward strand.
ATTTGCTATCGCGTACCTGCCAGGTGCAAACAATGAAGATGATGATGCTGATCCTACATAATAACTTATTAACTTGCTTATTAACTTACTCGTCTCATAATTTTAAAAGCACAGCTTCTCGAGGAAAAAATCTCAATTCCCTAAAGAAAATAAGTTAATTAAAGAGAGAACAAATATCCGCGGTCAACCTGAAATCCGTGCGATCGATATGTCAATGGGAAGCCGTACATTTCTTTTGATGCTTTGCAAAACTCTATTTAAGTTCGGAGGAGTTCCGTACATCACGGCATCCCAAAGGTTCTTCTTCCTTTTATTTACTTTCTTTTCTTCGCCAATTTGTGAGACGGCTTATTTTACGAAAGGAAGCTGCTTAATGAGTTTTTCCTCCTCAGACAATTTCCTTCCTTTCGAAATGTAACTTTTGTTTGGATGAGAATTTTGTAGATTATAAATCACGTTCAAGGCGACAGAGAACATAACGATCATATTTTATGCTACACTCTTCAGAGAGGCAAAATAAAGCACGTTCCTGACCTTGGAAAAAGGAACAACTCTCCAAATGAGTTCGTGTCATTTAAACAGATTTAACAATATATATATACATTTTTTTCTCACGATTG